>CM067312.1:8310195-8897695 GCA_034231615.1 Meghimatium bilineatum
GTCTGTCTGCCTGTATGTCTACGTATCTGCTTTCCTGCTTGTCTATCTTTCTGCATACGCGGCTGTTTGTCTGCCAGCATAAATGTTTGTCTGTCTGTCTACCAACATAAATGTCTGTCTGCGAGCATAAATGTGTATATGTTTGTCTGCCAGCATAAATGGTGTCTGTCTGTCTGTATAAATATCTATCTGTCTGTCTGCCAGCATAAATATGTATCTGTCTGTCTGCCAGCATAAATATGTATCTGTCTGTCTGCCAGCATAAATATCTATCTGTCTGTCTGCCAGCATAAATATGTATATGTCTGTATGTCAGCGTAAATAGTGTCTGTCTGGTCCTGTTCTATTCATCCATCCAACGATCTTTATTGTTGTATTTTCGTTAGTTCCTCCTCCCTCCCTCTTTCTGTCTCTCTTTTTTCTCCTTCTGTCCGTTTGTATGTCGGTCGGGTTGTCTATCTGCTGTCCAGCAATCTCTTTCGATCGATACATACATATATATATATATATGTTCATAGAGAGAAATTCTTTACCGACCCATCTCTCATATCTCATGATGAGACACAATTATTAGAACATAAATATCTTTAATGGAACTTACACATCAAAATAAATATCTTATAATGATGATAACCCACTTTGCTTTCTGATTATTGTATTCACAGTTTGGTGATAATAAACACCATGTATATTCAACCCTCACAAACATCCATCTTGCTTCTATTCCGGAACTGAATGTTCCATATGGGAGTTGAATACTCCGTTCCGGAACTGGTTGTAATACATTGCGTCATCAACTAAAAGTACATACTGCTCCATTCGGAAATGAAATCTAAGGACTTCTAATTCACTTAAATGACCTTAATCAATCAGGGGTGTTTCGTTAGTCAAACTTTAATCCAAGAATGGCACAAACGATAGTTGTTTGACATTTTTAAAGCGTATTTTTTGTTTTGGAAACATCTTTCTGAACACAAGATTTTCGAATGCTAATTTTACCGCATTTATAGGAAAGGGTGGAGTGTTCCACGAAGAACGTTGTTTCAGACACCCATTCCTTCGTTGTCCATTTTTTCTTGTAATAGGTGAGGAGATGGAAGCGTCTTTACTAAATAAACGTAGGACAACGCATGTTTGGTGGTCTTCTTTTGGTCAAAGTCAAGATATTGCGCGTGCTTTGCTAATGAAAACGACTCTCCTTTAGCGCCACGTCGGGCATCTAATGTCTACCTACCGCTAAAGTTATATAGACAAATCCGGGTTTTTATTTCTCGCTTGACACGACCTCTCCTCCAGTCGACTCAGCTGTAAATGAGTACCTGACGCATGAGTTAGGGGAGGTAAAAACACCAAGGAAGGAAACTGGCCACACAAGTACTAGTTGCTGCGGCTTAGTACATGAAGAGTTATCTTCATCCCCGACGGCAGATGCCATGGACCCACCTTTACCTTTACCACTAAGGAATAGAGATTATTTGGAAATCTTTATATTTAAAAGTAATCTCGGCATTACCTCGTATCTTTATATTTAAAAGTAATCTCGGCATTACCTCGTATCTTTATATTTAAAAGTAATCTCGGCATTACCTCGTATCTTTATATTTAAAAGTAATCTCGGCATTACCTCGTATCTTAATGTTGAACTTGCTTTATTCACAAAATCGAAATCTCCAATCTAAGAAATCATTAGACGCAGGAAAGTGACAGCAACAGAAGGAATATGATACTATCAGTAATGGCTGATCAAACGGAAAAAAGGGATTGTGTACAAATTGTTAGCTCTGATCAATTGTGAGGAGTTTATATGCCAGACATGTTTCCATTTCTGGAGTGTTGGCTGGAGAAGGTCCGACACGCAGGAAAGACAGTTTCTAGAATCTGTGATACAGGGAACATGTTCAATAGATCTTTATTCTGAATATACATATCGTTTTATCATCACTCACACTGATAACTTCATCGCAGACTTTACAGGACACATGATGCTGGTAAATCGGTACAGTAATACAAATATATGATACTTGGCACAACAGTACAGTAATACAAACATAGGATACTTGGCACATCGGTACAGTAATACAAATATAGGATACTTGGCACACCGGTACAGTAATAAAGGTATAGGAAAATTGGCACATCGGTACAGTAATAAAGGTATAGGAAAATTGGCACATCGGTACAGTAATAAAGATATGTGATGCTTGGCACATCGGTACAGTAATCAATGTATAGTATACTTGGCACACCGCTACAGTAATAAATATATGTGATACTTGGCACATCGGTACAGTAATAAATGTATAGTATACTTGGCACACCTGTACAGTAATAAATGTATAGTATACTTGGCACACCGGTACAGTAATAAGAATATAGGATACTTGGCACATCGGTACAGTAATAAGGATATAGGATACTTGGTACATCGGTACTGTAATAAAGGTATAGGATTCTTGGCACATCGGTACAGAAATTAGAATATACGATACTTAGTACATCGGTACAGAAATAAAGATATATATATTACTTGAGACATCGGTACAATAATAAAGGTATAGAATACTTAGGACATCGATGCAGTAATAAAGGTATATTATAATTGCGGGTGAGGAGTCTCCCTCACTTCTTTGGCCTGAGTAAGGTTTTAGTCATTTCGTATTTTATAGCAAGGTTTTCAATATTCATCCTTCTATGACACAAGATTCATCCAAGACACAAGATTCATCCTTCTATGACACAAAATTCATCCTTCTATGACACAAGATTCATCCTTCTATGACACAAAATTCATCCTTCTATGACACAAAATTCATCCTTCTATGACACAAGATTCATCCTTCTATGACACAAAATTCATGCTTCTATGACACAAAATTCATCCTTCTATGACACAAGATTCATCCTTCTATGACATAAAATTCATACTTCTAGTTCGACAATTTTGTTTTTTATATCATTTTTGGAAAATTTGTTAGCCTTCCCTCTGCGATGTAAAGTTGCTTAGCGAGTCTGCAGAGATAATGACTGTTACCAGGACTATACTTTGAAGGTATAGTTTTTTGTGTGCAAGTTCTTGTGCAGAAGTTCTTCTTCTGTGTTCGTTCTCAAATTCCTGCGGATTAGCAAGATGTAGCCCGAGGAACGTAATGAGCTGTGTTATAGTTTACAGCTTAACTGAGATATTTGCGCCTTTCCGCTTAACACATCCGACTTAGCATTTCTTCTTGGTCACTTTGATAATATATGAGATGGGACAGGCAAATCCAATTCCTTAGATGCCTCTTGCGACATATATTTAAGGTGCACAGTATTGATATAGCAGGATCGTAGATCTGTCGCTTTGGAGATATCAACTGAAAACCGCAACACATTTCTATTATCTAACTTGTCTGTGAACGTGGAAAACTTTAATACTGATAAGTCCTTTATATTATCAATCTATACCTTCCTCTTTTCCTCGTCTTTTTTTTCATTCTTCACTGTCACTTGCAGAGAAATCTTGCACAGTGAGGGAAGCTACCGCTCTATTTACCAACTACAGACTTCGAAGAAAGGAACAGACAATGGGTTATATATTGAGACAGGTGTGTCGGGCTATTGTCGCAATTAACCGGCGACACAACACATTTTCCATTCTCTGGACTGCATCCTGCTGGAAATCTAGAATGGATCATGGTCCTGTTACAAGAGAGATCCAGCAGGAGTTTGAGAATGAACGCTGAAAAAGAAGACATTGACAACAGGCCACAGCACTCAAACAACACATGTACGTGAAGTTTGGAGTTGGTGACACCAAAATATGCCTCTGTGGACAATCTCAATAAAACATAATATATTTGGCAGAATTTACCGCTGTACCGCACAGCAGGAAGAAAACTATTTTAAACATCCCTCATGGACAAACTCTCCTGTCTCGCTCACAGTACAGTTCATTGATGAAATCCCTATCAGTATCTGACTGTGACTGGAGAAAGAGGAAAAAGAGGACACTGGTACAAAATATTTCTTCTTCTTCTTCTACGGCGTTCATTCTGAAACTTCCTCTATGTCTTTCTTTTAGCGGGACAGTGGTCCTATTATTTTTTCAGCAGGATGTAGTCCAGAGAATAGAAATGCGTTGTGCCGCCGTTTTATTCAGTCTAATGGTACTACACATCCGTCTTCGGATGAAAACTTCAAAATATAGTAATTATAACATACTCACAGAATACATAGAAAGACAGCAGATCAAGTGGTTTGACCATATTATGAGAATTCATCACGACAAGTTGACCATACAGGCATATAACCAAATGAGATCTGGGTACAAAGCCAGAGGAAGACCAAGGAAAAGATGGATAGAAAACGTCAGGGACATCCTGAACAAACGCGGTCATAGCACAGCCCAGGCGACACATCTGGTTTTAGAACGCAAGCTCGAGTTCCAATCACTCCTACGCTTAACGGCAAGAGTGGATCCCAAACCACCTGGGGAAAATCAATAGACAATCACATACTCTTTATCCTATGTTACTTTTCAAGGAAAATTGTTTTTCAACTAAGATTGAATGTTTAGACAGTACACATATGAACTAAGATTGAATGTTTAGACAGTACACATATGAACTAAGATGGAATGTTTAGACAGAACTAAGATTGAATGTTTAGACAGTACACATATGTTTCATTGCTAGTACATGATCATACTCTCTTCGCCTTGAACCACAAGCTGCTTGTGATTGCGAGACTTACTTGCTAACCCCTCTGTCAATGGGCTACCGTCTCATTTTATGTAGTGTTTTTCCCTTTCGTATTTTTCACAAAAATGGTTTGTTTCTTCTTCTTCTTCTTCTGCGTTCGTTCTCAAACTCCTGCAGATTAGCAGGATGTAGTTCGGAGAACGGAATGCGTTGTATCATGGTTTACATAATTGCTGCGATATCTGCGCCTTTCGGCCTGACACACCCGACTTTAGCATGGCTTTGTGTCACTGGCCCTATATGGGATGGGACAGCCAACTCCATCCCATAACTTCCTTAGTCGCCTTTTATGACATGCGTGGAAGGTAATCAGTGTTGCTATTCTTTGCTCCCCTTTCGGGCCCCGGCAACACACGGGCGACTGGGTCTAATCCGGCTCAGTGGTGGAATGGTATAGCGCACGTCTGTGACGTCCAAGGTACCGAGTTCGATCCCCGCCACAAGGCAATTGTGCATCACGAACGTTCAGAAAGCAATGACAAACCACTTAACGTATTTATATCGCTTAGAAAATCGCTACACTAAAAAAAATGTTGGGTTGATAGCTACGACGTGAATAGGGTACACTACCAATTTATTTGAGAACTACTTAAATACGCACTATTAGATACTGCACACTTTGATCTTCCAAAACTGCATGTACCTCACTTTGAATTAAGATCACACAGTTAAAATCGATATTCTATGAAAGGTATGTAGATTCATATCTCAGTTCAATCCAGCGGGAAATACAGGGACAAGAGTGGGGTGTAGGGGTGGGAGTGAGGTGACAATTTATTATCTGGTCAACAGTTGAGCCCGCAGTTCAAGAGAGCATCGATCTGGAAGGATGTGTGTTTGTCCACTGTATTCACTCGCCAGGACCTTTGCAGATGTTAGTGCGATTCTGAATGCCTTCTGTGAGATGATGTTAGTACAATTCTGAATGCCTGCTGTCATATGATGTTAAGTCTGATTCTGAAAGCGTGCTGTGAGAACTGACATGTCCACAAGTCAGACCCAATGAGAAGAAAATCACGTCTGGGTATTCTAATACCTGAATTAATTGGTGATATTCAGGAAACGAACGTTTTGACTAGTAAAGATTGTTCTGCCTTTACCGTCAATGTTTAGTAACAACTTTGGAATTTTGTTAGTACTTTTTGTACTGTTTAATTGAAGATGTGAGGTTATATATAGTGCTTACTGTATAATGGGTACAGAGATAGATTAGTGTGGGGGAGGGGGGTTGACTGTAGAGTACTCTTCGAGGGTAGTGGGCATGAAGATCGATGATTATGAGTGAATATGTAGAGACCACTTCTAGAGTGAGTATAGAGACCACTTCTAGAGTGAGTATAGAGACCACTTCTAGAGTGAGTATAGAGACCACTTCTAGAGTGAGTATAGAGACCACGTTTCGAATGAGTGCAGAAACCACTTCGTGAGTAAGTGTAGATGTCTCCACTATAATGAGTACAGAGCCAACTCCTAGAGTTATTACATAGGCCACTTCGAGAGTAAGTGTAGAGACCACTTCTAGAATGAGTACAGATCCCACTCTTAGAGTGTGTACAGAGACCACTTCGAGAGTAAGTGTAGAGACCACTTGTAGAATGAGTACAGAGCCAACTCCTAGAGTGAGTACAGAGACCACTTCGAGAATAAGTGTAGAGACCACTTCTAGAATGAGTACAGATCCCACTCTTAGAGTGTGTACAGAGACCACTTCGAGATTAAGTGTAGAGACCACTTCTAGAATGAGTACAGATCCCACTCTTAGAGTGTGTACAGAGACCACTTCGAGAGTGAATACAGAAACTACTACTGGTTCTCGTGTATATGAATCTACCAAATTGAAGTGAATTTTTCAAGCTAGAGTTACTGATTGATTTCTAGAATGTTAACTCCAGATCGAAAAATTAGAAGTTGGGAAAAAAACAGAAAAACACCGCTTGTGCTTCGTCCTATGTGATATCTTGATGGAATACCTAACTGTACTCTGACTCCTGGTGACTTCTATCGTGTAGCAAATAGATGGGGTCTTACTTGCTTGACACCAGCACTTGTTGAATCTGCTCTGCACTTTTGAGATTTATCGCTATCCCTTTGTGTTTATAAGATTGTTTAAAATCAATATCTTTCAGTGTAAAGATTTGAGCGTGTTTGAATAGTGATACGGCAAATATTGTAACTTGGATATTTCAGGCATAAAAGTGAATTCTGCTTCTGTCGGCCTCAGCAAATCCAGCCACTGAGATCTAGATCAGGGTTGCCACAATGTGCACATTTCACAAATTTTGCCATTATCAAATTGCTAATGTTGGCTCTGTACTCATTCTACAAGTGGTCTCTACACTTACTCTCGAAGTGGTCTCTGTACACACTCTAAGAGTGGGATTATCTATTGTTTCTATATGTCATTCTATATTTTATTCTATATTTTATTCTATATTTTATTCTATATTTTATTCTATATTTTATTCTATATTTCATTCTATATTTTATTCTATATTTTATTCTATATTTTATTCTATATTTCATTCTATATTTTATTCTATATTTTATTCTATATTTCATTCTATATTTTATTCTATATTTCATTCTATATTTCATTCTATATTTTATTCTATATTTTATTCTATATTTTATTCTATATTTCATTCTATATTTTATTCTATATTTTATTCTATATTTTATTCTATATTTCATTCTATATTTTATTCTATATTTTATTCTATATTTTATTCTATATTTTATTCTATATTTTATTCTATATTTTATTCTATATTTCATTCTATATTTCATTCTATATTTTATTCTATATTTCATTCTATATTTTATTCTATATTTTATTCTATATTTCATTCTATATTTTATTCTATATTTTATTCTATATTTCATTCTATATTTCATTCTATATTTTATTCTATATTTTATTCTATATTTCATTCTATATTTTATTCTATATTTTATTCTATATTTCATTCTATATTTTATTCTATATTTCATTCTATATTTTATTCTATATTTTATTCTATATTTTATTCTATATTTTATTCTATATTTCATTCTATATTTTATTCTATATTTCATTCTATATTTTATTCTATATTTTATTTGCATTGAAGATGGCGCAATGGGCCTTCAACATTCTTTATCTCTTTCCTTTGTGGTAAACTATTGTTTTTTATGAGTTCTTGTGATTCTCACAGTTCTATTGTTTCTCAAAGTTCTAGTGTTTCTCAGAGTTCTAGTATTTCTCAGTGTTTTTGTATGTCTCAGAGTTCTAGTGTTTCTCAGAATTCTATTATTTCATGCAGTTCTTATGTTTTTCAGAGTTCCAGTCTTTCTCAGAGTTATAGTTTTTCTCAGAGTTCAAGTGTTTTCCAGAGTTATATTGCTTCTCAGAGTTTTAGTGTCTGTCAGAGTTTTATTGTTTCTTAGTTCTAGTGTTCTAGTGTTTTTCAGAGTTGTAGTGTTTATCAGGGACCTAATGATTCTCAGTTCTAGTTTTTCTCAGAGTTCTAGGTCTCTAACGTCTTTTCTACCGATAGTATAACTATTATATTCTCCTTGTTCCCTCTACCGATAGTATAACTATTATATTCTCCTAGTTCCCTCTACCGATAGTATAACTATTATATTCTCCTTGTTCCCTCTACTAATAGCCATTGTTCTATATTAGCTGCGCGGCCGCTAACATCACTAGAAAGTAACGCTCACGAAATGTATTACCCACGCACCTAAAGTACTAGAGCAGACCTTTTTATCTTTAGTCAAAATGAAAAAAATTAGGTATAGGTGTTATCAAAATGAGTCATAAAACAACCTAGCAACGAGACACAGTGACGGACGACGTTTCGACTAAAAAACCTTCATCGGGACAAACAACAGACAACAGTACAACGAATATCACATGGAGACAAACATGGTTACGATAGGGAGGAAAGAAAAAGGAGAGATAGCGAATAGATAGTGGAGGAAGCAAAGATGTAGCAACATAGCAGTGAAGAAGAGGGTATGGTGATAAGTTAGTGGTAAGTGAGGAGGGAAATTGCACGATGTTGCTCCATCTAAGCTTCCTCCGCTATCTATTCTCTATCTCTCTTTTTCTTTCTTCCCTATCATAACTATGTTTGTCTCCATGTGAGATTCGTTGTACTGTTGTCTTTTGTTTGTTCCGATGAAGGCTTTTTAGTCGAAACGTCGTCCGTCACTGTGTCTCGTTGCTAGGTTGTTTTATGACACATCTTGGTAGCTCATATTATACCTATTTTTGTTCATTTTAACATTTACCCTGTGTTACCCCAACCACATATTTCCTGTTTAGGGTCGCTACCCGACACTGGAACATGTATCCAGGGCCGGTCTTAGGCCATTGCAACCTATGCGGCCGCATTGGGCCCCGCACTTCATAGGCCCGTAAATTTATATTAGAATTTATATTATTATCCTCTTCCCTACCCAGACTGGGCCCCGCGTCTGGGTAGGGAAGAGGATAAAATCCATTTCGCATTGCCCCCCCCCCCATTGTTAGGGCCGACCCTGCATGTATCCCTTTTTTTCTTTAGGTAGTAGATTTCTTTAGCAGATTCCATGTGAAAATATTCACTGCTCATACAACTTGAGATTTGCTCACAAACTAAGAAAATGTGAGGGAACATCGTTCATACTATACCTAGTGTATGTCCCGTCTTTTCTCTCTGTCGATAGCATACCACAACAAACGTATGACTATCTGTCCTCCTAGCACGTGCGTTTATTAAACTCCGCTCCTTTCATCTCGCGCGGGTAACGCCCGCTACCACACTCCAACAACTGGCTATCACCCGCGATTGTTTGTCTCCTCTCACTGCTATTTCAAGCCTCACCTTACTGATACTCCCGCAACCACTTCCACCACATTAACTCCCTCCCTCACTCCCTCGCTAGCTCTACTATTCCTCATTCTTGGAGGAATATGGGCGTGAAATCAATTTCCGGCGGGGATAAGGCCAGTTCAAAGACACTGAACTAAAACTAGCTTAACAAAACATATTATAGTACTCAGTGGTTAGACCGTTTGTTAGAGTACAATTTGAGGCTCGAGGCCGCACGTTGTCTTCTGGTAACTCTTCAAAGTTTGAAATGGTTCCCAATGTCCACATTCTGGGCGTTAATAGGTGAAAGTTTGTACACACAATTTTGGACGTCGCGTGAATCCCACTGACAGTGTCCTTCGGGACAGATTAGTAAGGTTCTTCAGACTTCTAGTGGATTTATTACCTGATGGTGGATTTTTGGGATAATGGTGGATTTATTATCTCCAGGTGAGTTTATTAACTCTTTTGTAGATTGAGTAAATGTTAAATTGAGTAAATGTTAGATTGAGTAAATGTTTGTAACATAAATTATCTGTTGGTGATTTTTTTACATTTTTTAGTGAGTTTCTTGTGGTAGAATTATTCGTCAGTGAGTTTCTTGTGGTAGATTTATTCGTCAGTGAGTTTCTTGTGGTAGATTTATTCGTCAGTGAGTTTCTTGTGGTAGATTTATTCGTCAGTGAGTTTCTTGTGGTAGATTTATCTTTTAGTGAGTTTCTTGTGGTGGATTTATCTTTCAGTTAGTATCTTGTGGTAGATTTATCTTTCAGTTAGTATCTTGTGGTAGATTTATTCGTCAGTGAGTTTCTTGTGGTAGATTTATATTTCAGTGAGTGTCTTGAGGTAGATTTATCTTTCAGTTAGTATCTTGTGATAGATTTATATTTCAGTGAGTTTCTTGTGGTAGATTTATCTTTCAGTTAGTATCTTGTGATAGATTTATATTTCAGTGAGTTTCTTGTGGTAGATTTATCTTTCAGTTAGTATCTTGTAGTAGATTTATTTGTCAGTGAGTATCTTTTGATAGATTCATCTTTCAGTGATATTCCTGTGGTAAATTTATTATCTTTTAGTGAATTTCTAGTGATAGATATATGATTAATGGTAGATGTGTTATCACTGTTGTTTGACTTTTTCATATTTTGTACGTAGATTTATAACTTTATTTCGTAACATTGTAGATTTTCAATAACTTTGGTAGATTTCAAATGATTATGTGTAGATTTTGTTATCGTTAATTAGATGTGTTAATGTTATTGTTATTGTATTTATCTTATGTTTATGTTTGTTATTAGATGTGTAAACCTCTTCGTAAAGAGTTGTCGTATACTTGCATTACAGGTATGTCCCCATGGCAACATCCTGTTGTCGGAAATGAAGATTATTTTTCATCCACAATGCCGCAGCAACTATTAGGTGGGGTGGTCAGTTCCCTTCCTTGCCGTGATTACCTTCCCCAACCAATGCGTCAGGTACCCATTTATCTTGTCTGGAGGAAAGGTTCTGTCAGAAAATATATCTAATTATATCGCGAATAACTAAATCGAGAAACAGCTAATACAATAATTTGGACATCATATGAGAATGTAATACACCCATCTCCCTTACATGTCAGTATTATAGAACAAGAACAAGTTACAGAGAAAGAGTAATATCAAGAAAGAAATCGATAGACAACATCACATATATTTTGAACAAACAAGGATAGAGAGGACAAACAAAAGAGGCGACACATCTGGCCTGGCATTGAAAACTAAACACGTCTTGCCTCCAATTAATAAAAGATAGAACTTATGTGTTGAGGAAACAATTCTAAACTGGCAATACGAAGGCTTGAGTAACACCAGAGACATTTAAAAATAAACGGAAATACATTGAAGTGTTACAAATATTTATAAACAAAATATGCTAGCGAGGCACAGTGAAGGGATACGTTTCGATTACAAAACCTTCATCAGGACGAAAGGCAACAGACAAATCAAGCAATATACTAAACATAAGAAAGCACATGCGGTGTGACGATGGTAAAAGGAAGAGATTAAAGCTTAGGTGTAGGAAACATGTCATGGGGAAGAGTTAGATGGAAGCTAGACGGGTCCAGAAAGGTAAGAGAAGATGGACTGACTTAGCATGACGAGCGGATAGGGAGGGCGAGATAGTGAACCAGTACGGTCCACCATGGATCCACCAAGTGCTAGACAATAGACTAATTATGGGGATTCCCTGGCGTAGTGATTAAGCTGTTCGATGTCTTCTCAAGAGGTCACAGATGCGAATCTCGCCCAGATTGTTGTTTATAAAGTGGATTATTATTTTCCGAGATTCATGAGGATTATTACTTGACTCTTCGGAGTTTATATTTTCGTTGAGAAGGACTGGTAACATGGGGAAACTAGGGTACAATAAAGTCAATCCTCTACTCATTTTGAGACAAATAGAATTATCGGTGGGCTTGTTAGTAAAAAATAGTTTTTCTATGCAAGTGATTTTATTACATTTTGGTAAATTCATTAATTTTCGAAAAATGACTTCAAGATCATTTGTGGTCATGTTTACATTGGACATTTAGAAATGAACGGCCATCATTGTATTATGCAAGAAGACTTTGGCGATGATTTTCTTCGTTTCACATGATCTGTTCCGTTTTTAGTTAGACTTTTTATTAAAATATGTGTACATTACTCCCCCCCTCCCGTAAATTGGGGAGTTGAGTAGGGGAAGGGGGGGTGAAATGAACGAGGAGATTACACGATAGTAAATTGGAGAGTTGTGTAATGAACTATTTTATGATGCTACAAGTTATTAATAAAATTGAGAGTTTTGTTAGAAGCTAGTCTGTCATGCTACAAGTTAGTATAGTGGTCTAGAAGACTAGTAACGAAAGGGAGAAACAATTAGGAACGATATCAAACAATAAACTATATGACTGAGCGTCGTTGTTTGTTTTAGCAACTGACCCTGACCGCTTGTTCCTATACACCTGAGTTCACGGAAACGAATCGTACACCTGAGTTTAAGGAACCGAATCGTACACCTGAGTTTACGGAAACGAATCGTACACCTGAGTTTACGGAAACGAATCACACCTGAGTTCACGGAACCGAATCGTACACCTGAGTTCACGGAAATGAATCGTACACCTGAGTTCACGGAAACGAATCGTACACCTGAGTTCACGGAAACGAATCGTACACCTGAGTTCACGGAAACGAATCCTACATCTGAGTTCACGAAAACGAATCGTACAACTGAGTTCACGGAAACGAATCGTACACCTGAGTTCACGGAAACGAATCGTACACCTGAGATTAAGGAACCGAATCGTACACCTGAGTTTAAGGAACCGAATCGTATACCTGAGTTTAAGGAACCGAATCGTACACCTGAGTTTAAGGAACCGAATCGTACACCTGAGTTCACGGAAACGAATCGTACACCTGAGTTCACGGAAACAAATCGTACACCTGAGTTTAAGGAACCGAATCGTAAACCTGAGTTTAAGGAACCGAATCGTACACCTGAGTTTAAGGAACCGAATCGTACACCTGAGTTTAAGGAACCGAATCGTACACCTGAGTTTAAGGAACCGAATCGTACACCTGAGTTTAAGGAACCGAATCGTACACCTGAGTTCAAGGAACAGAATTGTACACCTGAGTTCACGGAAACGAATCGAACACCTGAGTTCACGGAAACGAATCGTACACCTGAGTTCAAGGAACAGAATTGTACACCTGAGTTCAAGGAACCGAATTGTACACCTGAGTTAAAGGAACAGAATTGTACACCTGAGTTCAAGGAACCGAATTGTACACCTGAGTTCAAGGAACAGAATTGTACACATGAGTTCAAGGAACAGAATGGTACACCTGAGTTCAAGGAACAGAATTGTACACCTGAGTTCAAGGAACAGAATTGTACACCTGAGTTCAAGGAACAGAATTGTATGAGGTGAAGTGATTGAATAGTACATTTACCGCCAGCATAAATAAACATGCGAGCTCTTTATTTTCATAAAACTGCATTAGCAATCCTTCAGATCAATCCGCCGAGTTAGTAAACTGAGACATCTTCCAAATGTTACGATGAAACAGAAAAATCGGCCTGAAATTAAGTTAATTTTTCTCCTCGCCTTCTGCTATCAATTCCTAAACAACCAGTCTGCTATTTGTTATGTATAGATCGGTTTTATTTAGTTCCTTATGGGTTTCTGACACCACATAACAACTGATGACGTATCTAATCTGTTACTACACAAGAACTTATGACGCTTCTATAATGCTACTACACAACAAATGATGACACCTCAAACCTGATACTACACAACAAATGATGACACTTACAGCCTGATACTACACAACAAATGATGACACTTCAAAACTGATACTACACAACAAATGATGACACTTAAAACCTGATACTACACAACAAATGATGACACTTCAAAACTGATACTACACAACGAATGATGACGCAGTGCACTTAGTTAGAATAGAGCCTGTCCTGATGTTTCCCTCCCGCTTGTAACTCTGCCTACCTGTCAGAGTGTATCTCTGCCTACCTTTCCGAGTGTATCTCTGCCTACCTATCAGAGTGTATCTGTGCCTACCTGTCAGAGTGTATCTCTGCCTACCTATCAGAGTGTATCTCTGCCTACCTATCAGAGTGTATCTGTGCCTACCTGTCAGAGTGTACCATCAAAGTAGATGGACAGAAGGTGTTGTAGATTCAGTACAAGCAACCCTCGTCACAGATGGACATATGATCTTATAGAATCTACTATAACTGGAACGACAGCAAGTAGACAGAGTTACCTTTTCCACGACTGTAATGCGTCATGAACAATTGGCGCACCCATGGAATAGTGGTCATTATCACACCCGTCGTTAATATTTTCTGAGGATATCCAGCACCTGGGCCTATATTGTCTCCGGGTATAAACGTGGGAGGTACCTAAAGAGGTCAAAATGTTACTTTTACTTCCTGTACAATTTCATTTTGGCTGAATTTTTGTTTGGAAAAACGTGTCCTTAATTACTACGGGGAGGGGGGTGGGGATTTCAACATTCCTCAGTACTCTCGAGCTTGTCCTGCACCTATGCTTTGAACTGGCAGACATTGGTGATGTCAAAGAAATTTCAGTTAAACTGAAAACTCAACCTCAGACCACCAGCTAGTGATCGAACTCTATGCTACACCATCCCAGAACTGATGACAGGTAAAAGTTATCAAATAGAGAGAGAGAGAGAGAGAGAGAGAGAGAGAGAGAGAGAGAACGAGATACAGAGATAGACAGAGAGTGACATAGAGAGAGAGACAGAAAGACAGACAGAAAAGACGGAAATAAACAGAGAGAGGCGCAGAGAGAAAAAGACATAGAGAGAGACAGAAAGAAAGAGGTGGAGATAAACAGAAAGAGAGAGAGTTGAACAGAGATTTAGAGAGAGAGAGACAGAAAGAGGTAGAGATAAACAGAAAGAGAGAGAGTTGAACAGAGACACAGAGAGAGACAGAGGTGCATATTATTTATGAAGAAATTACAAGTCAGAAATGTCATGAGAATCAATAATTCCACGAACTTTTCTATGGTTTAGTTATAATTATTTGCCAGTCTAAATGATTTCCTCGTAAGAATGATCCCCTCACTTCTCACTGACCCCAACCCTTCATGTGTAATTACTCCGCAATCTTGCTGCGATGTCACGAAGTCCCTTCTAATGAATCGAGCACCCTTATCAACACGACAAACGTGCGACTTCTTGAGGGAAATTATTTCTCATTATTGGAAGAAATGAAACAGCCAAATCTCATATATAATTTACTTGTCAGGGCCGACACGACGCCTCTCTAGCGGACGCTGTACACATTTTTATGTCTTGTAGTGCTATTAAAACATGATCCCAGGCCTGGACAGGTCACTAACATTAAATAAGTTTTAATGTTAGGAGGTGCTACATCTATTCTATATTAATGTATGGCTCAGAAACATGGACACTAAATAAATAATTAGAAGACAGAATTGATGCTTTTGAGATGTAGGTATATAGAAGAATAGGGAGAACTTCATTGAAAAAGAAGAAAACAAATAAAGAGGTGCTAAAGACACTTAATATGAAGAAAGAATTACTAAGAGAAATAAAGATCAGGCAAATAAAATACTTTGGACACATTAAAAGACCTTACCGAAGACCTTACTTGAGGGTAAAGTCACAGGGAAGCGAGCAAGAGATAAACAGAGATACAAGTGGGAGAATAACATCACAAGATGGACAGGTTACAGTCTAGCAGAGTGCACCACCAAAACAAGAAACATGAGATGTTGGAGATCTCTTGCAGCCAACTTTCGTTGCGGAGACGGCACTTGATGATGATGATGAATATTAGGAGGTAGTGGTGACAGGATTACTTGAGTCGCGACCTTCACTATTTTAATGGACACTTTTCTTCAGCGTTCATTCTCACACTTCAGCAGGTTAGCATGATAGAGTTCAGAGAACGGAATGTGTTGTGTCATGGTTTACAGCTGAGCTGAAATTTCTGTGAGTATCGTCCCAACACTCTAATTTAACCTAGATGAACTCGAATCTGTTGTAAGGGGCGTGCCTTACATGGCCGTAGGTATGATCTCATTAAGGAAGAGGGGTTACCTAAAAAAAGTCATTCGTGCAGTTTTGCGTGTTAGATCCTCTTTTTACTGAATATTTGATGACCTTTTCTTGGACAATCGTAAAGGGACGATGAGCTGGCCTTTGACATGCCTTTTGACCAAGTTTCTATAATTATGATGCAGAAATCCAGGCAATTAGTGTGGCAGCTAAAAAACTGCTGAACTCCAACTCTGGCCTACAGCCTGTGGTATTCCTGACAGATGCAAGGTCAGTGCTTCAAGCTCTCCAGTCTGGAAAACTAACAGACTTGAAAAAACTACTTAGCAAATTGTCGTACCAGTATAGGGTAACCATGCAGTGGATACCCTCTCACTGTGGAATACCAGGAAATGAAAAAGCAGACCAACTGGCTAAGGAAGGTGCTGCCGAAGACCAACCAGATATACCAATCACCTACCATCAGAAAAAAACCAGATGATCAAGTCAATAAGAAAGCCACCAACACAAGATGACTATCAGATTATGAACAGATCAGAACAAGTTATAATTCTACGTCTCAGAACAGGACACAACCGACTCCGCAGTCACATGTATACAAAGTTCAAGATTGGCAACACGGCCATGTGTACATCTGGACAGGCAGCACAGAGGGCCAAACATATACTTCAAGAGTGTTCTGAGCATGAAACGCTGAGGCAGACATATTGGCCAGAGGAAACAACACTGGAATCAAAGCTCTATGGGACACTGTATGAACTACAAACGACAGTGAGTTTTATTAAGAAGACAGAATTACAGATATAGACATGTTTCAAGTGAACGAAAGAAGAAGAAGAAGAAGACCAGGTTTCTAGTACGAATAGTCATGTTCCGATTTGCAGTGGGAATGGAGGAAGTTTAAACATCCCAAACCCTTCCTCTCTTATCTAGAGGGCCTTGTTCCTGACCATAAGAAGGTTTTACCTACTATGCATATTCTTATAAAGAAACTTATCACGACTGTTTTACAAGCAATTTGTAACAAGTATTTTACAAGAAATTTGTAACAAGTATTTTAAAAGAAATTTGTAACAAGTATTTTAAAAGAAATTTGTAACAAGTATTTTACAAGAAATTTGTAACAAGTATTTTAAAAGAAATTTGTAACACGTATCCTTTAAAATAAAACATCTTAGTTCTGCCCAGGAAAATATACGACAAATGTAAAACAAATTATCCAAAATAATTATGAAGAGAAGTGGCTAAATGCATTGGCAAAAATAAATATAGAAAGACAACTTTAAAGCCATCTATCTACACCATCTGGAAAAGACACCATCAAATTTACCACCATCTTTCTGTATACCATCTAGAGCAGATACCATAAACTTTACCACCATTTTTCTGTATACCATCTAGAGCAGATACCATAAACTTTACCACCATCTTTCTACACCATCTACATGAGATACCATCAAGTTTTCCACCATCTTTCTACACCATCTAGAGGAGACGACAGGGCACTCTCATTGAACCCACACTCCAAACAGAAATATTTTGATTATTAAATGGACACTGCCTGACACCAAATAGAATCGAACCACGAAAAAAAATTAACCCAAATTGCAGACACTGTTAACACACTAGCGAGACAGTGTAACACCACCTGATATTGCGGTGACTTGAATGTCATGTCAGGTAGTCTGTTTTGTTGCAAGCTCGTATTCTCAATAATATACCAATTGTGGTTAATACCTTGCAGATGTTGACAGAAACAGTCACCGAGCTTCCTTCCAGTCTCTCCCGTGTAGGTCTAACTATTTCATCTACAGATTCTGATGTAAATCGCTCTGTTTGATGCGACGTCGGGAAAAGATGTAAAATTGTCTTTATAAAATAGGCAAATATTGCATAGCCGACGCCAGATATGGATGGTGTCGTAGTAGTACAGAATACTATTATCATATTATTCTCCTGTATTAGTTCTTGAACCCCTGCAGATTAACAGGACGTAGTCCAGATAATGTGTCATGGTTTACAGCTCAGCTGTGATATCTGCGCTGCACCTTTCTGCCAAACGCATCTGACTTCAACACGGCTTCTGGATCACTTTGACCCTACGATTTATAATCCCCAGATCGCTATCAAACTCCTGCAAATTAGCAGGATTTAGTCCGGAGAACAGAATGCGTAGCGTCATGGCTTATCGCTGTGCTGCGATATCTGCGCCTTTCGGTCTAATTAATACGACTTCAACGTTGCTTCAGGGTCAGTTCCAGCTTATATGGACTGGGAAAGCCAACATCACCCCACAATCACCTTCATTGCATCTTACAATATGTATAGAAAGTAAAAAAAAACAGTGCAGCTATTCTTTTCTCCCCATTTGGGTCACCAGAACACTTGGACAATAGGTATCTCAGCTTTCAAAATAGAGTGTCCTAGCTACATCACAAATTGTCCTACCTACATCGTAGAGTATTCTAGCTATATCGCAGTGTCCAAGATACATCGCAGAGTGTCCTTGAAATGAAGGTTGACTGCAATGGACCTCCAGCATCCTGTCTCTCGCTTTGGTGGTGCACTCTGGTGGTGTAGACTGTAACCTGTCCATCTGGTGATGTTACTATCCCACTTGCATCTTTGTTCGCCTCCCCTTCACTCTACCCTCAAGTAATCAAGTAAGGTCTTCAACAAGCTGTCATGTCTTTTAATATGTCCAAAATACTTTATTTGTTTGATTTTTATTTACTTTCATAGTTATTTTTTTCATACGAAGTGTTGTTAGAACCTCTTTGTTTGTTTTCATTCTTTCCATGTTTTTTCCATTTGTGTCCATGCTTATTTTCATTTCTTTCCATTTTTGTTTACATTTGTTTCCATGTTTGTTTTCATTTCTTTCCATCTTTGTTTTTATTTCATTCCATGTTTTTTTTTTCTTTCCATGTTTGTTTTCATTTCTTTCCATTTTTGTTTACATTTCTTTCCATGTTTGTTGTCATTTCTTTCCACGTTTCTTTTCATTTCTTTCCATGTTTGTTTTCATTTCTTTCTGTACTTTGTAGTTCCTGCACTTTGTAGTTCCTGCACTTTGTAGTTCCTGCACTTTGAAGGTCCTGCACTTTGTAGTTCCTGCACTTTGTAGTTCCTGCACTTTGTATTCGCAGACGAATATATAAACTGTAAAATACTAGCAAATACAGGAATACCGACATTCAACATTCTCATTTGTCGTTATCATGTCGTTATGGTGCCGTTCCGAACAGCAGCTTAAGAGAAATCACTGTGCTCATCTACAATGATTATCCTAACACGGAGAAGACTCTTCATTAAGCAGCGCCATACTCTAGCATAGCGAATAATCAAAATGAATATAAAAGACGAAATTCAGATGAAAGCACATGAACTTTTCTGAATAGGTTAATTAGATTTTCTGAGGATTACAAAAAACATCTCATCACAAACTTCGACATCCATAGAAGTGCAAGATAGAAGATACTTGTTGAAATGTGAAAATTGTTCATAAAAACCATCGGAATTTGTACAGAATTTCTCAAAGAAAGAACATAAGCCTCAGGCCTGTGTTTTTAACTCGAGAAACGGTCAAGATCCGGTGCTGATGGGTCAGCTTATAGCGTGTTATTTTCAGGGTAAATTTAAAAGGGAGATAAATAGTAAAGTTAATTGAGAAAGAGTGATTGATAAAGATAAGATATTTAAGAGGGAAGAGATAAAAAATATAAATAAATATAAAAAAATAAAAAAATAAAAAATAAATATAATTTATTTTATAATAAAATATAAGATACTTATAAAGTATAGAGATAACATATAAAAGAGAGCTGAGACATTGCTTATATCCTGGTCGTATCTCATTTGTAGATGTGTACCTCTTCTTCTTCTGGGTTCGTACTAAAAACTCCCGTGGACTATTGGGAGACAGATCAAAGATTGTAATGCGTTTTTCATGGTTTCCACTTTGCCTGCGATAGCTGTCTCTTTAGACCTGATGTATACGACTTCGGCATTGCGTCTGGGTCATTTGTTCACATGAGATGTTACAGCCAACCCGGCCATCAAATGACACATTTCTTCACATGAGATGTTACAGCCACTCCGGCCACCAAATGACACATTTGTTCACATGCGATGTTACAGTCAACCCTACCACCAAATGTCATATTTGTTCACATGCAATGTTACAGTCAACCCTACCACCAAATGTCATATTTGTTCACATGCGATGTTACAGTCAACCCTACCACCAAATGTCATATTTGTTCACATGCAATGTTACAGTCAACCCTACCACCAAATGTCATATTTGTTCACATGCGATGTTACAGTCAACCCTACCACCAAATGTCATATTTGTTCACATGCAATGTTAAAGTCAACCCTACCACCAAATGACACATTTGTTCACATGCGATGTTACAGCCAACCCTACCACCAAATCACACTTAGTTCCCTCCTACGACATGCAGGGCAGGACACAGTGGTGCTATTCGTTGCTCCCCTTTTAGGCCCCGACACCACGAAAGCGATATCAACATTTAATTACATTTTATTGCGTTCGTTCTCACACTCCTGCATAGTCGCAGAATGTAATCCGGAGAGCGAAATACATTGCTTCATGGTTCCAAAAAAATTACTGCGATGTCTGCGCCATCTGACCTAACACATTCGACTTCAACGTGAAGTCTGGACCAGTTTGATGGTATAGGGGATAGGGCAGCCTACTCCACACTTAGTCACCTATTACTACACGTTTGTAAGGTAAGCAGTGTTGTTATTCTTTGCTCCTTTTATGTGCCTCAGCAAAACACGGTAGTCTAAATTACTTATCCTTGTGAGTACCACATGTTATTTGTGTTACTGTCGCCTTCTCTTCTTTGTCGAGAAAATTATAACATCAGAAACTAGTTGATTGGCTAAATGTTTGGTGTCTTGTAGGATTATTGTATTCTTCTGCTCCAAACGCAGCACAACAGTGACACTTTCACGCTATTCCAAACATAAAACATGATTTTGATCTTCATTAAAGACCAGTATCATGGACACTGTCTTTCCCATTAGTGCTACTCTCTCCTTTCGAACAGCCATTCAAGAGTATGCAGAAACAAAGTCGCAATCAGCGTACCCATGAGACTCCCATCTCTCAGCGTACCCATGAGACTTCCATCTCTCAGCGTACCAATGAGACTTCCATCTCTCAGCGTACCCATGAGACTTCCATCTCTCAGCGTACCCATGAGACTTCCATCTCTCAGCGTACCCATGAGACTCCCATCTCTCAGCGTACCCATGAGACTCCCATCTCTCAACGTACCCATGAGACTCCCATCTCTCAACGTACCCATGAGACTTCCATCTCTCAGTGTACGGAAGAGACTCCCATCTCTCAGCGTACCCATGAGACTCCCATCTCTCAGCGTACCCATGAGACTCCCATCTCTCAGCGTACCCATGAGACTCCCATCGACTCCCATCTCTCAGCGTACCCATGAGACTCTCATCTCTCAGCGTACCCATGAGACACCCATCTCTCAGCGTACCCATGAGACTCCCATCTCTCAACGTACCCATGAGACTTCCATCTCTCAGTCTACCGAAGAGACTCCCTTCTCTCAGCGTACCCATGAGACTCCAATCTCTCAGCGTACCCATGAGACTCCCATCTCTCAGCGTACCCATGAGACTCCCATCTCTCAGCGTACCCATGAGACTCCCATCTCTCAGCGTACCCATGAGACTCCCATCTCTCAGCGTACCCATGAGACTCCTATCTCTCAGTGTACCGAAGAGACTCCAATCTCTCAGCGTACCCATGAGACTCCCATCTCTCAGCGTACCCATGAGACTCCAATTTCTCGGTGTTATGCAACAATTTAATTTAAGAAATTAAACATTTACGGTTTATTACTCAAACAAGGGGGTCTCTTACTCAGAAAATGGTTTTATACTCAAGAAACGCGTCTCCTACCCAGAAAAGGATCCCCTAATCATAAAAAAAAAATAATCTGTTAAAAAAAAAGAGGGAACTATGAGTGTTTTAGCAATACATGCTCCTCCATTTTCTGTGTTCTTCTCCTGTGATGGTGTTGTCTAAGAATCCAATTATAGTTCGTCTTGGCAAGATGACGCAGATATCAAAACGATGAACACTCAAAAAATAAATCACAAGTTAATGGCCAGTTTGCCAAATTCTATAAATCACGAGGCGATCCAGTCCACGGTGCTACTTTAAATCACTCCGTGCTCTAATCGAAGTCATGTATCTTGACTTCATTTTGTTTGAATTCTTTTCTTGCTAATAATTTCTGTTAATTATATTTTTTTATGAAATTTTCTACTGTTTACAATCGGCGATAAAATTTGTGACGAGATTAATATTATTTTGTTTTTGTTTTTCCAAGAAAATATCGGCATTTGATATGAAATGTTATATAGAAATTCTAAGAAAATCATGAACAGAAATATGAAACAACGCAGACATCCACAAAGACATGAACGTTGGTGAGACTGGCTCCTTAAAGCTATCAAACCATGCAAGTTAACATATTTCGGAGATACAAAGAGACTAAACGGTTTAGAAATATTAATCATGGAGGCTAAATTCTAGGAGAGAGAACAAGAGGCATACCACAAATACAATTGACGCAGAATAACGAAGACCTTCTGAACATGACACTAGAAGAGGCTGGGCGGCTTGCACAGAACAGAGAGGCTTACATGGTGGCAGTGAGGACAACGTCTTGTCAAGTACACGTCACATAGATATATCTTGTTTTTCAATTTTGATAAGCAAAGCACTTGTTGTGCTTAATAGGTAGATAATTATACAAAATATATCTAATAGTTTTAGAGAGAGCGTACAACAGAACAAATTGACGTTTCGACCAATAGATCTTTGTCAAGATAAGGATTCATTAATTCAATTTGTTATACTATCTTGCGGTATAAAATGAAGCGGCGGTATCTGTGCCTTCTGTATAATACAACATTCGTGTGTTGCTGAGACCAAGAAGGGTTACAAAGAATAGTAAAACCATGACCTGCATGCATGTTGTAAGAGGCGATTAGGGACGTTTTACAGGTGAAAATAGCTGGTCATTTTGTGAAATTTGCAGGTCAACTATAAGCTACGAACAATTATTTGAAAAATTCCCTACTCTGAGGAGGTAGAAGAGTAGGTGTACAGACGAAAATAGGTGAAGCGTCATTGAGAGGAATATTTCAGTATATAGACACGTCAATGGGGCGTCCATGTGAGAAATGTTTCACTATATCCATACTTCATCTACTAAGTGTTTACATTTGTATTGCGGTAAATCTTGTGGGCCGCTGATGAAATGATCACATTGTGGTTAATCTTGTGGGCCGCTGGTGAGATGATCACATTGTGGTTAATCTTGTGGGCCGCTGATGAAATAATCACATTCTGGTTAATCTTGTGGGCCGCTGGTGAGATGATCACATTGTGGTTAATCTTGTGGGCCGCTGATGAAATGATCACATTGTGGTTAATCTTGTGGGCCGCTGATGAGATAACATTGTGGTTAATCTTGTTGGCCGCTGGTGAAATGATCATATCCTATATTGTTTTATTTGTCAGTAATACGATAATGTTTCTTACTCTGGCCTACATCCTGCTAATCTGCAGGAGTTTGAGAATGAACGAAGAAAACGAAGATCCCCCGACGCTAGACTCTAAACCTGAATGTCGGGAATTGGTTTCTGCTGTTACGTTATTTCGGAAGCATAATTCGGTTACTTGCACTGTTCATTCATGGAGTTACGACAAACTCGAATGTCATGTGCGCACGTAGTGTACCGGTATATCAGTCATGTGCGCATATAGCGTACCGGTATATCCGTCATGTGCGCATATAGCGTACCGGTATATTAAAAGACAACACGCCAGTTGATATATCTACAAGGATATCTTAGATTGTTTACTAAAATATCAATGAACAAATACGAAACACCAAAGCTGGATGTGTCGGATCATTTGCGCAAATAAAACAGCGACACATTGTATTTCAGTTCTATGGACAACATACTACTAGAAATCTAGTAGGATCATTGTCCAAGAGAGACTCGGTGGGAGTTTGAGGACGTACGTCAAAAAATAAATTATAATATAAAATACATCTCCCTAGAAAGAAATAACACGGGGAAACTTCGCCGCTGCAACTGTGTTCGAGCAATATAGTTTATATGTATTTGGCTCAGACAGAGATCAGAGCAGACAAAATAAAAAACAAGAATAGTTTTAACATCTAAACAGAGGTACTAATCTGAAGTAAACCACGTCGATTTTCCTCTCATTTGTTTGGTGTGTCTCAGACTGGTCTATCTTAACAGGAGTCTACTTTTAACCCTTTCAATCCGCCCAATGAGATTACTAGGCAGTTTGGCAGAATTAAATTCTGCACTGAGTGACTATTCCTTTACTTTTTATTCTACTGTTGTATGTTTTCCTGGGTAATGTGCAGTAGCACTGTGTGGAATTTGTTTGAGGGGTACAGTGCAAGTAAGCGCCACCACATAGTCGAGTTATTTCCTTTGTCTATGTTTGTACATTTCATATTCATCATTTCTTCTTCTTCTTCAGTGTTCATTCTCAAACTTCAACAAGATCTCTCTTATAGCAAGACAATGGTCCTACTAGATTTCCAGCAGGATGTAATCCAGAAATGGAAATCCGTTGTATCGCCGTTGTATTTGCATAAATGTCCCGACACATCCATCTTCGGTGGAATATTCATCATTTAATAATTTAAATATTAATTTATTCTAGGGTTTGGGTCAGGGTTAGGGTTAGGATAGTTGTGTTTTAAATAACTAAACCTAAATCCAACCCTAAATAAATAAATATTTCAATTTTGAAATGATGAACATGAAATTTATAAACATAGACAAGGGAAATAATTAAACATTTTGTGGCGTCTACTTGTACTGTACCGTTTGAGAAAGCATATTAGCAGGATGTAAAATCACACATCTTTTTTCTTAAGTTTATCTCTTTGAATTTTGCGTCGTGTATTTGGTATCTGTAAGTGTTGCGTCAGTAATCATAGAACATACAGTATTGTGTCAGTTACTCACCATGTGTTGCCAGTGCCCGAGTGGTGTTTACCTTCTATGCATGTCGTAAGTGACGACTAAGAAGATTATGGGGTGGATATAACTGGCTATACTGGGGTGGATATACTCTGGTTACCCAATAGGTCCTGCGTACTCCTCATCCATCTTAACGGAGAGGTGCACTGTCTTCCGAGAGTACCACTCATAGCACGTAACTTCGTATCTTCACGCGGTAATCCCCATAGATCTCTGAAAACATCCACTTTATAAACACAACATCGCAGGGGGGATTCGAACTTACGACCTCTTGAACATAAAGCAAAAGTCATTCTGGGATCGGATGTGGCAGACCGAAAAAACTCATATATCGCAGATAAGCTGTAAACTACGACACAGCTCAATCCGTTCTCTGGAAAACAACTTGTTAATCTGCTTAAGAAGAAGAAGAATGCCCTCACTCAGTGTCTCTTCCATATCATGTCAACCACATTTACTTCTCCACAGAAACAGAACATTGATCATTCCCTCTAACAACAAATAAGGCGACACGTCGAGTAGTATTGCGTAGCTCTAGAGGAATCAATGGTGCCATAGCCTCATGTTACATCGCAATATAACCACGGAATCCCCAAGTGTGTTTGACTCACACTAAATAGAGTGATAGAAGGAACCAAGCTTGAGAGAAATCAATTAGATTGTATTCGAGGCGACCAAAGAGACTGGATTCTAAAGAAATTCAGTCGTATTAAATCTACTCACTGACCTGGCATCCCAACTTTGCTTGTTTTCCTTGGGGGGAATTGAAAACTGTTGAGTAGAAGATTGCCTACTTCTTTTAAGGATTTCTCTTTTCTCTATTGGTTTTTGGTCCATGTGTTTATTGAATAACATTCATTGACTCGATATGCTGGTATCTGTACATTTGGGGGGGGGGGATCGAGGGGGGAGGAGGTTGTACTCACTTATATGTGTTTGGTTTTTACTTAATTTTATGTGTTTGGTTTTTACTTAATTGAATGTGTTCGATTTTTCTCTTATCTTTATGTATTGAAGTTTTTGTTTATATTTATGTATTGGGTTTTCACTTATCTTTATATGTTGTGTTTTTACTTATCTTTATGTATTGGGGTTTTAACTTATCTTTATGTATTAGGTTTTAACCTATCTTTATGTATTAGGTTTTAACTTATCTTTATGTATTATGTTTTTACTTAACTTGATATGTTGCGTTTTTACTTATCTTTATATGTTGGGTTTTTACTTATCTTTATGTGTTGGGTTTTTACTTATCTTTATATGTTCGGTTTTTACTTATCTTTATATGTTGTGTTACTACTTATCTTTATATGTTGTGTTACTACTTATCTTTATATGTTGTGTTACTACTTATCTTTATATGTTCGGTTTTTACTTATCTTTATATGTTGTGTTACTACTTATCTTTATATGTTCGGTTTTTACTTATCTTTATATGTTGTGTTACTACTTATCTTTATATGTTGGGTTTTTTACTTGTAAAAAAATCATAATTGGAATGTTTTCTATATGAATGTAACATATTTGATTTATACATGCATATGCGGGAATATTTATGTCTAGGGTTTCTGGGACAAACTGAATTATATAAATGGTTTATTTGTAAAAACAATTTGTTTATATATATATAGTCGGATGTTGGATTACAGTATATATGTTGAAACGTATGTATACGTAAGAGTAAGCGTGTGGAGTAGAAGATTTGATTTTGTATATAGTCTTGATAAGGAAGATAGTAGGAAGAGAATTGAGCGGTAAGAAGACAAGAGTGAGAAGAGGAAAGGAGTGAGAAGAGAAGAGAGAGGGGAAACATTAAGAGAATATGAAGATCAACAGAGTGGGAAGATAGAGGGTAGAAGAAGAGTGGGAATAGGAAAAGAGTGGGGGAGGATGAGAGTGGGAAGAGAAAGAGAATGAGTAATCTTTGAAAGAGAAGTTGACATCCGCAAACAAAAAAACATTTCCTTTATAAGAAAATCGACAACAAACTTAACTAGCGTTTAGATAAAAAAAAAACAATGACTGAATATTGATAGTTGCTATGTAACAACAACAAAAAAGAAGAAAATGTAAACAATATTAAAATAAAAATACGGTTGTTTAGGGGTGAACGAGTCCCGCGGATGTGGTATCTCATACAGGGTTCAGAAAGAGTGAAGACAGAATTGAAGTTAATACTAGTCAACAATTGTTGCTAGTTTTGAAATCCATTTTTGAAACTTTCAGACGGAACTAAAATAAAAGTCGAAATTGAAAAATTCTAAAGGAGATTACAGCCTAATTCAATTTTCATCCCTGCTCGAATTGCTTGGTTACTGTCTGTCTGGGCTAGTTAAGGAATCTTTGACTGGTAAATGTCGCTCCTGGAGAAGGGAGCATACACAGATTAAGGCCTGAGAAAGTCACTTCAGGATGTTTTTAACCAGCCTCTGTATGAAAGAAATTGTTTACATTGAAGCCAGAATAAATTTGGACAGAGACGAGTCTACTAACTTCCCGCGGTGATGGAACTGGGTACAAAAGGCTGAAAATGAAGCTAAAGTTCTTCGTTATGTTTTATGTGTGTTTGGATATTAAAATGTCAGCATTGTACTTCATGATTATAACCATATGTCTCTCATTTCTGCCACGCAAGAAAATCTCAGCAATAAAGCAAACACAATAGTCGAGTCATACGTCAATTAAACAGCCATATCGTGGATTCATTTGGTATCATCCTTCACACGTTGCGAACGAGAAGAAAAGATCCTTCAAAAGTAACACTATTTGACTTTTTCTGTGATTTTTATTGGGCACTCGGCGTGTACTTGTTTCGACAGCCATTGAAAGTAACGAGAAAAGGACAAATATCGTCACTTTTTAAGCATGATGCCCGATAAGTGCACATGATTATATAATTAACGAGGGGCTCGCTGTAGTACAGACGAATTAATGTAAGCAAAGAGGATATTGGTTAAATGCAATTTTTACTTGAAAACAAATACACGAAGTCGACGTTTCGATCATGGGACCTTTATTACGACAGGGAGAAAATAAACACAGTAAAAATATTTCGACGTCGTAGAGTGTTTTCTAAATCGCATGATGTGAACACAAAGTTTGATGGGTATCATTGAAACAACAAAACAAATCTTTTTTTTTAAAGATGTAACTTGAGAGTGTAGTAAAACTTCGTGTCATATGACATGTAAGTATACGTATAAAAAGTTATCGAACCCCTGATGTTTAGCAATGTATTCAATCTCCAACCTTTGATGTTTAGCAATGTATAGTTTTAAAAAGCGGAGCACTTTATAACTTCCTGTAACAAACTGTCATTACTGCATTTTTCTCGTTAGGGAGTTGCATTGAGATTTCTATTGGCGTGTGTAATAAAGTCCTCATGCTCTTGTAGTCACCACGTCATCTTCAAGGTGTATGTTTCAATATAGACCTACACTCCGATAGAAAACAACCTAGGCCGTATGATCAAACCTTTGACCTCAATAGGTGTGAGATCAGTGAGGTAACCTCTCGGCCTTGCGAATACTTTTTGCAATGGTGAAATGTCTTATAAGAAAAGGTTCAGTGGAATCCCTCTATATCGCATTCTTTTATAACAATGTTTCTTATATAACAACACTTTTCACTATCCCACATTATATTTATTCTATATTGTTTGCTGCAGTATATAGCAAATGTTTGTTATATACATATTATATAACAACTATCGTCACCAAACTGGTCAGAGTAAGAAACGAGGATATCAGAAAAAGAGTAGAAATAATGCCTTGTATCGAATATATAGAACGTCAGCAGATAAAGTGGTTTGGTCACCTTGTGAGAATGGATTCGAACCAAATACCACTGAGAGCTTATAACAAACGATCATCTGCATACAGGGCCAAAGGAAGACAGAAAGAGATGGATCGATAACATCACGACCACCTTCCACAAACACGGACTCAGTACAACTCAGGCGTCACATCTTGCCATGAATATAAACTTACAGCTACCACCTCTACGGTTAACAACAAGTGTGGGTACAATCGACCAGCTTCCACCTGCGAATAGACAATAGATAATATATACATATTTTATCAACCTAGACCATGTTGTTATAACGGAATTCTAATCCATACCATGTTGTTATAACGGAATTATAATACAGACCATGTTGTTATAGCGGAATTTTAATCCAGACCATGTTGTTATTACGGAATTCTAATCCAGGCCATGTTGTTATAACGGAATTCTAATCCAGACCATGTTGTTATAACGGAATTCTAATCCTGACCATGTTGTTATAACGGAATTCTAATCCAGACCATGTTGTTATAACGCAGTTCTACTGTACCAAGAAATAACTACTGAACATCGATCACAAAACGTGTCCATGACATACAGAGCAAGGACGATCAGCACAGCTGTCACCAACACCGCCACATGACACCCACAATAAACGCTCAACACGCTGGGTAATAGCGCAGGTTTCAGTGACAAAATATGACATTTTAATTAAAATATATTTTCTGAATTGGCAAAAGATATCAGCGCCAGATGTGACACGCTTAGTTCAACTACAGAAGCAAATTTGAAGAAGAAAAATGTTATCAATGTCCGTGTTCTGATATATGTTTAAACGATTCACAGTTTCTTATGTTCTCAATTAATTCCATTTAGATAAGACATGCCCTTCTCTAGCATACACGTTCTGCGTGTTGATGTTACACATCATGGCTGGCGTGACTGATCATTGGTCACATTGTGTGTAGTTTGCGTTGCCATCCAATGAAATACATGGGAAAAGTTGGATAATCCGAGATAATTAACGCTGTGTGAGATCAATCAGCAGGGCATATATAGATGAAGGCTTGGATAAGGGGTGTATATACTGCCGTTGCGTAGCAACTGCGTGCCTAAGAACACATTAATTGATGACGTATGTATAATGATATTGCAAAAAGAAATTGAAAAAATCGCTGTCCAGTTATGACTGGACCGAGTCCTTCAACATTTATACAGTCCTATGGATTGATCGGGTATCCTATCTAAAAAATGATGGTATTTGATTTTTCTCATGATTTTCATTAGCTATCTAAACAAAATATACACAGAGTGACCAATTAAAATCACGAGAAAAAAGTCATTGTTACTTAAGAACTATGATAACCAATGACTTCACAGGACTTTATAATCGACGATGAACTCGACTGGGTGCCTGCGGAGCAGGGTGTTAGATTCGTTATCACATCGTCTATAAACTTATCAACGTTTATGCGAGTCAACATCAGTTGAGGAATGCACATATTGGTTACCCTCGGTGCTATCTCTTAAATAATAATACGTTTTTAACAATTCTGAGACATCGGGTAATGCGGTGTGATGCCTGTGTTTTTAATTTACGAAATGCATACCTAGGTGTGATGTGGTCAGTATCAATCCCACATCCGTTTCTTTCCTACGAAACAAGGTACTAACTCTTTTACTAGGTGTCATGTGGATTCGTTGAAAAATAAACATCATTACTGAAAATTGGCATCGTTATTGATAGGAAAGGCCAAGGGAATACGAGACAGAGGAAGACAAAGAGAGATTCTGTCTAAAATAGTTCTCACTGCGGCATGAGAGAACTTCACCAACTGAACTTATTAACAACACATGAGACAGACAGCTGTAAAGACGCAATGATCGCCTACGCCACACGGCATAGACTTTGATTGAATTACTTGAGAGCAATAGAGATAAGTCAATAAGTGGTACAAGAAGTGTGTCTTGTTACACTGTCTCAAGGGATATTATATTAGATTAATATTGTTCTATGACTTGCAGGACGCTAGGTATGATGTGACATATATCACGCTAAATGTTTTCCCGAATGCGTTATATTTTTTGTTATGGTACCCATTTCCCACGACTTATGATAGAAAAGATGGTGCTGGTTGGTTGGTTGCTGATCCAGTAGTCCATGGGCTCATGCCCTTTGACCCAATGCCATTAAAATATCATTATATTGCTGTGAAGAAATGATGGCTAAACTTTGAATTGCTCAGAAATTAAGATAACGGAGATACATGAACTAACCGCTGAAATTTCTCCATGTTTTTCGTGCGAACTCAACAATAGAATGTGAAGCCCGTATTTTTCTTAAACAAAGGCGTACCTTTGGGTGATGAGTCCAACTGCAACCGATTGGTAGTAGAAGACATGTTCTCTGAATTAATTATGCCCCTCATTCGTTGCTTTTCTGGATTATTTCCGTGTTTTCCCTTGGTCAGTATTTATATACTTGGAATCGCATGCTAAAAATAGCCACGGCTATTCCAAGTATATAAATAGTAACCAATGTAAATCGTGACAATAATCAAATACTTACGAAATGATTGCCTGTTTATTTTGGCAGTTAGGTCTTGTAGTAGCGGCGATGGTGACGGTGCAACATTACGCCAGTAGCCTTTATTTTCGTAGAATATCTGGTACCCATTTCCTTAGGCTAGATTGACATACATCAATCAATAATCAATCAATAAACCCGTAACCTTTCAGGGTCGTAGATTGGATGCTTCAGCGCAGAGTCCTCCAGCGAATTCTATCCTCAGGGATGCGGATGAGTGTGGAAATATCTTGTCATGTCTATTCCTTGATGTTGTCTGTCCATGCCTTTATTTGTCCTCCTCTGCTTCTTTCCCCTTCGACAGTTCCCTGCAGTATTGTTTTTGACAAGAAATCATGTCTACATACATGTCCAAACCCTTAGAAGTTTGTACTTAAATATGGACTAATGTCAAACATGGTCATAAACAACAAAACATAAGAGACAACTGGTTACAACAGAGATGAGATGTCTCAGAAAAGCAACAGGAGTGACCAGAAGACACATAATTAGAAACGATGTCATAAGATAAAGAGTGGGTGTCATATCAATTCTACAATACATACAAAACCAACATATACAATGGTTTGGTCATCTGGAAAGAATGCCATGTGATTCATTAGTTTATAAAGCATATTCGAAGAGAGAAGCAGAAAGAAGAGCCAAGGGTAGACCTAGAGTCAGGGCCGGCCCTCACAATTGCGGGGCCCAATGCGAAACGGATTGCGCTGGGCCCAGTCTGGGTAGGGAAGAGGATAATAAAATAAATTCTTATATTGATTTATGGGCCTATGAAGTGCGGGGCCCAATGCGACCGCATAGGTTGCAATGGCCCAAGACCGGCCCTGCCTACGCTGGATCGACAACATCAAAGAGACATTACACCAACACCAAATAACATTATCTGAAGCTGCCAGAAAAGCGAGAACAAGAACATTGTATCTCCCTCGACACCCGTAAAGGGTAAAAGAGGAAGGCAAGAAGAAGTACTGAAATATTGAACCAGCTACTCAACTAGAAAGCCATCGTGTTAACTACAGGGATTCTACGGCATAAACCCCTCTATATCTGATACAATATTTTCAACTGAATTAGGGTTCCCAGAATAAAGAAGAACACATGACATCCATCTCTTCTAGGGTTCGTAAAGTAAAGAACACAGGACATCCACCTACATTAGGAATCGTAGAGTATTGAAGAAAACAGAACACCAACATGAACTAGGTCTCGGTCAGTATAGAAGGACACGGGTCTTGCAGAAGAACAATCGCCGAGTCATTCTCTTTGTTTCTTGACCAATATGGAATGAAATATAAACAGCCAAGCAACAAAAAAGAAAGAAAGAAAGTATGAGTAGAAAGACACACGACACGCATGGCTCTGTGGATGTTCCAAGTGGTGCTGATGTATTGATTCTTCTAACTTGAACTCCGTGAACTCTGAGGCTGCCCGATAGAGATTGATTCCTTGTAGGCGTGTGGCGTCCATCATTATCTTCACCGTCTTCGAGCCCTGACCGGCCCTGACAACACAATGATATTTCACAAATGTAAAACCATTGTTTTGGAAGTTTACTAGAAACTTCTATATCTCATCATACATTTTTGTGTCTTCTCTCGATTCTTTCCTGTCACAAACTCTACTTCTTAGAGTCATTCTTTTCCAGTCGAATTTTTTCTCGTTCTACCTCCCTCTCTCCTTCTCTCCCTCCTCCCCTTTCTCTCCATCCCTCTCTCCCCTTTCTCACTCCCTTTATTTTTCTGCGTCTCTTTCGTTTTCTCTCCCTCTGCCTCATGCTATCTCCTTTTCCCTCTTTTTCTCTGCTCTCCCTTCCTCTCTCGATACTATCCCTCTCTCCCTACTTATCCCTCTCTCCCTCCCTCTCCGTCTCCCTCTCTTCCTTTTCTCTCCCTACTTAACCCTCTCTCCCTCCCTCTCTATCTCCATCTCTCCCTACGTATACCTCTCTCCCTCCATCTGTCCCTCTCCCTTCATATCTCTCTCCCTTCAATTCAACCTCTCCCCTATCTCTTCACACACTTTCCTATCTCTCTCTCCTCTCCCTCCTCCCTTTTCTCTCCTCTTCATCCTCTTTCTCTCTCTTCCATCTGTCCACCTTTCCAATTCCTCCCTCTTTCGTCCTCTCTTTCCTTTTTCACTCCCACTACCTCTCCATCTCTCTCCCTCTTCTTTTTATCACCCTTTCTCTCCTTCCTCTTCTTCTTCTTCAGCGTTCATTCTCAAACTCCCGCTAGATTTCTCTTGTAACAAGACAATGGTCCTACAAGATTTCCAGTTGAATATAGCCAGAGAATGGAAATGCGTTGTGTTGCCGTTTTATTTGCGCCAGTGGCCCAACACATCCGTCTTCAGCGGATCCCCTTCATTTAATATCAACTTCCTAACATCTCTCCAGTCTCTCATGTCCTATCAATTTCTATCTCTCTATCCCCTCATATTTAGACTAACTCTTTTCTCTCTCTCCCTCTCTCATTTTTCTTCAATATTTCACTTTCCTCCGCTGTACCCTTCCTTCTCTCTCTCTCAACATTTGTAGCGATGCGACACAGAGTGAGTTTCACTCCGCCAAAGTAAAAAATTCAATTTCCGTAAAGTTAATTGTGTATCTGGACCGTTCAAAAAAGTAAAGGTAACCTACTAAACGCATTTATTTTGTCTAGGAAATCGCTACAGCCAAACAATTTGGGAGCGATCACTGCTTTTTCAATCTAACCATCTTTGTAGAAAAAATGTTCCCCAATAACTCCGTTGACACTCATCACACGACTTTCTATCTCCTCGTCTTTCGCCCTCACTCCATCTTTTTCCCCCTGATTCCTTACTTTTCCCTCCTGCTTCGGAAACACTGTCTCACTTTCCTCAAAATTCACCGAGAAATTCATTTGTCTCAACGCTGATGACATTTTTCTGCGATGACTCTTAATGAGATCGGAGATGGCAACCGACGACGGCTAGGCACGGCATGGACAGGTAGGAGAAACGGTAGTGTTTTAATGGCGGTAGTGTTAATGTCCCTTTTGTGGTTTTATCCCGGTTTCAAAACTGAGAAACCGGAAGGAAGTAGAAGACGAGCACGGGAGAAGACATTTTCATAATTTATGTTGGATTCGTTTCTTTAACTATTCACTTTATTACTGTTTGTATAGTGATAAATGGGAGAGGAGAGGGGGAGGTGGACTGGAAACAATTCATGAGTTATTTCAGGGTTTGTACATTTCTAGAATTTCATAGATGAAGGGACATTACTCGAATGGAAGGATAGAGACATTATTTGATTTGAGGCTTGGCAATTTTACTCTTTTAAAAACTGTTACTAACATTACTCGGTTGGAGAGTCAGAGAGATTGCTTGGTTGATAACTTACATTACTCGGTTGGAGAGTCAGAGAGATTGCTTGGTTGATAACTTACATTACTCGGTTGGAGAGTCAGAGAGATTGCTTGGTTGATAACTTACATTACTCGGTTGGAGAGTCAGAGAGATTGTTTGGTTGATAACTTACATTACTCGGTTGGAGAGTCAGAGAGATTGCTTGGTTGATAACTTACATTACTCGGTTGGAGAGTCAAAGAGATTGCTTGGTTGATAACTTACATTACTCGGTTGGAGAGTCAGAGAGATTGCTTGGTTGATAACTTACATTACTCGGTTGGAGAGTCAGAGAGATTGTTTGGTTGATAACTTACATTACTCGGTTGGAGAGTCAGGGACAGTGTTTGGTTGAAGGGTTACTAAGATTACTTGTTTGAAGATTAGGGGATATTTCTTTGTTAACAGGCTGCTAAGATTACTCAGACAATCAGGGACATTGCTTGGATAAGGGTTACTAACATTGCTCGGTTGGACATTCAGGAACATTGCTCGGAGAAGGGTTACTAACAGTTGTGTCACCTTTACCGATTAAGGATCTCATACACAGATGAATGTCCATGTGGATCCGGAACCCAGACTCCGGAACACATACTTCAGGACTGCCCAACATACAAAGAGCAGAGACAGCAGACCTGGCCAGAGGATACAGACTTGAGGCAAAAGCTATGGGGCAGCCGCTCTGACCTGGAGAAGACTGTGGACTTCGTCTTGACGACGGCCTGACAATATAGCATGACCACAGTTGCTGAACTCAGAAGACGAAGAAAACAATCAGGAATATAGCTTGGACAATGGTTACTAATATTTCTCGGTTTAACAATCTTAAGCAGAAGCAGAAAATGCGTAAAAACAACGAGTGCTGTAAATCTGTGTAATCCAACCATTAAACTCGTGTCTCCCGTTTGGCACGTACTTTTGTGCTTTGCTCACCCCCACACACCCACCCTCAACTACTACTTGATTTCAACACCCAAAAAAAAACATTTCTTTGACTTGATGTTTCTGCTTTCCCTAAGTAATTCTTGTTCTTTATAATTTAAACTTCAGTCTAAAGTCTCCTCGCTTAGTGATATACTTTTAATTTCATTTCGTTAGTGTTGTCCAGCTGTGACACTGATAACGCAGTAAATGATATAAATATCGAAATTATGATTTGCCTTTTATTTTATTTATTTTTTGTTTGCTTTGGTTTTCATCAACGTTGACGTTTCAAGATTAAGTTGATAATTCTCTAATTGACCCCCCTCTAAACGCCCACCCCCTTCTGGGGCCGTTCGCCCACGTAGGGAAAATACGGTTCTAAGATTGTGTTACTAAGACGGTTACTAAGATTGTGTTACTAAGATTGTGTTACTAAGATTGTGTTACTAAGATTGTGTTACTAAGATTGTGTTACTAAGATTGTGTTACTAAGATTGTGTTACTAAGATTGTGTTACTAAGATTGTGTTTCTCTTTCACCAAGCGGTGGACCTCATATTGCATAATACATCTTCTAAGAACTCAATTTTAATCTTTGGTATATTTCGGGGGGGGGGGGGAATAGAGAAGAAATCATGCGTCGAGATGTTTGCAAATTTGTTGGTATGAAATCCATAATTTGTTGGTATGAAATCCATAATTTGTTGGTATGAAATCCATAATTTGTTGGTATGAAATCCATAATTTGTTGGTATGAAATCCATAATTTGTTGGTATGAAATCCATAATTTGTTGGTATGAAATCCATAATGTGTTGGTATGAAATCCATAATTTGTTGGTATGAAATCCATAATTTGTTGGTATGAAATCCATAATTTGTTGGTATGAAATCCATAATTTGTTGGTATGAAATCCATAATTTGTTGGTATGAAATCCATAATTTGTTGGTATGAAATCCATAATTTGTTGGTATGAAATCCATAATTTGTTGGTATGAAATCCATAATTTGTTGGTATGAAATCCATAATTTGTTGGTATGAAATCCATAATTTGTTGGTATGAAATCCATAATATGTTGGTATGAAATCCATAATTTGTTGGTATGAAATCCATAATTTGTTGGTATGAAATCCATAATTTGTTGGTATGAAATCCATAATTTGTTGGTATGAAATCCATAATTTGTTGGTATGAAATCCATAATTTGTTGGTATGAAATCCATAATTTGTTGGTATGAAATCCATAATTTGTTGGTATGAAATCCATAATTTGTTGGTATGAAATCCATAATTTGTTGGTATGAAATCCATAATTTGTTGGTATGAAATCCATAATTTGTTGGTATGAAATCCATAATTTGTTGGTATGAAATCCATAATTTGTTGGTATGAAATCCATAATATGTTGGTATGAAATCCATAATTTGTTGGTATGAAATCCATAATTTGTTGGTATGAAATCCATAATTTGTTGGTATGAAATCCATAATTTGTTGGTATGAAATCCATAATTTGTTGGTATGAAATCCATAATTTGTTGGTATGAAATCCATAATTTGTGTCTCAAACTGCTGTTGTATTGTTGGGTCTTGTCTTCGTGATAGCCGTCAGTCAGTCAGTCCGGGGATGATTATTGAAGTCCTAGAAAAAGTGGTTGGATATTGTTTTCCTGCCTAATTTCTCAAACTCCTTCTGGTTAACAGAATCTTCTTCTTCTTCTTGTGTTCAATTTCAAACTCCTGCAGATTAGCAGCATGTAGTCTGGAGAACGGAATGTGTTGTGTCTCAAACTCCTCTACATTAGCAGGATGTAATCCCGAGAACAGAATGCGTTTTGTCATGGTTCGCAGCTTGGATGCGATACATGCGCCTTTTTTACTTGACATATCCGTGCTCATCTTCGCTTCTAGGTAAATTTGACACTCTACTAGATGGCACAGCCAACTCTACCACCACACCTTCTTAAATGCCTCTTACATCTGCGTGACAGGTAAAAGTGTCACTGTTCCGTGCTTTCTTTCGGATAGAGAACAAAATGCGTTGCGCTGTGGTTTGATGCAGGCTTGTGTTTTCTGAGACTTTCCTCCCCTTGCCCACCAGAATATTTGTTGGTGTTATAATGGCATCATTGATTACTGTAGTATTCCGCTAGGTATAGTCAATCTTACCTTCAAGCCTCCTTAGTTCTCTTTTACAACATACATGACATATACGTAGTACTACTCTGTTCCTTTTTGTTGTATACACTTTTTTAAATTTGATTTAAAACATACCCACTGGTGCTGAGACCCTTTCATCTTACTGAAATTGTCTAATGTACAATATTTAAACATTTCCCTTGAGACGATTTATTCCAATGCAATAATCTCTCACGATTCAGAAAGTTCTAGCACCAATTCTCAGTTTGGTACGTGTTTGTCCTATACACACACAAAAACCCAGTAAATACTGCATTTCCCGTTAAGGAATTGTAGGGAGGGGAGTGAATAGCTGTGTGATAAAGGCCGTATGCTCTTGCTGTCGCCACGTCATGTACAGGGTGAGTTTTTTCATTTGCCCTCCGACAGAAAAAATAATGCGCATGCGGTTGTGTCTGTGGGTCACACCAATGGCTCACTAGATAAACTAACCATGCAACAGAAAACCTTAGTAGATGACATGCCTTTTAGTGAGGTTATCTTCTTATAGAAGCTTCATGGCACGTCATCTATACAATCTGGTAGTCGTAACCTTCGATAACAGTTACCATGTTGTTCCGACAGGCCGACGTTGTGCTTGAACTAGTTACGGGCACGGCGTGAGTGGGCGGAACAACAAAGAAACATGTCGCAAGGGCCAGAGTTGTGCCCTGATGTCGACGTATGCTTCGGCGGCATTGTACTCGAAACACCATCGAGTCGAATGGCTGCTGGAACAGAGGGCGGAACACTAATGGGAATATCCCACGTGCTGTGAGACCAGTTTTCTAATCAAGAATCAGAAGAAAAAAACCTAATCCTTACCGGGGATCGAACTCTAGACCTCACTAGTGTGAGACAAAATCTCTAACCGCTCGGTGTGCGCCATATTATGTGTTTGTCCTTACCTTGACAAATGCCTGGTTGTCGAAACGTTGTATTCGTCGTATTTTCAAAACTGATATTTAACTATTTTTGTATTATATTACGAATTTTCATTTACCACGTGAACGACAGTTTTAATGCATATTTTATTCGTTATTACTTTTGAACACGCACGGAGACTTGAACCGTAGACTACTGTATACATACATCTCACTACAACTAGTTCACTCTGACAGCACTAAAATTTTGCCGGTACCATAAATGTACAACAAGTCCCTGCGACCAACCGTTACTCACTCGTAAATTGGGATCTATAATTCCTTTTATGATTATCTTTACGGCACCATCAAAGTGTTGTCTTCGGTGCATCTAGCATAGCTTATGATCAACAGTTTTCGGTGTCAGTCCATCTCGTCTTGGCTAGTGTTATCGATTCTTGCAGACAGCAGTCGTTTCTACCACGTTTAAGTGTTAAAACAGCTTTACGTTACAGGAGGCATTGTAGTTGTTTCTAAGTAGGTTTGTTTCAGTGTCAAAACAGTTTTACGAGCTACAGGATCGCTGTAATCGTTTCTATGTTTGCTTCATTGTAAAAACAGCTTTAATTTACAAGGGCGTTGTAGTTGTTTTTAAGTATATTTATTTGAGTGTGGAAACAGCTTTACGTTACAAGGGGGCGTTGTAGTAGTTTCTAAGGATGTAAAAGGGAAACAGTTTTACTTTATGGCATCGCCATACCCTGTAGCAATACTGCCCCTTGTGAACATTTCTTAACTGCGCCTTGCTAGAATATATGCTCATTCCTTTCTCCATCTATCTCCATCTATATCCATCTATCTCCATCTATCTCCATCTATCTCCATCTATATCCATCTATCTCCATCTATCTCAATCTATCTCCATCTATCTATATCTCCATCTATCTCCATCTATCTCCATCTATCTCCATCTATCTCTATCTATCTCCATATATCTCCATCTATCTATATCTATCTCCATCTATCTATATATATCTCTATCTCCATCTATCTCCATCTATCTCCATCTATCTCCATCTATCTCCATCTATCTCCATCTCCATCTATATCTATCTCTATCTCCATCTATCTATATCTATCTCTATCTCCATATATCTCCATCTATCTCCATCTATCTCCATCTATCTCCATCTATCTCCATCTATCTCCAGCATACATCATCGTACCACGCATTAAGGAAACTCCGAAATGGTTCTAATCGCTCTGCTATATGTCTACCTGAGAATGACCATCGATGCTACTATAAAACTTCTGAACAAAAAGTAAGGATGGCCTAAAAGGCTGATTTTGTATTATTTCCGTTCTTTCGTTGGTTGATATTGGCATTTTTAGCGTGCGACTCTAAGTATTCTTCTTCTTCTTCAGCGTTTATTCTCATACTCCCGCGGGATCTCTCTTGCAGCAGAGCTATGGTCCTACTAGATCTCAGCAAAAAGTAGTCCAGAGAATGGAATGCGTTGTGTTGCCGTTTTTATTTGCGCCAATGGCTCGACACATCCGTCTTCGGTGGGACTCTTACGTATAAAAAATACTTACCAACGAAAACCACGACTATAACACATAACGTCACGAATGAAGTTTTGTTTACTTTTGGTTCAGAGTTATATACTGGAGCCGAGACATGGTCTGATACAGACCTTCCAACAAAATTAATTAGGACCCCCATTCGTTACGTCTTAGATTATTGTTGAACGTCGGTTGATCACTATTTACATACTTAGATGTGCATGCTAAAAATAGCAGGGGCGACTCCAAGTATATAAATAGTGACCAACCAAAATCCAAACAATAATTAAAAACTTAACGAATTGTATCCTAATTAATTCTGTTGGAAGGTCTATATCTCAGTCGGCCTCGGCATGAGAATGTCCAGGTATCAAAATAAGAAAGTTCAAGGATTTAATCATCTTATCGCCTGTCCTTGTACGTGGTACTTGGCCGATCACGTGACTCTAATCACCGCCTATTGCTAACATCTGGACATACATCCAACATTTTATATTCGCTCTGCAGAAACAATGACAACAGTCGCATGTAATCTCTCTCTCTCTCTATCTATCTATCTATCTATCTATCTATCTATCTATCTATCTATATATCTATATATATATATATATATATTTACCAATAGTAGGCCCCACAGACATTGTTTATACCCATACGCCGTATTTTCACCACGGATTTACATATAATAATGGGAATTATCATATGATAAAGTTAGTCACGTGAATGTGTAGTATACGTGGATTGTAGTACATCGGATCACGTGAATGTGTATTATACGTGGATTGTAGTACATCGAATCACGTGAATGTGTATTATACGTGGATTGTATTACATCGGATCACGTGAATGTGTATTATACGTGGATTGTAGTACATTGGATCGATGCAAAATAAGGTAGGAGTAGAATATTTGGAGTACTATTTTGTAATACATTACATCTGTGAGTGTAGTATTTTGTTAAACATGACATCTGTGAGTGTAGTATATTGTAAGACATGACATCTGTGAGTGTAGTATATTGTAAGACATGACATCTGTGTGCGTTTTATTATTATTTTAAATACGAAGATCTTAACAGTTGCATGTACTTAATGTGGTTGACAGATAAGTATATAGGTAAGTAGACTGACGATTAGGTAGACGAGCAGATAGGTAGTTAGGTAAACAGACCTGTGAGTAGGTATGCGGTCATGTTCTTTGTAGAGATGCGGATAGGTATGCAGGTAGGTGGTAAGTAGGCAGATAGATGTTCATATAAATATACATGAAGATGATATATAGGCAGGCAGTTAGGTAGGTAAATATTTAGATAAATACGCAGCTGGGTTTGTGTGCAGTTAGGTAGTCAGACAGGTATGTTGGCAGGTAAGTATGAAAGCAGGGAGACGGATAAGAAAGGTAGATATATGCATATTATTTGTCATTTTTGTTCTCCGTCATTCACTTTTCATTTCTGTACTTTTTAATCGTTGTAAATTTCCTTAATCGTTGTAAATTTCCTTAATCGTTGTAAATTTCCTTAATCGTTGTGAATTTCCTTAATCGTTGTGAATTTCTTTAATCGTTGTAAATTTCCTTAATCGTTGTCAATTTCCTTAATCGTTGTCAATTTCCTTAATCGTTGTCAATTTCCAACTCATCCTTCTCGTGGCCGCACTAACTTCTAAATACTCACATTCTCTCTAATTTATATGTTAGTTTATTAGTTATTCCTACAGGGCCAAAGACGGCACATAGGGCGGATGTCATAGATTTCCATGTCTCTAGTTTCATTGCAGTTTGCTTTAGATCTTTATTGTTTCTGATACCTATGGGGAAACGTTCTCTTGTAATAGTTCTACGTAAAGTTATTGTTTTTTTGTGTGTCTTCCTCGCGAATCATGGTGTAAATATGGAACTCCTTGAATCCGTTTCAGTAAAACAGATATTTAATGTTTACGATATTATTGTGTTAAATTAATGATCAACCAGTTCTTGAATCAACATGAAGGAAAAACATCCCTTCATTACTTAAACCGGAACCTATATCTATAACTTCCCGTATGTATTTGTATGACTAACCCTTATACCACGCATTATCCACGTATTCTCTCTTCATTTTTCGTTCATTATCCGCAACATCTATCTTCGTTGTTCTTTCATTTTCCTCATTAGTCCTCTTTACTTCTCCATTTTCCTGATCATAATTATTTATCACTCCATAGTTTTCCATCATTTTCTTAAATATATTTCTCCATCTTCCTCCTCATTCCTTTCGTCATCTTTTCCTTCTTCAGCGTTTATTCTCAATTTCCCGCTGGATCTCTCTTGTAGCAGGATATTGGTCCTACTAGATTTCCAGCAGAATGTAGCCCAGAGAATGGAAATGCGTTGTTTTACCCCGTTTTATGTTCGCAAATTGTCCTACACATCCTTCTTTATACATCCACAATTATCCTGCTTTATCCCACCTCAACTTCCTCACAATTCTCTTTTACCCCTCCTCCATCAGTTCCCCATAGATTATGTAAGCACCTCCTATATTTTCTATCGGCACAGTCACGAAGATTGAGAACACCAGACAAATCAATCAATACTTCGATTAAGTCGAGCATCAATGAATTCACGTAAAGAACTTTGAACGTGCCAGAGTCTGATGTCGCCGTGACAGCAAACTGTCAATCTCAGCAATAAATCTCTGTCTGTTATGACAGCGGTCAAATTGGTCACCGTTTAACAATCTAATATCATTGTACTAATCTTATTAACTCCTGGTTTCGCGTGATATATTTGAGGCTTCCTCGTTTTGAAATGTCACAAGAATTTGTAGTAGGTATCGTCACATGTACTTGTAGTTGGATGTTATTATTGTTAGCATGCTAATGTTGGAACAGTTCTATGTTTTAATTGCAATGAATCCTTGCTCAAGATGTGTGGTTTTATTACTCATACAACGTGTTAGGACGAACAGTGAGCGTAGGTTAAAAGTGTGACAATAATTTGTGAAATATGTGAAACAAAATTAGTGATAATCTGTGAATTATATGAGACATAAATAGTGAAATATGTCAAATCTTAGTGAAATATGTAAAATATTAGTGAAATATGTAAAATATTAGTGAAATATGTAAAATATTAGTGAAATATGTAAAATATTAGTGAAATATGTAAAATATTAGTGAAATATGTAAAATATTAGTGAAATATGTAAAATATAATTAGTGAAATATATGAGATATAATTAGGGATATGTTATACATAATTACTGAAGTATGTGAAACATAATTAGTGATAATTTAGTGAAATATGTGATACATAATTAGTGATAATTATTTAAATATGTGAAACACAATTAGTAAAATATGTGAACATAATTAATATAATATGTGAAATATAACTAGTAAAATATATGAAACATAATTAGAGACATACGCCTAATTATTGAAATGTGTGAACCATATTCAGTTAACATACATAAAGATGTGGACTTTGTGAAGAATGAAATATTAATTGAGATGTCACCTGTGTTTTTAAGTTAATGATGTTAGAATTTCTACAAGTTTCATGTATTTTTTATCGTATCAAGTTCTATAGATCACTCCGTTTACGATATTAAATTTCAGACTTCACTCTGTCTGTGACATCAAGTCACACAATTCACACCGTCTGTTGCAGCTGTGAGAATTTAGCTGTGAGCATGTAGCTGTGAGCATTTAGCTTTGAACAGCCCATAGCAATTCTGACAAAAAACTTTTCCAAAAAAAATCTCGTTTTCTAACCGAAATGACACCGAAACGTAAAAGATTTGCCGTTTTTGAAAAGCGTGGCTATGTTAAGGATTATGGTTTATGAATGCACGTTTAGTCCCCAAAGGGAAACATTTCAGTGTAGCGGTATCCCTGGATCACCACCTCCTGCCAAAAGTATAGCATATACTCCTGGGTCAACTAGTTCATCATTCTTCCGTCAGATATGTTGCGTCATCTGTAGTGATGGCACCGTTCACATTCTCTGCCACCTAGGAGCATCACACAAAAATAAAGACTAGCTACGTACACTGGCCTACATCTCTCTGTTATCCATGGGTACCATGTGACAGAAGAAATCTAAGCAAGACACCATGTTATAACTTTATCACAGGGGACAGGCTGTCAACCCACCTCGCAACTTACCTTTGTCGCTTCCTACGACATACTTGAAAAGAAAACAATAGCCCTCATTCTTTGCCTCCCCCCCCCCTCCTGAACGAGTAGTCCAGGACCAGGTTGCCACACGTGTATTTTTTAAATTTGATATCCTATGTAATATACAGTTTTATAATATATAATTTATGTGTTTATACGTAACCTCACGAATTGTATACTGATGCCATGTCTGTTCTACAAATCCCTTGACAGCGACAAACTGTCAGACCTGAAGGAAACCATACGAGAAGTGAGCATTCAATGAATGGTAACACTACAGGGGATACCATCCAACTGGGGCATACCAGGAAATGAAAAGGCGGATATGCTAGCAACACAGGAACACAAATAGTCTACAATGACATCATCTACCAAGAAATGACGGCACCAATCAAAGATATTAAATAGTCGATTTCCCAAAAGACAAATATTAATATCTCGACAGAACTAAGCAAGTTATCTTCTGCGCCAGGACAGGACACAACAGACTAAACACCAACTTAAATAGACTTAAGACGGGTCCCATCACTCCTGTGTCCATGTGTGCCGACAACACAACCCCCTGAACATATCCTGCAAGACTGCATTACACTAAACCAGTTAAGAGAGGAACACTGCACCGCAGAGACAGACATCCACAGAAATATGTATGCAGCCGTAATGATCTTTTAAATATTGCAGCATTTATCCAGAAAATAGGACTTGCTGTGTAGACATGTTAAACCTGTAGACATGTTAAACCTGTAGACATGTTAAACCTGTAGACATGTTAAACCAGACTTGCTGTGTTGACATGTTAAGCCAGACTTGCTGTGTATACAAGTTAAACCAGACTTGCTGTGTTCACATGTGAAACATGTAGACATGTTAAACCAGAATTTCTGTGTAGACATGTTGAACCAGACTTGCTGTGTTGACATGTTGAACCAGACTTGCTGTGTAGACATTGTTAAACTGTGAACGAGAAGAAGGTGATGATAACTATATTTCAAGGACCCCCATTATCACCATCATCTAGTGCCGTCTCAGCAAAGAAGGTTGACTACAACGGACCTCCAACATCCTGTCTATCTCTTGTTGTGGTAGTGCACTCTGCTAGACTGTAATATGTACATTTCATGATGTTTCCCACTTGTTTCTCTGCCTACCTCATGCGCGCCTGCTCGTCTCTCCTCGACTCTACCCTCAAAAAAGGACTTCAACAATGTGCAACTTCAAAGTTAGTTTGTTTGTTTGTTTTGTTAAACAGGCGGCACATAGGGCAGATGTTTGATTCTCCGTGCGTTGCAGCCCGCTGCCTGTAGTTTAATTCTAATATTGACTTGCACCCATTATAATTGTAACTCCATCATATGTATTCTTCACCCCACCTCCTCCCCTCCCCTCGGCGATTAAATGTTCACCGCAGTGTCCTTTATCCCAATGTCATATATCGACGTTTTTCGCAATGTCATTTGTCCCAATGCCATTCGTCCAATACCATTCGTCCAATACTATTCGTCCAATACTATTCGTCCAATACCATTCGTCCAATACCATTCGTCCAATACTATTCGTCCAATACTAATCGTCCCAATGCCATGTTTCAAATTGCCATTAATATCAATATCATTCACCACAATGTCATTCGTTTAAATGCCATCCATCATGTCATTTATCACAATGTTATTCATCCAGCTGCCATTAATTCGAATGTCATTTACTACAATGTCATTCATTAAATAAGTGTATTTCTCTCTCGTTTCAGACATTGACAAGTTGGATATTACGCACGATCTGGGCAAAAACCACGTCCTCTGTGCCTTACTTCGATTATATAGTGACATCTATATCATCTTTTTATCAGCCCTAAAATCATCATTTGTGAAATGTGAGAACAGTTTAGCCATATTAACAGAAACAACCAAGCAGGGATGCTTCTAACTAAGAAGTAGCTTCTCATTTCCAACCGAGTGAATTCTGTCCACTAGAACGTGGATCTCCTGTGAGGCTGCCGTTCTATGTCCAGTTCATTTCTGCACAAAATTAAGTGACGAGCAAGTTGTAAAAACGGATCGGCGTAACGCTCGAGGCTTGGGCGAGAATTATCTCCTGAAGATTACGAGTTTCAGAACGTGGGTCATAATTTCTGTTAAGATAACGAGGATTGAATTCGTTTGTTTTGCAATGAAAGAGAAATTCTAGGCAATTTGTGTGTGCTGTGTTATCGTTGCAATTATTTTAATTTATTTCACGATGGAGTTAATGTACGGTGCAATTCATGTCCAAGTTGCCTTGTCTTTGCTGATGTTAGGAACCGAGATTTGTATCAGTCAGGACATAATTCCAAAAGAGTACCACATCCAGGAAGAAGGTGGGCTCGGTGTCTTGGTGGGTAACACAGGTAAAGACAGTAATCTTTATGAAAAACTCAGATACGATATTAATCAATTATTGTTTGAACCATTCACCCACGGAAGTGATTACATCTCATATTTTTCTGTAAATGCTACAAATGGGGTTATCAGAACAGCTAAAAACATCGACAGAGAAGCAATATGTACGGATGTAGAAGTGTGCTCTGTAAAGCTTAGTGTGGCAGTGTATAGGTTACCCACATCTGAATTGATTTGTCTTATAGAAGTTACCGTAATTATTGAAGACATTAATGATAATAGTCCTACTTTTCCTAGCCGTGTTGTTAATTTACCTGTTCCGGAAAATGTGGAGATTAATCACCCGATAGAGACAAGTGTTGCTACGGACGCTGATGCTCCGGGAGATAACTCTAAAATTACATACAGACTGGAACCACCGAGTGATTCCTTTGAGCTGAGTACAGTTAAAACTAAAGATGGCGTTGAAGATCTTGTCATCACTATAAAGAAGGTTCTCAATCGTGAAGAAAAAAGTCTTTACACATTGTTAGTCATTGCAACGGATCTAGGAAAAGAACCCAGATCTGGATCGGTTCTGATAAATGTACAAGTCACTGATATGAATGATAATACTCCGGTGTTTAGGCAGTCAAATTACACCGTGAATATTCTAGAAAGATCGGATATTCGTATTCCGGTTGTGAATCTTTCAGCATCTGACAGCGATGAAGGTGAGAACGCAAGGCTTTCTTTCGCGTTAAGCTCCCAAGTTTCTCAAGAAATTCAAAATATGTTCGTTGTGGAACAAAATACCGGGAAAATATTCTCCAAACAGCAACTGGACTATGAAATCAAGCAGACGCATCAGTTTCAAGTTGTGGTTTCTGATCACGGGGTTCCGCCCAAGTCTACGTTTGCTTACGTAACAATAAATGTGATTGACGTGAATGACAACCCGCCAACTATTCAAGTGAATCCTGCCCCGGAAGGAGATAGTGTTGTAGAGAACGGGTGGGTTGGGAAATTCCTGGCTCATATTAAAGTTTCGGATCCTGACAATGGAGTCTTTGGACAAGTTTCTTGTAGAATAGATGATACTAACTTTATTCTAGAAACTGTGGACGAAGCAAGCATTGGGTTTTATAAAATTAAACTTGGGAAGACGCTGGACAGAGAAGAAGCGCCAAAGCGGAATGTTGTTATCACGTGTCAAGATGGTGGCAATCCTCCATTGTCAGCATCTGCTTCGTTCATTGTTACGGTGGAAGATATTAATGATAATCCGCCCAGGTTTAATGAATCCTTGGTGGGATATGTGACAGAAAACGGTAAAGATGATTTATTTGTTATGAAAATCGTGGCTAAAGACCCTGACTTCGGTGAAAACAGTCGAGTTACGTATGGGATTTCTTCCGGTACTGACGTATCACTTTTTTCACTAAATCCAAACACCGGGGTCATCTTTACAACTCGAACACTAGATAGAGAATTTAAAAGTGAGTACTTCCTAGAGATCACTGCCTCCGACCATGGTGCGCAGCCTCTAGCATCGTCTGCAACTGTAACTATAAAAGTCACTGATGTCAACGATAACCCGCCAAAATTTCGACGGCAGAACTTTCTGAACAGTATTGTGGAGAATCTTCCTGCAGGTTCCCCTGCTGGAGATGTTTCTGCCTACGATGCGGACTCAGGAAAGAACGCCAAATTTGTTTTCTCAATCATAGAACAGGGTCCCGGCGCAATTGACGGGATGTTATTTACAATCAACTCTGAAACCGGCTTGATCAAGTCGGTCATCTCGTTCGACCGGGAGGAGAAAATGGAATATAGTTTCCAGGTCAAGGTATCTGATCCGACTTTCGCCAGTTATTATGATATTGCCAATGTTACAGTTATCATAGAAGATGATAATGACCACGCCCCAATGGTTATAAAGCCCCCGCCTTCTAATCGAACATTTCGGTTACCTTTTAATATGACAGTTGGTTCCGTCATCACAACATTCTCAGCCGTCGATGGAGATGACCCGAAGCTAGTCCAGATCTTCTACCATATCACGGATAGAGATTCCAAGAAAGTATCCCTGTTTTCTATCGATCCAACTTCGGGTAAGCTACGATTGGCACGACAGATTCGACCAGATGATGTCAGCACTTACGATCTACATGTTATTGTCAAAGACGGACCAGGAACCATGGCGCAGTCATCAGTTGTAGCAGTCTCTATTGTCATAGAAGAAGGCAGCGAGGAAGCAATGAGGGCTTTTCGTGAGGGGGGTTCTAAAGCCAACATGGTCATCGTTATAATTATTATCGCGGCGACTCTTATTCTTGGTTTCATCGTCGCTGCTATCATCTGCCTTATCAGACGAGTGGATAAAAAGCGTCACAACCAGAATCCACCGGCAGCAGCAAACGTGGATAATAAATTCTACCATGCTGCTCAATGGATTAGCACTGTGTCCGTAGCACATGATCCTGGTCCAGATGAGATTAGATCCACTTTGGAAGTTCAATCTGAGAAGAAGAAAAAGAAAGAGGTCAGTTTTTCTCTTGATGATGATGTGACAGATTCTCCAAACACAAGTGGATCTATAATAGGCATGTTTCCCCCGGGACATAAGAGAATTGATGCGTTGCCTTTCCATGAGGTGAGTACATTGTTATGTATTATTGTATCGCGCTCTACAAGTCCACATGGACTTGACCATTCCTAGGGGTGATATGTATCCTAATAGTGAGTTTATCATGTAAAAAGACACAAGGTTACAGAATTTACAGGATTTACTCCCTATTCGACCACTAGGACTGATCAAGAACATTTGGACCGGGAGATTACGACGATTGCACCGACAGATCTAATAACCGTCTACTGTGTTTGTCATCTATACTTTCCTACTCTTGATCTGTCGTTTTTATCAACTATATAAATATCTTTGTTTTCAAATTTGCATTTTATTTTCAATATCCTACTGTACTGCTACTGTACTCCTACTGTACTTCTACTGTACTTCTACTGTATTCCTACTGTACTTCAACTGTACGTTCTTGTCATGTAATAATATTTCCGTAGTTCCCTCCTTTTCTTTCTAATTTTTGGTGGTATTTTACAGAAACGTCAGTTTTTATTACATTGCTTGCATGTTGCCTCTGGTTTTATTACATTGCTTGCATGTTGTCTCTAGTTTTGTGTTTCATTCTCAAATTGTTTGTCGCTATCTTGATAAAAGATATTTCGGTCGAAACGTGGACCTTATGTGTTGTTCAATGTAGACCTGCCATTTACGCATTTTTTTTATATTTCGGTTCTTCAATCTTTACTTGCCGTATTGTATATAGTTTCCCTGCAGTCTGGGCACGTTAATTTCCGTACGGTGCATAGTTTTCCTGCAGTCTGGACACAAAATGCAGGAAGTCACTTCAAATATTCTGTTTTGAAAAGTGGCTATTATACTTTTGACCTATCCTCTAAAAGTTATGTACTGCCATGGTGGTTTTTTCTACTCTTGACGTGTCTTCCAAAACGCCTGCAGTGTTGAAAGTGGTTTTTTATACTTTTGACTTAACCTATCCTCAAACACTTCTAGTACTAACTCCCTGAATGGATACTCTCCTGTTGACAATGTCGTTGGTCCTCGATCTTCTTCATCTTCTTCTACCTGGAGCTCTGTCTTCAAGAATCAGCATGTGCGTGGTATCATGTCTGTCATAAGTGTCAAAAAAACTATATCTTCTTTCTTATGATTATATTTAAATTATAAAAAGTATTCGTCTGACTTCGTTAACCTCTCAAAGAGTTAACAATATTAGTCTGACTTCGTTAATCTCTCAAAGAGTTAACAATATTAGTCTGACTTCGTTAACCTCTCAAAGAGTTAACAATATTAGTCTGATTTCGTTAACCTCTCAAAGAGTTAACAATATTAGTCTGACTTCGTTAATCTCTCAAAGAGTTAACAATATTAGTCTGACTTCGTTAATCTCTCAAAGAGTTAACAATATTAGTCTGACTTCGTTAACCTCTCAAAGAGTTAACAATATTAGTCTGACTTCGTTAATCTCTCAAAGAGTTAACAATATTAGTCTGACTTCGTTAACCTCTCAAAGAGTTAACAATATTAGTCTGATTTCGTTAACCTCTCAAAGAGTTAACAATATTAGTCTGACTTCGTTAATCTCTCAAAGAGTTAACAATATTAGTCTGACTTCGTTAATCTCTCAAAGAGTTAACAATATTAGTCTGACTTCGTTAACCTCTCAAAGAGTTTTAACAACGATCCGGATAAAAGATACTAAAAAGAATTGTGTAGCACCTTGATCACCTACACCAGGTACCTTGTGAAGATAGTATAATTTCTATGTGGCTTCCATCAGATGGTAACCTGGCTACATGCCCGTGCTATCTACTAAGATTTTGCTGTTGCATGGGCGTTGGTCTCATGTACCACTAGTGATACTTTCAAACTTTCTACACTGCGAATACAATGCTAAAAACATTTACTGGATGACGCTTTTCTTGTGTATTCATATAATTGGCAATGTCTTCATGTGTTTACTGTGTACTAGACTACGTTTGTTGTGCTGTCATTAACAAATGTGTGTAATATCATCCAATTCAGCATCGTAATAAACATAAGGCTTATTCTATATTAGTACAATATCAACGTTGCCAAACTTCGGCAGAAAATAACAGGAAACACATTAATCAACCGTCAGCATTCAGTCAGTAAGGGGTAAAAAATCTGGCACACACAGATCTAAGGCCTAGAAACCTTGCCAGGATGTATGGAGATCTTTATCGTCAAGACTAGACTTTCTCATTCGTCTGTCTATTCCATTCGTTGCTTATACCGACTACACCCAGACCCATATTTCACCGACTCTTCCATTTCTCCAAGTATATTAATATAATATTTCTGCTTCCACTGAAGGATACAGTTCAGAACTGTCTGTGATATCGGCTCCACAATTGGTTAGAATGTCACCATAAACATTACACAATTTGAAGTCATCGTTACGAAGTCTGTGTATTGGTTTATTAGCTGAATCGACTGTTTAAAGTGTCTGTTTGGTATAGTCTAGGAAGTACTATTCTTTTATTTTTTACTTACGCCAGACAATATAGTTATAACATATTTCATAAATGGATATTTGCTTAGAATATGAAATTTGGGAGTCTATGTGTTACAGGGGTCGAAAAGTGGAACAAATAATAGTAACACCGCACCCTGTCGTGGATGTCGTTAAGAGGAGGCTAAGAAGGTTCGGGGGTTTGAGTTGGCTACACGATTCTATTGACCAAAGTGATCCAAAGTTATGCTGAATTCGGATATGTCGGGTTGAAAGACAGATATCGCAGCAAAGCTATAAACCTCAAACACATAGCTCTAAATATGCAAATCTAACAATTATTATTATTATTATTATTCTGCGTTGACGTTCTGATAACAAACAGTGAATACTCGTGTGATTTCCTCCGGGGATATCAAGTGCATGGTGATACCGCTTGATTTGCGTCATGTAGGCCTAGCACATCCTATTTCGGCATGTTTTTAATTCATTTAATCTTCTCTAGCCTGACGCAGTCAATTATTGCCATGCGAAGGGTGTGTGTCAGCTCTACACCGTGATGGATTATCACCCACTGTTCCCTTAGACTTTCCAGGCCACAACTTGTACCTGGGTGGAAATCCACGGAGATGGAGACGATAAGCAGAGATTTAGTATTGGATCGACTACGTCTATCTCGTGCGAGTTGTTCCTCTGCCCATGAACTTTGCCATGTCAATCGTGAATTATAGTCTTTTTATCCACTATGAATCATCCTTCTAAAGTAACTCAAGTTAACTTTTCCGATAAAAGGTATAGATAATGTGAGTTATGAACCAGTGTCATAGCAGACGGTTTCCCATAAGTGCTAGGCTATCTAGTCGCTGATTTACCAGAAATTGTCTGACTTCTATCGCCTAGCGCACTTGCTCAATATCACCATTCCTCGGTCTTCCCCGAGCATGAGCACTAGTACCCTACTTCCTAGTGGATGGGTGAATAACGGGAATAATTTGTATTTAAAAACACCAATAACGAGTGGATTCCAAACTCGGGTCAACGGTTCAGTGGGCGAATGACTTTCCTTTAATTATACGATTCCATTGCCCTTTCCTTTTTCCTATATCCCCGCTAGTACTGAACCTTTTCTCATCTGTGAACCTAGTTCCGATCTAGGAAACCCTTAACAAAACGTTGTACTTGGGTTAGTTCGCTCTCCTATCCTAGATTTCGCTTATCAGCATCATGAATATCGCATATAAGTCTTAGCATCTGCACACATTTTTAGTAATCTGTGAATTTAGGATCTTGCTTGAATCCGACAGATAACTGTAAGCTTGTTCTCTAGCATCTACTTTGTCTTGGTTATGAGTTCCTTATTTTAAATTTGCTCATTTTTTCACATATATGTACTCTACAGAACTGTGTTTCCTTTACAATGATATAAATATATACTCTGTTCACTTTAAGAATGAAGTGGATCAAAACACACCTCCATATTACTCCGCGACAACTGGTGATTTTTAAACAGCTGATGACACGTAAAAACAATATTATTTAAAACATTTAAAACAATTAAAAACAATATTTAAACACCATTTAAAAAAAAACATTTGAAAACGAAATTTAAAAACAATATTATTGGGCATTTAACAATCGATTATAATGATTATCAGTTTAGGATTTACGTATAAGCTACACAGGCTATATCTTAGGACCCCCACTTTTTTGGGTCCCCAAAAAAATAGTTTTGTTTAACCCTCTAGGTATCCGAAAATTATATTTGTCACTGACATATAATCTCGACTTATAAAGGACCCCATATCTCACTCAAATAGCTTAGGGCCTTCTCAAGTCTAAATCTGACCCTATGATTATAATACGTTCTGCGTCCAACACCTAATCAGAAGCACAGACCCACTTCATTCATAGAGTGAACAGGGTATAGTAGCCTTAAAGATTGACGACTTGCTTACTATTGTCGATATCTCTTGTTCTGGAGCTTGTCATCCCGAAGTCTGGGGCAGCCATTGTCTTACATTGTGTTGCGGCGGCGGCGCTTTTGCTGTGGGGTGCGAGCGCTGCCGTTCAGAAATATTGTAGATCTTATGCAATCAATTATTGATTCCATCTCGATCTGCACTTCCAGGGAAACGTTCCATAAAGCGTTAACAATATTGCTTCGCAAGTGCTACGACGCAGTCTGTTTCCATGGCGCTAACGTGTAGGTTCTTTCGGGAGCTTGACTATCTGCGAACTCTAGGTCAACACGAGAGCAATGCAGAACCACCCATTTCACCCCATCTCACATATATATCACCCCAGCTGTGTAAATATTACATATGTAAATCCTAGAACTATGTAAATCCCCTTATAAACACATACACATAATTATCCACTTCTATAAACGCTACACACACCACCTTCGCTTATTATGCATGTCGATGACTCACGCATTTCTCCCTCACTCCCACCACACGTAAAAAACACACATAAATTAATAACATCCAAGCGATACAATTTCAACTGGTTTCCAAGAAATGACAAATTTACCCAAATTTTTTTTGTGTGCCTAGTTACAACCATCTGGACTCACATAGCGTAATTATATCGTTTAAAAAATCGTTTTATTTCTCTGACTTGATTGTTTCCGTGTTTACAAATTTGCTGGTAATTTTCTCCACAAATCCTGAGTTTATTCGGTTGCCGCTTGAATGTGCATTCGTGGTAATTTGTTTCCAAATTATCCGGGCACGTGTTCAAATCTCGCGCTTAATTACGAAGCTGAGGCTGAATCGTGAATATTCCAGGACCCCATTACCTTTCCTACAAGCTTTCACTTTCTGTTAACCGCGACAACCGCTGCAGATTGACAAGCTCAGCTTTTCCAATCCAACTTTATTTTGCTGTCTTTTTTTCTGAGAACATTCCATGCCGTTTCATTGAACGCAGACTAAGAGATAGCAAATTGCTTCCAATCCATATTTATGTTCTTCCATTTGGCCCTTCCCTCTTCAAGGACAAAGAGGCATATCGATACAGTTCCTTCTTCATTCTCCGTCTTAATGTTTCTCGTACTCTCGCGCAGTTTATTGCCCTCGACGTGCTGTCGTTACACGCCCTATTATTTTCTTTCTCTATCTCAGAGAGTTCTGCAAATTAGTCGTGCTAATTTGTCGCATGAGCAAAATGCACAACTGGTCTCCGATGTGTTTGCTAGTATATACATCTATATGTTGTCCCTGCTTGTAACAGAATTATATTCCAGTCATTGCTTAGTTTTCAAGCCATGTACTGATACTTTGAAACCAATCATTATTTTTTTTCTTCCTAAATACCCGTGTTGTTCATCATCTAGAATTATGTTCATTTTTCTGTGTTCATTCATTATTATATATTTTTTCTGTGTCAAGTCAGAATTATGTATATTTGTGTATATTCATTCAAAGTTATGTATATTATTCTATGTTAATTCAGAGTTATATATATATTTTCTATGTTCATTCCGGTCTTTTCTGAGCAGCCTTTACTCATTGGTTATTGGTCGTTGTCTATTGGAAATATGCCAATGTCACTGCACTTTGGGCAAACCCACATGTTATTAATGCCCTAAAGAATATTTCGAATTGCATGTATATTTATGGCTCCAGTAGCTTGCTAGTTTAGCACATTCCTCAATCTGATCGTCAGGCACCTAGTCCTAAATATGTCAAAGTCAGGCCCACGGTTCAAATACACTCTCCCTTCTCTAGTAAGCTTGAATATAATATTTAATATTAGGAAGCACGTCACATAAAAAACGACTAAACAACCACTTTCTTCTTATATCGATAATAGGTAATAGCTGATGCAACATTGTTAACCAAAGTTTCTATCGTTAGGTCTGCCACGCGAACGCCAATAGTGTAGTTCTTACTCGTCGTATTATGTTATACATGTATTCTTCATAAGGTCATTTGGTCAAAACGTCGATGTGTGTATGTTACCAGTGATTAACATAACTGTATTACCCTGCTACAAATTTCGCCTTATCTATAGTTGTTCCCCAAAACGGGTGACACAAAGTCCACGAAAACGAAGACATTACCAGTATTTTTATTTTTAATAGGTAACCTTCCACCCCCACCCCCACCTCCCACACACATACACACACAAACACATATACAAACACAATTTCTATGTGTAACTCGCACACTTACGAAGACCTATATACATCAATAGTGGCAGTCGATACGCACATCTCATTGTCCCATCCTTGATATGACAGCTATTGCACGGCAGGTGTTTATCTCAACATGCACCCCTTATTCATTGTCATTCCACCGACTATATATACACTTTGCCAAGACTATCTGCTCTTTATCACTGGAGGTTGTGGCGACTGGTTTGCCAGGACTGCGACCTGAGCTTTTTTTTTTAATTGACGCAAAGCTCTGATATAACCAAATTGAACGAACGTCCGCGGTTGAAAGAAGCGTACGTCACCAAAAGAGGTACATTTTACTTAAACACAATCTGCTGTTTCATTTCTCTAATATCCAACATGTCCAGGTCAGAAAATCCGTATGCTGTCCAATAATTTTAACAAGCTATAGAAGACATACACAGATATCAACCTTTCTAAAACTTTCCAATCAATGGATAAACAAAGATAATTTCAATTACACACAATGAAGTTAACCCATGGTGCATGTTAAGCAAATGTGTCCTCATCACATGATAAAAGCAAATGTGGTCTGATCACATGATATTTTCAACTTTTTAATATTACGCAAATTTTCATTCAGATTTCGTGACCTAACTGACCTTGGATTAAAAAGTTGCTATGTATGCTTCGAACTGCCCGCTACACACTGAGGGCCCTTCGTCTCCAAGGGTCATCCTAAATGCGGGGGGGGGGGGGCTTGTCAGTGTGGAGCGGACAGATCAATGGATCTACAAGTAAATTTAGTTCTGTAAAAATGCGTCTGTATCGATACTTCGTTTCGTTAAATAATGTACTTATTTGTTTCGTTAAAAACAGGCCAAATTTTCTTAACAAGTACCCACTCCTCTACACCAGTCGCTGACAATCTTGAAACTTTGATGATTTAAAGGGTTCTAAAATTGTACAATGATTTACCCCTTTTTTAAATAACCAAGATGGTCATATATTTGTACTTCTGGTAACAGTCAAATACATATTTAAGACAATATACAGGGCCGTAGCTACGTCTTCGGTAATGGGAGAGAAGGGAAGGTTATCTAAAAGAAATAAACGGTCATCAATCACTTTTTGTAGACTTTTTGAGGTCAAGGACAAGGTTAATTATTCGTTTTTAATATACTTCTAATTAATTCTGGCGATCTACTAAATCTATTCTCACGATCTACTAAATCTATTCTCACGATCTACTAAATCTATTCTCACGATCTGCTAAATCTATTCTCACGATCTACTAAATCTATTCTCACGATCTACTAAATCTATTCTCATGATCTACTAAATCTATTCTCACGATCTACTAAATCTATTCTCACGATCTACTAAATCTATTCTCACGATCTACTAAATCTATTCTCATGATCTACTAAATCTATTCTCACGATCTACTAAATCTATTCTCACGATCTACTAAATCTATTCTCATGATCTACTAAATCTATTCTCGCGATCTACTAAATCTATTCTCACGATCTACTAAATCTATTCTCACGATCTACTAAATCTATTCTCACGATCTGCTAAATCTATTCTCACGATCTACTAAATCTATTCTCACGATCTACTAAATCTATTCTCACGATCTACTAAATCTATTCTCACGATCTACTAAATCTATTCTCATGATCTACTAAATCTATTCTCACGATCTACTAAATCTATTCTCACGATCTGCTAAATCTATTCTCACGATCTACTAAATCTATTCTCGCGATCCACTAAATCTATTCTAGCGATCTAATAAATGTAATCTGGTGAGTACTAAATTTATTCTAGCGATCGACTAAATCTATTCTGACGAGTACTAAATCTATTCTCGCAATCTACCTGTAGATTGTTATCGACTTGTTGCTTTTCCTGATCTACACATTTTGAAGTTGTGTTTCTTCAAACAACGCTTGCTACTGCCTAGTCTACTATTGTAACTCGGTGATGTCGATGGCAGCAGTGCTCTGTTACATTCTTGCTATTTTTCTAAGTCGATAATTAGTCGATTTATAATCGATCATTTGAGAGTTCGCAGAAAATCGTGCTGCTACTGAATGAAAATTAACCCACGTTGGTCAGCAGAAATAGCATACTACATGATTATGGAAACAGGAAACAACTAAAGGCAGAGAAAGACCATCAAGTAGGTGGATTGAAGGAGTTACCAACATTCTGAGACGTCACAATATTACTTCATATCAATCGACCAAACGTGCCATAACTCGACAACCGATCGTCATTCAGTCCAGACGTCTTACAGCAAAAGCAGAGAAAAAGACAATAGATAGATAAAGTAGTCGATCTTGGCTCGCGAGCAGTTTGCATTCACTTAACATAAGTTTTCACATACTTCTTTGTTGTTGTACATTTAGTGATGTGAATCACTCTTTAGATGTGAATCACTCTGTAGATGTGAATCACTCTGTAGATGTGAATCACCCTGTAGATGTGAATCACTCTGTAGATGTGAATCACCCTGTAGATGTGAATCACTTTGTAGATGTGAATCACACTGTAGATGTGAATCTCCCTGTAGATGTGAATTACCCTGCAGAGAAGCGAGCGAATAATACAAATATAATGTTTATGATTATTCAAACATCGAACGATATCTTTTTTATTTTCACAACATTTGGTCAAAACAGTAATTTAAAACGCTTTGGCATAGCTCAGCGGCTCTCAATCTATGGGTCGCGACCCTTTTGGGGGTCTTGCGACTCTTTGACATGGTCGTCTAAGGAAAATCAGAAACTACATACGATGAAGTAGCAGCGAAAATAATTGTGTGGTTGGGGGTCACCACAACGCGAGGAACTATATTAGAGGGTCGTGGCATTACGAAAATTGAGAACCACTGCGTATCAGAATGTTAACCCTAACAGAGATTCTGACTTAACGATAGAGACATTAAATAGTTTGTGAGAAATGATAAACTGAAGGTCAGCGGTGAAGTGGCTTGTTATTTGAAAGCAATTTCATTTTTCAGTCAAGATGATTGATGTAGCTGCCGTTTTACCAGACTTAGTTTGACTGAACTATGTGTGAATTAATATAATGTTTGTGTCTTCATTATCGATTGCTAGTGATTGGGTTTTTTCACTTTGCGTACAAAGACAACAGTTTTTGATTGTTTTGTTAGAGTGGCGTATGTAGAGAAATGCATTTTGAAATCTTTAGAATAGATATGAAAGGTATTTAGGCAGTGTTTTCTCGCGTTTCTAGAATAGATATGAAAGGTATTTAGGCAGTGTTTTCTCGCACTCCTAGAATAGATATGAAAGATATTTAGGCAGTGTTTTCTCGCGTTTCTAGAATAGATATGAAAGGTATTTAGGCAGTGTTTTCTCACTTTCCAAGAATATATATGAAAGGTATTTAGTCAGTGTTTTCTCGCGTCTCTAGAATAGATATGAAAGGTATTTGGGCAGATTATTTTCTCGCGTTTCTAGAATAGATATGAAAGGTATTTAGGCAGTGTTTTATCACTTTCCAAGAATAGATATGAAAGGTATTTAGGCAGTGTTTTCTCACTTTCCAAGAATAGATATGAAAGGTATTTAGGCAGTGTTTTCTTGCGTTCCAAGAATAGATATGAAAGATATTTAGGCAGAGTGTTTTTTCGCGTTCCTAGAATAGATATGAAAGGTATTTAGGTAGGGTTATTTCAATGCACGCCTAGAATATATATTTATGGTCTTTATGCAGAGTCACCTGTCTAGAATAGCAGTTATCTTATGTATGTGTGTGTGTGCTTTAATCCCTAATAATTACCAGTAGTGTAGCTCTTATATACGTTTTTACAATGACACGTCTACTGCCTTATCCTGCCTAAGAATATCTGGTACCCGTTTCCTTAGTTTGAGTCATTCAAAACAAGAGCTGCTTATTTGTTTAAAATTTAACTGGAAAATAAAATATCAGGCACGAGCATGCTTCAAATGTCGTTGTAGAGGATTGACGTCACTGTACTCGGGTTACCACATATATACACCGTCTCTCACAGCCAAGGAGCACGCCACCTGCCTAAAATACCCCTCATATCACATAACTCCGTAGCTTCAAGCGATAATCCCCGGAGATCTCAAATACAAATCCACTTTATAAACAAGACATCGAGAGTGAGATTCGAACCTATAACCTATTGAGAACATAGCGAACGGCTTAACCACTACATTAGAGAAACCGCAAATGAACACCTAAAGATTATGATAAGATTTAGAATGACTATGACATTATATTTTAACCTGTCAATATTGTTGACATGCTGAAGTAGGATGTGTCAGGCCGAAAGGCGCAGATATCGCAGCAATGCTGTAAACCATGATACAACTCATTCCGTTCTCCGGACTAAATCCTGCTAATCTGCAGGAGTTTGAGAACGAACGCAGAAGAAGAAGAAGAATATTGTTGTGAATGATGTCAAGAGTACCCAGTACTCGCACTGGTGACCACATCGAACAATGATCAAGTTCTGCTTTAATGTTATGAATGTAATTCACAAAAAATCAATATTGAACATAATTTTGAAGTCCAATCCTACTAGGAAAGCAGTGCATGCACTAACGACTGAGCTCCGTGACTCCCATAGATACGCCAAGTAGAAACATATGGTGAAATTTCAACCAGCAATCTACTACTAAAAACCACGGACATTTGATGTAATGGAATCGATTTTATGGAAGGCTTTCTAGATGTATTTTGCCATCATAACACAAACAGTAATATCATCTGGGCACCGGGTGGTATCGATTGACAGTGATTGACGTGTGCGAATACTAGCGGTATATGCACATGCTAGTTTGATCTTGAGAGCCTGCGTTGCTAGGTGGCAGTGAGGCAGATTTAAGCAGAGTTGACCATTAACCAAGGCGGTCTAGCTTACATGATAATAAATTGATATCTCACGATTGTCAATAGAGCATTTTATAAAACATTTCATAGAGCATTTAATATAGAATTTGATAAAGCATTTGATTGAGCATCGGTATAGCATTTGATAGGGCCCTTGATAGAGCATTTCATAGAGAATGCAATAGACAATTTGATTGCGCATTTGATTTTCTGGCAAAATATATACGTGCTCCGAAACTAATTCAATGAAACAGCTGATAAATCCAACCAGTGTTGTGTATTAAAAAAAACAGGTTCGACATCTATTCAGGATAGCAATGTCCCTGACAGGATAGCAATGTCCCTGACAGGATAGAAATGTCCCTGACAGACCTATTATCCTTAGTATTGATATTTTGAAACAGACACAAGTTGCATGGGTCGGCCATGTGGGTATGTACACTAGATCATCGTCTGCCAACGATACGTCTCTATGATGAGCTACAGAAGAGTATATGACCTCATGGTGGCCAAAAGAAGCGCTTCAGTGAATCGTTAAAGACTTGCTGAAAGCTTTTGATGTAAACCAAGATACACGGGAAGAGCTGGTCAAGAATGGACCACGATATATGGGAAGAGCTTGCAAAGACTAAGATACATGGGAGGAGCTTGCAAAGACTAAGATACATGGGAGGAGCTTGCAAAGAACAGACAAAGGTACATGGGAGGAGCTTGCAAAGACCAAGATACATGGGAAGAGCTTGCAAAGAACAGACTAAGATACGTGGGAAGAGCTTGCAAAGAACAGACTAAGATACATGGGAGGAGCTTGCAAAGACTAAGATACATGGGAAGAGCTTGCAAAGAACAGACTAAGATACATGGGAGGAGCTTGCAAAGACTAAGGTACATGGGAGGAGCTTACAAAGACTAAGATACATGGGAGGAGCTTGCAAAGAACAGACTAAGATACATGGGAGGAGCTTACAAAGAAGAGACTAAGAGTAGTGAAATAATAGATCTACCTGGCGCTCTACAGCAAAATAAGGTGCAGAATTTTGTGAATGAGTAGAAATACATCAGCTTAACAGCAGAGAGTAGCTAGAAAGTCACAGTTAAAATCATCTGTATTGGTCAGTATTAGCTTATTAGCCATATACGAACGCATAACAAGGGCGTAATTCTAACTGAAGTTCAAAAATGCATTTACAAATTGGTCATCATCATTTGTGGCAGACGAGAAACAAATCAAATGTTAGACTTAATATTCTAGAAAGACCGGTTTTCTCAGAAATAGTCGTCAATTTCTATAACAGATACGAGATTATTAGCATTTATAGGTGACCATCTCCCCTTTAGCCAGTTCGTTTGTACGGTCCTGATTTCAAGCACCTATGGGGACACAGTTAACTCACATTCTTGCATTCTATTGATTGAATGTTTATCAATTGTAATCCTGACAACATTAGTTTCCTGACAACGTTACAGTCCTGGAAACGTTACTTCCTTGGAAACATTACTTTCGTGTATACATTACTGTCCTTGAAACATTACTTTCTTGTCAACATTACAGTCCAGGAAATATTACTCCTTTGGCAACATTACTTCCTAGGAAACATTACTTTTCAGAAAAATTACTTTATTGGATACATTATTTCCTTGCAACGTTGCAGTCCAGAAAACATTACTTTATTGGCAATATTACTTCCTGAAAAACATTACTTCTTGAAAAAAATTACTTCCTTTGCAACATTACTGTCCTGGAAACATTACTTCTTAAAAAAACATTACGTCCTTTGTGCAACAATACTGTCCTGGAAACATTACTTCCTTTAGCAACATTATTTATTGGCAATATTACTTCCTGAAAACATTACTTCCTGGAAAACATTACTTCCTTTGCAACATTACTTCCTAAAAACATTACGTTCTTTGCAACATTACTGTCCTGGAAACATTACTTCTTTAGCAACATTATTCCTTGACAATATTACTTTCGTGTATACATTACTGTCCTGGAAACATGACTTCCTTGGCAATATTATGTCCTTCAAACATTACTTTCTTGATTGCATTACTGTCATGACAACATTACTTTCTTAGCAGCATTACTTCCTTTAAAGCATTACATTCTTGGTAACATTACTTTTTCGAAAACATTACTTCATTTTCAACCTTACTATACTAAACATTACTTTTATGTCAACATTACTTCCTTGGTAACATTAGTTAAAGAGCGTGGCTTTTTCTCTAGTCTGTCCTATAAGGAAATCATTCATATTCATATATAGATACACATAAATACACACACATATACACACGTATACACATTTACACACACATACACATTCACACACATATACACAATTACATATATATATACACACTGACACGCCCATTTATACACTTACACACATACACACGGTGTTAGAAAGCCCGTAGATATTGAGGAAGGGGCTGGGGATTTACTTTTAGGAAATTGGAACATGACTTTTAGTACTAGTGAGGGAGGGGGTAAAAACACCTTCTTCTCTTCCCCCGTCTTAACGATATTCTACAAATGGGTCTACAAAAATATAAATATATTTTTGTTAAAGTAAACCACCCATCCCCTCCTTTTACTGGAGACGCAGTTACGGCCCTGGCTGTTACAGAAGATTAGAATCACAAGAAACATCCTCAAGGCGCTTTGATCCCAGGATCTGCAAAGTTTTCACGGTACCACAACTGATATTTCAGCCAGCATGTCTCAGTTAGTTGTCGATGTATGTGTCTGTATGTAGATGTATGTGTCTGTATGTCGATGTATGTGTCTGTATGTAGATGTATGTGTCTGTATGTCGATGTATGTGTCTGTATGTCGATGTATGTGTCTGTATGTCGATGTATGTGTCTGTATGTAGATGTATGTGTCTGTATGTCGATGTATGTGTCTGTATGTAGATGTATGTGTCTGTATGTAGATGTATGTGTCTGTATGTCGATGTATGTGTCTGTATGTCGATGTATGTGTCTGTATGTAGATGTATGTGTCTGTATGTAGATGTATGTGTCTGTATGTCGATGTGTGTATCTGTATGTATGTATGTATGTGTCTGTTTTTATGTATGTATGTATGTGTCTGTATGTCGATGTATGTATGTGTATGTATATTGATATATGTGACTGTATGTATGTTGTGTTTGGGCAGCCTGACTTCACACACTTTGCCCGTCTTAACACAATTTTTCTGTATTATGGATAGCACATTTTCTCTGAAGTGGGTGACAATCTTCGGCAAGAACATACAACTCGTTTGCTGATTACAATATGTCGTTGTTTTGATCACTGGAATTTACCATTCTCGCCAGCTTGTCCTCTCGACATTTGGGACCCATCGCTCCTCAATCCCGGAAATATGCAATGGTATTCGTTAGTTGTTGTAGACGTATTGTTGATGACGGGACCGATATAAGGACGAAAACAAAGAAACAATGTGATTTGAAATATACTTTGTAAGAGGCAACTAAGGAGATATAGGCCTATGCCTAGAGTTTGCTGTCGCTTCCCTTTGATCAAAGGGATAGAAAAATCATGCTGAAATCGAATGTGTTAGGCATAACCACAGAAATTTTGCAGTCAAGCTGCAAACTGTGGCGCAAAGTATTCTGTTCTCTCGATTACATCGTGTTAATGAATGGATGGATGGATAGATGGTTGGATTGATGGATGATTTAATGGATGAATGAAAAAATTGATTATTCAATGGATGGATGGATGAATATATGAATTCATGGTTTGATGGATGGATGGGCTGATGGTTGGATGGATGGATGGATTGATAGTTTGATGGATGGATGGATGGATAGGTTTATGGTTGGATGGATGGATGTATGGGTTGATGGATGAATGGATGGATGGATTGATAGTTGGATGGATGGATGGTTTGATGGATGGATGGATTGATGGAAGGATGGATGGATAGTTTGATGGATGGATGGATGAGTTAATGGTTTGATTGATGGATGGATGGATGGATGGATGGATTGATAGTTTGATGGATGGATTGATGGTTTGATGGATGTATGAATGATGGAATGAAGATTGAATTAATGAAATGATAATATATAGATCAATAGACATCAGAACATACGGAGTGCCTAATGATTACACATGAAAATGGAATGAAAACTGAATTTAATACATGATATTATTGCATACTATTTATGAACTGCTCAGAATAGCTTTGAACAGACAAAAATTGGAGAGATCTGACCTCTCCCCTATGCGCTAACTTTAGTGCTAAAGGAAAATGATGATTATGATTATTGATAAGTAGATGGATAACTTCATGGAAAAATCTAGAATACGTTCACCTACTAACGCATGAATGAAGGAATGGAGCACCGGGTGAATTGTAGATAAGATAGATTATCGGATGGGTGAAAGCGGAACATAAAATGTTTTAAGAAAAATTAAGTTTGATCTCTTCGAAATTTCCGCGCGACAGGGTACCTAACAACATAACAACTGGTCTTCGAGTGCTTCAGACGATGGAACATTCGCTCCTGAGACATAATCTATTTTAGGCTTGTTGATTCCTTGACACTTCACTGGAAAACAGTGTCCTTCAATCTGGCGACCACAGAGTGACCACAAGCATACAAGACCACACGCTTCTTGACATAATTATATATGGTTTTAGGCGGGGGTCATTAGGTCAAGAGGCGTTATATTCACAACATAAAATGTTGGTTTGGCGTTGGTCTAGTCGTGTACGTCCCTGGTGAGTCTGGACTTAAAATTTCTTTCAACTTTGATGAAGGTTGTGGCTGGAACAGAGAAATTATTGGAATTGAAGATAATAAAATCTGATCCCAGGATGTTAATTTTGTGTCCAAGGACTATCTCTTGACAACCTTCAACTGTAGACTTGTCATTATATCACTTCAAATTCTCTTGAAATTTATTGTTACTATGTTTTATTGAAATTCAGATTCACTGACGCTATTAGAGTAACTATAATTTATTTTATATTACTGTTGATTTATTTAAGCAAATATAATCTGGATAAAATGGCACAAAACGTTTAGAGGATTGACTTAATTGTACTCGAGTTACTACACATGTACTCATATGTGTATATCCCCTCTGAAAGTGATGAGAAGAGACCGAGATGAATTAATTCGAGCAGTCATGGATACACTACAAAATGATGAAGAGGATGTTGTCATGGATACACTACAAAATGATAAAGAGGATGTTGTCATAGATACACTACAAAATGATGAAGAGGATGTTGAAAAAGATAATGTACGTACATGGTTAAAGAAAGAAAGAAGTAGAAGTGACAAGGAGAAAAAGTCAGTCCTCGCTGGAAAGAGCTGAAGAACTCACAACTAACACTTAACTAGGACGATAATATACTTTTAGATGACTGACAGAATGGCAAGCAACGTTTTTATGCGAATGTCCGTCGTAGAGTGAAGCTGGTTCCTAATCAAGAATCAAGAAATATCGTAGATTATCAAAAAAACGTTAACAGAAAAGAGAATTGAGGTGAATTATTTGCTTAGTAAACTACAACAAGTAAAACAGTATCAATATCTTGGACACATAGTCACAAATGATGGCAGATGTGAAACAGAAGTTAAAAGGAGAATAGGAATGGCTAAAAGTACCTTCAATGACATGAGGAAATTATTAATATCTAAACAAATTACAAACAAGTTAAAAATGAGAATTATAAAATGCTACATCTATTCCATATTAATTTATGGCTCAGAAACATGGACACTAAATAAACAATTAGAAGAGAAAATTGATGCCTTTGAGATGTGGGTATATAGAAGAATAGGGAGAACATCATGGAAAGAGAAGAAAACAAATAAAGAGGTGCTAAAGACACTTAATATGAAGAAAGAACCACTAAGAGAAATAAAGATCAGGCAAATAATATACTTTGGACACATTAAAAGACATGACACCTTATTGAAGACCTTACTTGAGGGTAAAGTCAAAGGGAAGCGAGCAAGAGGTAGGCAGAGATACAAGTGGGAGAGTAACATTATACGATGAACAGGTTACAGTCTAGCAGAGTGCACCACCAAGACAAGAGACAGGAGATGTTGGAGATACGTTGCAGCCAACCTTCGTTGCGGAGACGGCACTTGATGATGATGATTTGCTTAGTGACGATAAGCAGAATTTTCAGAAATTTTATCTCTTATTTAATTTTGTGTAGTTTCCTCATGACCATATTTCATACCCAGAAGAATCTATATTATTTTGTTCCGTATTATTATGCGTCCTTCATCGTATTTATTTTTGTTTCCATAAAGTGTATACATTTTGACAGTAACAGTTGACGGTGGAATGGGGGTGGGTGAGGAGGGGAGGGGGTAAAAGAAAATCATGGATTAATAACGTCCAAACATTATCTGTAAAATATTTGTGCACATTCGTTAGATTGTCTGAGAACCGGGCTGTTTCGATGTCTGTTTGTGTTGATGTCTTCAATGTGGCACACCCTATGACCCAGACGCGTTATGCATATTGTTATAGTTATGTATATTATATACGTATAGATATATACATAATGTTAAACTGCATTTGATCAGATCAAGCATATCTCCAGTAGCAATTTATTGCTGTGAAACATGGATAACTTAGTGATATAGTTATTTCTTTCTTCGATGTGAGATGCTACAGATGAATATTGAGAAATGCCAAGAACATCAAAAAACGAAATAAACAAGTGCTTTAAGAACAGAAATATTACTTTTGTAGAACACAGGTTCGATAAGCTGTACAATGAGCGCATACACTTTCAGACTATATGGTATTGGTACGAACAAATACCAATAAAAGTATACAATACATTTTCAACTAATCGCTGATGAAATATATATGAAATATATAATATCAACTAAACTGAAATATATAGCGATAAATTTTCATGGGCGTACCTCGTTCTATTGTCTGTGGTGCATGATCTTAGCGCCGTGACCTGAATATCACGGGCACAGCGATGATCAACGCCATTAAAATGTATGGCGACAAAAGTGGGTGTTCTATGGTTAATCGCATGTAGATGCCGGCAGAAATGATCACTCAGTCTTAGGCCAGTTTCACCTAAATACTTCTTGTCATAGCGTTTACATATGTGCATTCCAAGGGATGTATTGTGATCGAAGACGTAAAACGTGTTCACTCACGTTGCGAGGCGAGTATGCGCCATCTGAGCGGACATAGTTACTTCATTATGCTTTTTCTTTAATAATAAATCCCCCCCCCCGCCGCGCATGATTTTATATTTTAATGTTCATTTACCCGATCAACAACCAACCAACCTATTATATTATAATTACCTGGTAAATATATTTATGATTGTCAATTTAGATAATGTAACGATATTATGAGTGGTGTGTTACTATTTTACAGATAAGCTGCGATAGTTGCCATTTTTAGATTTTCGCATCCTTCTTAAGGAAATATTTTATTTAGGTTATCCATTCTGTGGCGAAGTGGTACAGAGCATCTGTGACGGCAAGGGTACCGAGTTCGATCCTCACCACAGGCAATTGTGCATCCGGACCGTTCAGAAAGCAATGACAACCTACTGAACGTATTTATATTGCCTAGAAAATCACCACAGCCAACACATGCTGGGTTGATAGCTACGTCCTGGATAGGATATGCTACCAATTTTTTTTATCCATTTAAGTGGTAGCGAACTCTATGCCTAACTCTTATTTCCAGTATCTTAGGGTAGTGATATTTCTCCTACTCATTGCTGCCATTAGGGACCCCGGTTACCACAGGGACGACATTTATATGTTATATTGTAGGGGGTGGGGCATCGATGACGACTGCGACGATGTCGAAGACGAGATAATGATGATGGTGGTGGGTGATGTAATATTTATGATGATGTTGATTCATGATCATTGTAACGATGGTAACGTTGATGATTGTAGTTTTAATGATTCTAATGATGATGATGATGATGATGATGATGATGTTGATGACGATGATGATGATGTTCTGATGATGATGTTCTGATGATGATGATAATAATAATAATAATGACGACGATGATATATGATGGATGATGTGGATGATGATGAAGATTACGATAATGATGACGATTATATTAACATCATTACCGTGTGTTATCTTGTTGGAATATGGGAGATGGTGATATCAGATTACATCATTCGTCGAAATCGGATGTATTGTGCAATTGACGCAAATAAAACTACGACAGAACACATTTCCATTCTCTGAACTACATCTTGCTGGAAATCTAGTAGAACCATTATCCTGCTGCAAGAGAAAACCAGCGGGAGTTTGAGAATGAACTCTGAACATAAAAACCAAGATTACATCATACATTTTTCAAAAACAACTTTTTGTTATAACAGAATATTTGCAACTCAAGAATGTTTCACAAACAGAAGGAAAAAAATATAACTCCTGCTTTCCATGTAATTAAGAACGTGCAGGAAACAAAGAAGTGAACATCAAATCGTGCTGATTTTGGCCAACACGTGTGCCAATCTGCCACCTTATGTGGAATTAAATAGGAACAATTGTGCGGATACACGTTTTTTGTGCAGCCAAATTTTTATTTGTTCAAGCATTATCTCTAAAACGATTTTTTTTCTTTTCTCTTGGTTCAGCTGGGTTTCATTTTTATGTTATTCAATGATGCAAAAACATGGACACTGTTTTCAGAATTTTGATACAATTTAGAACTAGGGAAAGTGAAAATACAGAAGAATATGATCTATATGAATGATAAACAGACACATAGATCATTTATGACAAGACTAAACGACAAATCAATTATGATCATTAAATTTTAAAATATTCAACAATGAAAACATTCCAACTATTATCCCACAAGTATCTCTATTATCCCACAAAACGTTATATTTTCCCTTAAATGTTCTATTATCCCACAAGTATCTCTATTATCCCACAAAAAATTATATTTTCCCACATATGTTCTATTATCCCACAAGTATCTCTATTATCCCACAAAAAATTATATTATACCACAGACAGTTCTATTATCCTACAAAAAGTTCTATTTTCCCACAAATGTTCTATTATTCCACAAAAAGTTTATTATCCCACACAAGCTCTATTTTCCCACAAAAGTTCTATTATCCAACAAAAAGTTAAATTTCCCACAAAAGTTCTATTACCACACAAGTTCTATCCACAAAAAGTTCTATTACCACACAAAGTTCTATTATCACACAAGTTCTATCCACAAAAAGTTCTATTATCACACAACAAGTTCCGTTATCCCACAAACGAATAATATAAAGCACCAAGAATGCATTACCAAAGAATCGTATAATGCAATAAATGAGATTTGAATCAGGTCCTCTCAGATGGCACCTACGCTCCTTGCATCTCAAATCAACATGACCTCCGTCTTCGACCACATTGGTGTGTGGTTCACGTGAGATTTACATATATGTGAAGCGTGTGTGTGTGTGTGTGTGTGTGTGTTGTGTGTGTGTACTGTTGCTGTTGTTGTCTTTGTTACCTGCAATATACCTCTAATGGTGAGGTACAGTTTGTTCAACCACAGATGTTAGTCCAATTTGGATAATATAAAAAAAGAAAAAAGAAAATATAATTGATAAATTGCGGAATACAATTGAGAACAACATTTCTCATCTTGTGAATGAAAACAAACAAAATAAACAATAAATAATTAAAAGGCCTAACAAAAAACATCATCCTGTAACTAAAGACCGCCTAAATAAATAAAAGTTGTTTTTTAAAAAACAAAACTCGTGAAAAATGAACTGCAAACGCCAGCGACTGAGTCTGATACTCTATCGTACTCTAACCCGACACCACATCAAAGGAAATACAATTGCATACTCATGAACGTTGTGTAATTTTTATACAAATAACTGTTTCCTTTATGCGAAATGTTTCCTTTTAATTAGTCAACTACCGAACCAAATGCAGAAATGATAATAGGAACCATAGTTAACAAGAAAATACATTGTGAGCTTCTATGAACTCGGTAAACGCCGATAACAATGAAATAAGTCACTCAATACGCATACCGTTAATGGACAAATGTTTACATTCGTTAGACCATCCCACCATAGGTCAGAGATGAAAAAGTCACCTAATCATATCAATGTTGAGCTTCGCCGGACTGCAGGAGAACTTTTCAGATTTTCTGCGAGCGCCACGCGATGGCAAATGTGCCAAACTATAAAGGTGTCAAATATAGTCCGCTACGACCTAAATTTGCGAAACCTATGCGTTACAGGACAAAATGGAACTACGGAATTCTTCCTTTAAATATATATATATATATATATTATACAAGCCAGTAGCTTGATCATTTTTACTTCCCTTGCCTTTGAAAATAGCTTTCAGGGGCCATAATTCTGCTGCTCTTAAACTGAAAGTGTTGTCCTTTGAGAGTTGTCTTCATTGTATGTGTTAGCCAGGAAATCTCAATGTACTCTAATGTCGCTTCGAAAAACTTGTTCAACAGACAAATAGAAAGTCTGCTGTTTGTTCCCAGACAAGAAGCAGTTTGTTGATACTTGGCTACTCTTCCGTGATCCGATCAAATGTGTTTTCATACCGATTTTTTTTTGGGGGGGGGGGGTGTATAATCCTAAAACTGTTTTAGTCTCTCGAACATTCTGCTTTGTGACAATATCGAAGTAAATTTTGTTTCTTTTACTAGCATTTCTTCCAGTGACCTTTCGTTGTTTGGACTGAGGAGGTCTTGTGAGCTAATATTGCATTCTCGAATTCCTCATCGTGTTTACTTAAGTTTAATAAGACCACTTTTCATATCATTGTAAGGTGTTATGAGGGTGATGTTATGAGGATGATGTTAGGAGGAGGATGTTGGAGTCATATTTGTGGTGTCGATATGACTGACTAATGTGGAGGGTCGTTGGGAAAAGGTAGGGCAGTTGGTATAGTGTTCATAACGTTCCAGGTTGAAAGCATAGCTGCAACGTCTTTGAAAATGTATTAGTTATGTTTCGATGAGTGTGGTTTGAGTTGCGGAGTTAGTGATCTCAAGAGGGTTAATTATCTGAAGAGGGTTAATGATTTGAAGAGGGTTATTGTTCTGAGAAAGGTTAGTAATCTGAACAAGGTTATTAATCTGAACAAGGTTATTAATCTGAACAAGGTTAATGATATCAGCACGCAAATGTTCATAAATTGCGTCAATAATTAGGGAGGAAGGGGGAGGAAATAGTTTGACAGTTGTTAACGGTTGAGAGAGGTTTGACAGTTGTTAATGGTTGAGAGAGGTTTGACAGGTGTTAATGGTTGAGAGAGGTTTGACAGTTGTTAATGGTTGAGAGAGGTTTGACAAATGTTGACTTGTATAAGTATTTATTTCATACTTGTATTTAGCGCTGCTATGTGAACGTCAATAGTGCAGTTCCTGCTCCTCGTTTTCTGTTGTGAATGTGTTCTTCGTAAAGGCCTTTTTTTGTTGAAACGTCGATTTGTGTGTATTATTATGTGTGTTTCCAGTGATTAGCAAAACTTCATTAACCATTCCCAAGTTTCACCTGTTGAGTTATGATATAGCGTTATAGTATGTAGTTTTCCCATATCAAATGCTAGGTCAGTTTTGGATTACAAACCGCCTGGCCGTTCTCAACACCTCTTCAATAGCAATGAAAACATTTCTTGACCATCTCAGACAATGAGCCCTGATAGTCATTTCCTAGTGGCTGGGCGAGTATTTTTCTTTGCAAACTGAGTTACATGTATGTTTATGCGTGTATGCCTGCGTGAGTGCTAGGTAGTTGTTAGGTAATGAGTTTGCCTCTCTTTTGGAGAGGCGTGGCCCTTTCAACCAGCAGACAACAAAGTCAAATTAGGTTATATCAGGTCACACTATCATAAAATATTAGAGGTAACAAAGACCTCCAAGTATAAACTACTTACTAAGTTTTTCTTGGGATTTTCTAAAGCGTGAATGCTCTTATATGTTTGTTTTGCGTGTATGCCTGCGTGAACGCTCTTGTGTATTTCTGTGCGTGTATGCCTGCGTGAACGCTCTTGTGTATTTCTGTGCGTGTATGCCTGCGTGAAAGCTCTTGTATATTTCTGTGCGTGTATGCCTGCGTGAACGCTCTTGTGTATTTCTGTGCGTGTATGCCTGCGTGAACGCTCTTGTGTATTTCTGTGCGTGTATGCCTGCGTGAACGCTCTTGTAAGTTGCTTATTATCTCAAAGATTAATGTATCTGTCATTTTTCAACTGATTAATGTAATATGTATATTTTTACTCAACATTCCACAATGTTGAGTTGTCTTACCAACAGATATTCTTTATCTGTAACAAGCATTACTTTTTGACAGCTCTCCGCCATTTCGTTTATTCATTATTTTGTTTTAACCTGCTAAATGTTTACGTGTTTGTTGTCTGTTTATTGTATTCTCAAAATCTGTTCTGGCCTGGTCAGAACGTGTTGTGTACAAGCAATTATAAAATGTTATAAACAGCTGAGTCTCTCGTTTATAATACAGTCCTGTGGACTACGGGTTCATCCAATAATATTGACGATATTCGACTTTTCCCGTGACTTTTATTGGTCACTTTGCGTATACTGTGTGTGGACAACCAATCAATAATACATATACTGTTTATTTATATTTATGGTCTGTTTTTTGTGTGTGTATACTTTCTTCGGTTTATTACGGGATAATGTGTCCACGCACATTTCAACTTTGTAATATTAGGCTTGATTTACTACAGCTTCCGTGATGCGCAAATTTTTTTTAACACGCTGCGTTAGCTACCGATCATTCGATCTGTGCGCAACGCACTGAAAGTTCACCTCACCCAAAGGTCTTCCAGGGGATGGGAAAGGAGGCCTCTCATTGGATTGCGCACAGATAGATTGTTACTGCGTTGTATGCGCCTTTAGCAAAAGTTCGTTTCATTAAATAATATATGATTTGTTTCGGTAAAAGCGTGGACACATTATTCTTAAATTACCCTTTCTTCTATATGTTTTCGTCTACGTTATTATAATTGTAAACTTAAAAAAAATGTGTGTAAGTACCTTATTGATGGACTGCCACTGAAAAACACGAGAACTCACATAGTGTCAATTTTAAGAATGAACACCGATCTGTCCACAAGGCTTCTATCGTCGAGAGACTCATTAAAACAGCCTTTCTTCTGAACATGTTTACGTCAGCAGATTACTTTCGGGACACTGGTGTTTCCGTGCCCCCTCCACTAAACTCCCCAGGACCTAAAAACAACGCTTTTCAACTCTCTAAACGGATTACTTCTATTTATCTTATATTTGATTCACGTAATTTATTATAGATATATTCCATTATGTGAAATATTTCAAAATGTTTAAATATTTTTCCTGTCTACACACAGACTAACGTACATTGCAAAATATAATGTGTTGCTGTCTTGTTCACAGACTATCGCATATTGTAACATTTGATTTGTTGCTGTCTTGTTCACAGACTATCGCATATTGTAACATTTGATTTGTTGCTGTCTTGTTCACAGACTATCGCATATTGTAACATTTGATTTGTTGCTGTCTTGTTCACAGACTATCGCATATTGTAACATTTGATGTTGTGATGTCTTGTTCACAGAGCACCAAACAAGGAGATTTCATAGTTATCAACGGAATGACAACTCCTGACTACAGTCAACATCTCTACGACGCCAACGCTTCCAGCACCGACCATCAACAGGTAAGTCGTACTTTGGTCGCTCCTGTTTGTGTAAGTGTGAGACTGTCGTCGAGTATACAATCATGTTGACTCGTCGGTTTCATTCTTCAAAAGTGAGATACTATTTTACTTTTTCAACAACATAGTATAAACCGAATCATCAGACACAAAAATTGGGAAGACAACATACACGAATGAACAAGATTGACTTTTGCCATCTCCCAGACTCTGTCACTGAATGGTAAACGGCAGAGTTGGATTGCCAAAACGTCGTCAACATTGACTAGCAACCAGGTCTGATTATGACGGTGTTGTTTGTGATAAAACTGAACATCTGCATCTGTAAGATTTCTCACGTGAGAATACAATTTACTGTAATGGCAATCTCCGAGAAATTATAATTTCTATCAGTAATAAATACAATTAACAAATACAAATTCAAATTCATAACAATCGCAATACATTTATATATTTTAACTTGATTGATTAAAATTGCGTTTTCAGTCTGAGCCCGAAGGTTACATGTTATATCAGAGCAATACATTTTAATCAGTTACTACAGAAACATTTCTGTTCATTACGGGAATCAGGGGCTACTTTTTAACGGAACAAATAATATATTATTCAACAATACGAACTTTCGCTAAAGACGCATAAACCGCCGCCTCCATCGTTCTTTGCGCAACTCACTGAGAGCCCTCCCATCTCTAGCTGGATTACCCTGGAGGAAGAAGGTTGTTTCGTCGGTACGTTGCGCGCAGATCAATTCATTGGCAGAAGAAGTTCAGTCTTTTTAATCTCAGAGACAAGGAAGCTGTATGAAATTACACATAATATTAAAAAGTTGGAATATGATCACGTGATGTGGCCACTGATTCCGGTAGAGAACCAATATTTTAAACATCGGCCGGCATCACAATATTTAGCAAAATGTTGGATATCTACATTTTAGAATACAACACTGAGATATTTTGAACCTGTGATATTAAATACAGGGGACACACTTTCGTGGATATATATATATATGTTGTTGTTCGTCCAGCACAAGATGATGATGACCATTAGTTACATTCACTTTTGAAATTATGTTAGTTGTATCCTTGAGTATGAGTTAGTTGATGGCAAATAAAACATGTTCTGTCAGAAAATGTTCTTGGACAGTTCAAGCATGGGATGACAACGGCATCTTTAATTTCCCTCACCGAAGACGGATGTGTCGGGCCATTTGCGCAAATAACACAACGACACAACTCATTTCCATTCTCTGGGCTACATGCTGCTGGAAATCTAATAGGACCATGGTCCTGCTACAAGAGAAACTCAGCAGGAGTTTGAGAATGAACGCTGAAGAAGAAGAAGAAGTATCTTTGACAGACGATGACCTTGCTAATATCAAATTACCTGCCCAACAAATATGTGTCTGCATCAGAATAGTGTCAATGTTATGGTTAGGGTTAGGTTTACATTTGGTCAAAGACAATGGATATAGTGCCAGATATAGAAGTGGTGTCCAACTTTGTGGCGGAGTGGTACAGTGCACGTCTGTGGCGACCAAGGTACCGGGATCGAATCCCACCATGGCAATTGTGTATCCGGACAGCTCAATAAGCAATGCAAAACTACTGAACTTATTTGTATTGCTTAGAAAATCACTACAGCCACAAATTGCTGAATATAGAACATACTTGAACGTCTACAAAAGGAACCCGAAACCTGGAAGCTGTGGTCATCAACCTGGAAGTTGTGATCATCAACCTGGAATCTGTGGTCATCAACCTGGAAGCTGTGGTCATCAACCTGGAATCTGTGGTCATCAACCTGGAAGCTGTGGTCATCAACCTGGAATCTGTGGTCATCAACCTGGAAGCTGTGGTCATCAACCTGGAATATGTGGTCATCAACCTGGAATCTGTGGTCATCAACCTGGAAGCTGTGGTCATCAACCTGGAATCTGTGGTCATCAACCTGGAAGCTGTGGTCATCAACCTGGAAGCTGTGGTCATCAACCTGGAATCTGTGGTCATCAACCTGGAAGCTGTGGTCATCAACCTGGAAGCTGTGGTCATCAACCTGGAAGCTGTGGTCATCAACCTGGAATCTGTGGTCATCAACCTGGAAGCTGTGGACATCAACCTGGAAGTTGTGATGATCAACCTGGAAGTTGTGATGATCAACCTGGAAGCTTCAAATTGTGAGATGAACTATGATTTATGAAATAATCACACTGATCATATAATGGTACTTCTGATAACACCAAAATACATATTTAAGGCAATATAAGGGGCCGTAAATACGTTTTCTGTTAAGGATTACCTAAAAAATGAACGTTATCATCCCCTTTTCGTAGACCTTTTGATGTCATGGAAGAGGTTATTTATTAATTTTTTTAATAAAGTATCTTTCTAAATAATGCTAGCGATCTATTAAATCTATTCCAACGATCCACTAAATCTTTTCTGACGATCCACTAAATCTTTTCTGACGATCCACTAAATATTTTCTGACGATGGCCCGTGCTCTACAATATAAGACCTACAACTTAATATGAAACCAAGCCTTCTTAATGACTCATTTGACTGTTTCGGTACTTTTCATTGGTCACTCTGATTATACTGTGTATGACAGGCAACGAAAATCAAGGGAATAGTCAAATGAATCATTTTAAAAGGTTTGCTTTTCTATTACTAAACAGTATGTCTTATATTGTAGACGGCCATGGCACATACAGATGCGTGTTTAATTTTGATTTGAGGGTTCAAACAGGACCGTCTCCAATAAAGACCTTTCACCTGAATTAGGACCCCATTTGTTACGTTTCTGATTATTGTATGGTTTCGGTTGGTCACTATTTACATACGTAAAATCGAATGCGAAAAATAGCCACTCCCATTATATAAATAGTGACTAACCGAAAGCCCAACAAGGGCCTCTATCCAGTCACATTCAAATTCTAGTTAACAGGTATTACTGGAGGAGGTTGTGGTACAAACATGACCAAAGGATTCAGTAGTTGAGGAGAATCTGTGGGGGCACTGGAGCAAAGTGCAATTCATAAAGAAGACTTGAGGAGAAAATGTGCAGCACTCGAGCAAAGTCCGATTGATGAACGACAATAATTTTTGTAGAAATTTCTGCGAATAAGGAAAAGTGTTGCTTTTTTTTTTTTTAATAGAGGTAGAATGAAACATAACATAGAAATAACATAACAATCCGAACATTTTCTTCGACATAAAAACACAGCACAATCTGATTAACACAAAAGAAGGAATCATTGAAGAAATGATAGCAAGATGCATATAACACTAGAAATTGAGGCATGATTTAAGTTGATGAACAGATAGTAGCTTGTCCAAGTTTTGCAGATGGGGCGAATGATACATGATTTTGAAGATTCGTTTCTGGAACTTTCGATGCGGAGACAGCGAATAATGTGATCTAATCTGATTGCATATTACAGCATACAATAGGGAGAAGAGAAAGGACAGTTATAATTTGTGGGTAGGGGTATCTAAATAGAGGGGAGAACTGATGTATGTATGGAATAACTAGACGCGAGCAGAAACAGAACTTAAGATACTGTACATTAGATCAGCGCTTCTCAAAGTGGTGGTCCGTGGACCGTTAAGTTATCATCCACACTATAAAATCTACGTGATTGGGTGTATTAGTGTTTCATAGAAATATAACAGTAGTACTTCAGCGTTCATTCTCAAACTCCCGCTGGATCTCTCTTGTAGCAGAACAATGATCCTGTTAGATTTCCAGCAGGATGTACTACAGAGAGTAAAAATGCTTTGTCTCGCCGTTTTATTTGCGCCAATGGTCCAACACATTCATCTTCGGTGGGTAACAATAGTTGAAATGTGATGTCTTATATAGGGTATATTTCAAACATTAGATCTGCACAGATCTACGTCGATTACCTCAAATTTTTGTTAATTCACTGTACTTTCATCTTTTGTTCTGTGTTTTCTTTCCAAATAGTTATATCGATTATGTGATTAAAATTCGATCTTTTTTCAATATAATTTAGTTTTCCTATTAAGTTTTTCTCCAATTTAGTGTTTTTGCAAGTCAGTGTTTTCAATTCATTGTCATAATTCACTCTTTTCAATTCAACGTGCTCAACTCACTGTTCACAAATCACAATTCTTAAATCACTTTTTTTAAATCACTGTTTTCAAGTAACTTTTTAAAAAATCAATGCGCTTAATTCAGTGTTTTCAAATCACTGTTTTTCAAATCACTGTTTCTTAAATCATTGCGCTCAACTTAGTATTTTTAAATCACTTTCACTTAATGATTTCAATTTCATTATTTCAATTCACTTTGTAAAAAAACGGTTCTTAACTCTCAATTTAGTTGTTCTTTTTCCAAGATTTCTGCTGGGCCATGGCTGTTGAGCTAGTCGGGGACTCATTTCTCTCCAACAACTGCAATGGTATAGCATTTACTTACCAGGAACATGTGACATACTGTGTTGAAGGATTGTTTCCTCAACGACGGGAGTTTCTGTAAGCAGTTTCCTCTACGATAAGACTGTCTGTAAGCAGTTTCTTCTACGGCAGGAGTGTCTGTCTGTGAGCAACAATCTACCTCAGTGATCTCATAATTTTCTAACACATTTTGTGGGAAAACTTTCTACCTAAAAAACGAAGCTAAATTTCTTCAGCATGTTCTGTTTACACCAGTTATACAGTTATATTTTTTATTAAAGGAACTTTTACACAGATTTCTATACGCAAGGTGTGTGCGCCAATTCCAAAATGTGTACTCTAGCGCACTGTACCGCAGCTTATCGGGAATAGTTTCTGTAAATCAGTGAATTGGTTGCTGGGGTAATCCAGCTCTGAGCAGGTTAGATAAGATCTGTGATCGAAGCAAAAGAAGAAGAAGCAGAATCAACAGCTAGAAGATGACCAGTATTCACATGACAAATGTTGCACCTTTCAGGATGAACGGCAATTTATGGAGGTCCGACATACAGAGGACAGGTACAGCGATGCGTCTTCGGGAGACACAGGTACCAGCGACAGTGGCCGTGGTGGAAGTGAGGACGAAAGTCATGGTCATTCCAATTCTGGAAGCGCTGGTTAGTAAGCATTTGTAACATTTACTAAGCATTGTGTAACATTAAGTAAACGTTTGTAACATTTAGTAAGCATTGTGTAACATAAAGTAAAATCTTTGTAATCTTTCACCTGTAGTAACTTCAACAGCAGTACCGTAATGGGTGCAACCAAGATACATGACACCGTAAGATTCTGTCAGGGCATCAAAATTGCCTTCTTAGCTAACCTTACTGCATTTTATACTGTTTTTCTTTAATATTGTTTTTGAAATGTATCTTTTTTTAATGTTATTTATCGTTGTTTTGCAATTTATGTTTTCGCTACTACTGCCATTTTTAATACTGCTATTTTTAATACTGCTATTTTTACTACTGCTGTTTTTACCTATAGTTATTTTACTACTGCTATTTTTACTACTGTTGTCTGTGCTATCGCTATTTTTACTACTGCTGTTTTTACCTATAGTTATTTTACTACTGCTATTTTTACTACTGTTGTCTGTGCTATCGCTGTTTTTACTACTGCTGTTTTTACTAATGCTGTTTTTACTACTGTTGTCTGTGTTACTGTTGTTGTCTGTGTTACTGCTGTTTTTACTAATGCTGTTTTTACTACTGCTATTTTTACTACTGCTGTTTTTACTACTGTTGTCTGTGCTACTGCTGTTTTTACCTACATCTATTTTTTTCCTACAGCTGTTTTTACTACTGTTGTTTTTACTACAGCTGTTTTTACTATTGCTATTTTTTACAGTTATTGCTGCTGCTGTGTTGCTACTTCTACTGTTTTTGCTACTGCTGCTGTTTTACTATTGACTTTTTTCACTACGTCTGCTCGTTTACTACTTTGTTTTTAATATTTTAATCATGCTGTTTTTGTTACTACTGCCGATTTGCTGCTTCTGCTGTTTTAAGTACTGATGATTTTACAGTTGCTGTTTTTGCTATAGCCGTTTGTGTAATTGTTGCTGTCTTGTCAATTGATACTTTTATTGTCGCTTATGTTGTTGTTGTTGTTGCTGCTGCTGCTGTTGCTGCTGCTGCTGCTGTTGTTGTTGTTGTTGTTGTTGTTGTTGCTGTTGACATTATTGTTATTTATTGCTGCTGTTGGCAGTATTGTTATTGCTGCTGTTGGCAGTATTGTTATTGCTGCTGTTCACAGTATTGTTGAATAATAACTCCCTCCTGCTAGGCAGCCCAAACATCGTCTGTACCAGGATCTCTAATTGCGCTGGGATAGATACGCTAATTCTCCACTCTTCACAAATAAACATGATAATCCATTTATATTTATTATCTGTTTATTTCGGATCATTTCTAACTGAACGCATATATCGATTCCTTGGCAGTATTTTCCAACTTTTGGTTGTGAAATAGCACACGTTATTGCAGTTTTCTAATTATGTTTTGTTATTTTCTCTATATATTTATTTTTCTTTTCGCTGTACTTACCGTTTCCTTGTACTCATTCATGGGAGCCGCGTTAGCGCAGTGGTTAGTGCACTGGCTTCGTATATGTGTGGTCCTGGGTTCCCCAGTAGAGGCGGAAATGTTTTTAAATGTTTTTAAGATCGCAACTGCTCCCGGATCAACCCAGCCTTACATGGTTACTGGATTCATTCAGGAAGTAAAGACTGCGAGGGAGAGGAGATGGCTACCACCCTCATTTGCAGAGCCTCTGAAATGTGAGATCGCAATCATCTCACATTAATAAATGCTATGACTTATAGAAACACGGACAGAGCTCCTCATCGATTATATATATCGTGCCTATGTCATAGGTGTCAAAACGACGCTATTTTATTTAAGCCTTGATTTTTATTGGTTTTCGACACAAAGTATATAAAAAGTTAATTGTGAAATTTCGTAGACGTCATATGAGACATTCCTCGATGACAAAAGGTGTTCTACGATGTGCGGTGGAGGGTAGAAGAATACGAGCTGGTAAGAAGAAGACATGGCTGAATTCAGGATTGAATATCAAGGATTGAACAGGTTGTGAAGTTTCCAAAATCACGATGGTAGATGACAGAGATCTTTTTCACTAAATGTTTCATGCAGACCTGACGATTCCTGAGGTGACGCAACCGTATGAAACTGTCTTCGGTAGGAGTTGTGACTCTGAGTGTTCCACTGCAGGGCCGGTCTGCCACTGAGCCAGGTTGTTGAAATGTCTCCAATTGTGACTAATAGTGCTTCAAATCACATTAAATTGTCTGACCACTGCACTTTGTGATTGTCCGGTCTGTATGCATCCAATGATGATGTATCGTTGTTCTGTAGTGAGATGAACCATACTTGCGCATTGAATTTTCAACTGAATATATTTGAGGACAATCAATCTTTTATAGACATTCAATAATATAATCAAAGAGTTTTGTGTTCATTAATTTCCATAGAATTCTCATGAACCTATCACGTGCTATTGTCAAATATGTTGTTTTGATCTTGACCTCTTTCATGATCTCACGAATCATAAAGTGAGTACAATTCAAGTAGCCACGAGAAGTTAACGACCAGATTAACACAATCGATAAGTTGAACAATGTCCAGTTAGCAAATCTCTTTCATAAGAGTAACTCAACAAAAATAATTTTAACTGTTTATATATATATATATATATATATATATATATATAGAGAGAGAGAGAGAGAGAGAGAGAAGTACATTAAAAACGCACCACTTGTATAATCCAGGAACATAGTGTGAAAATATATCTAAAATATTTTTTTACACTAATTAATTTGTTTGAATTGTAAACATTATTGTAAAAATATGAAACTAAACATGCATTTTTCTTCTTTTTTCTATTAAAACATTTCAGGAGGGGTGGGAATTTTGATATAAATTATCATTAACAAGTTATCAAAGTCCCTGATTTCGTGACCTTTCTTGACAAGCAGGTGGGGGAAGGGGAGAGTTGGCAAACATTGACAAAAAACTGTTGATGTGACTTAAAGACAGCACCAATTGTATATATTATGAGACGTACTCTATTTCATCGTACTACGCTGCGGCTTTCACTGGGATAAAGTGACCAGCACTCGCCATCGCTCTTGCGAGGTATACTGTAATATCTTGTGTAGTAAACATAGTGATGTATTGTGTTTAGCTCAAATGGCAGCAAAAATGTACATAGAGATATCAACAGTTGGAGGAAAGGACCGATTTACAGCGAAGAGGACGGCTCCTTGCAATGTATATGGATATAATACAGTTTTATCTGTTCTTGGTTAGCTGATATAAAAATAGGTACTATTAATCAGAGACTTAATCACGTGACTAGAAGCAGGGTCATCAATCATAGTTATCGATCATTTCGTTCATTCATTTAGTAGTTGGACTGGTCAGTTAAGTAAAGAGTTACCGCTAGACCGGTGTTGTTGTCAGATAAAATATGATACCAGAATCGGGAAAACTTGCATGGGTAATATTCCCTTTACTGATCAGTTTCCAATACTCCATACTCCAAGACTTTACACTAGATGGGTTGCTTACATTTCGTATTCTTCTTCGATCAATTGTTAAACAGCCAGTTCAATATTGGACATGTATAGAGATATTTGTTTTATATCATCGTGGGCTCCTGACACTACACACAACTGATGACTCTTCTTGATTAGAAACTGGTCTCAAAGCACGTGGGGCATTCCCATAAGTACTCCGCCCTCTGTTCCAGCAGCCATCCAACTCGGTGGTGTTTCGAGTTTAAATGCTGCTGAAACAGACGTCGACATCAGGGCACAAATCTGGTCCTTGCGACAGGTTTCTTTGTTGTTCCGCCCACCCACGCCGTGCCTGTAACTAGTTCAAGCACAGCGCTGGCCTGTCGGAACAACATGGTAACTAGAATCGAAGGTTACGACTACGGGATTGTATAGATGACGTGCCATGAAGCTTCTATAAGAAGATAACCTCAATATAAAGGCATGTCATCTACTAAGGTTTTCTGTTGGATGAATGAGCCATTGCTGAGACCCATAGACACAACCGCATGCGCAACTGATGACTCCTCCTTACGCAGCACTTGATGACACATCTAAACTGTTACTACACAACAATTGATGACGTGTCTATGCTACTTCACAACTTAGTCGATTAATTGTTAAACATCCAGTCCAATATTGATCATGTATAGAGCAGTTTTTGTGTTAGGTAATATTTCTGGGTTCCCAGAAATTGTTTAGCAGAGAAACTCCCGTGTGCCACATGATCGTTCTGTGAACAGCAAAACTGTGACAGTCCTGTAGTATGTGTTCTGCTGTCTGCACTGCTGTCTGTACTGCTGTCTGTAGTGCTGTCTGTACTGCTGTCTTCGGTAATTTAGTCGTCAGCATGAGTCCCTCCTTAGTTCATAATAGCTTCTCTTCCAGTTTTACAGAGTAAAATATATCTTTAATGGTATACGCTCCTTTCAACCTCGGATGCTGTTCCAATTAGGTTTATATTAGGTTATATTTCAGTAAAATATATTTCTTGTAGTGAGACACGCACTAGTCAACCATGAACGTTAATCACATTTGGTTATATCACCGCTTTTGAACCATATAAAAATGAACGTCACGGTTCTGGTTATCCAGCCACCAGGGCCTCCGGATTAGTATTAGAGTTCTATTAAAGCTTTTTACCATCAAAAATAATTTAGGTTGTTGTTAGATGAGATAAACCAGTTTTTTTCTCATGTTGGGTACCCGTCTTGGCAAAATGAACATGTTTGCAGAATTATATATCTATGTACAGTTATCTTGTCTGTAGATTGTATTTGTGAAACAACTAGAACTACACACATATTTGTAAAAATCATGAATATTTAGGCACTTGTCCTTCAAGCTATTACTTTTATTTAGTTACCTCCCATTAATTTACTTTACATTTATTTTCTAAAATTTAAATTGTATAGAAACTTTTTTATAGAGAACTGACTTCAATGAAACCTACAGCAAGAAAAGCACATGTATAGTTTGTATATGGAAATTTATTTTACTGTGGTATGTTATATAGTCAAATTTCATTAGAGAAACTTTGGCCAAAACGACGAAATATTTATGTAATAGAAATGTGTGTTATATATATAATATAATTAAATATAGTATAATATAATTAAATATAGTATAATATAATTAAATATAATATAATATAATTAATATAGAGAATAAATAACAAATATAATTGGGGGATTTTGAAAAGTGTTGTTAAATAGAACAATTTGCTATAAACGTATACGTTGTTGGCGTCTGTTGCTATGTCGATAGCAATATTTACAGCTGCGAAAAAGTCAAGTATGTTTGACTGTGGTTAGCTTTCAGGTTGGTGTACAATACCGGAATCAGATCTCTCCAACTGTCGGCCTACTAGCGATATAGATACAGATTTCCACAGTTCAGTGAAAGTGTACTAAAACTCAATGTATTAATTACCACGCAGATGTTAGATGTGTCGGTCCATTGGCGTAAATAAAACGGCAATACATTGCATTTCCGTTTGTTGCACTAAATCCTACTGGAAATCTAACATGACCACTGTCCAAAAGTTGTTTAAGAACAAACCACACAAAAAAAGTTCGCTATGAACGCATTCTACTGTGTATAGTTCTCTCAATACCCCTCTCTACAAATGTTTCTCCTTTCTTCGTTTCTAGACTTTTATACATGGCCTTTTTTCTCAATCAATATTTGATCATTCGTTATCTTTTCTCCACCGTTTTCTTAGAACTCCCCTTTAACCTATACCCCGCGGGTTCTATTTGCCTGCCCAATGAACTATAGAACTAGTCAATTTTCTCAATGTCAACAGCCAGCGTAGATTTTTACTTGCTCATCAAAAATTTGTTCCTGATAGTTTCTATTTATTTTGTTTTCCAGTGTTTCTTTTCTCATAAAATATGTAAAGATAAATTAAATGTATTGAGAAATACATGGAATTTAACGGAAATTAAATTTGGTCTATAACGAAAAATTTTGAATTCAAATGTCAAGCTTCTAACTCAACTCAAACTCTCAATCGTTAGCTCAAACGATGATTTGTTAACTCAAATGTTGAATCTTTAATGTAAATGGTGAAATTTTAAGCCATAAAGTCGAATCTTTAATGTAAATGGTGAAATTTTAACTCATAAAACTGTAATATAGAACAGATAAAACTGTAATATAGAACAGATAAAACTGTAATATAGAACAGATAAAACTGTAATATAGAACAGATAAAACTGTAATATAGAACAGATAAAACTGTAATATAGAACAGATAAAACTGTAATATAGAACAGATAAAACTGTATTATATCCATATACATTACAACGAGCCTCCCTCTTCGCTGTTAATCGGTACTTTCCGCCAACTTTTAATATCTCTATTTACATTTTTGCTGCCATTTGAGCTAAACACAATACATCACTATGTTTACTGTACGCGATATTACAGTATACCTCGCAAGAGCGATGGCGAGCGCTGGTCACTTTATCTCAGTGAAAGCCGCAGCGTAGTACGATGAAATAGAGTACGTCTCATAATACATACAATTGGTGCTGTCTAGAAGTCACACCAACAGTTTTTTGTCAATGTTTGACAACCTGTCCCCCTCCCCACCTGCTTGTCAAGTAAGGTCATGAATTCAGGGATTATTATAACTGGTTAATGCTAAATTATATCAAAATCCCCAACCCTCCTGAAATGTTTTAAAAGAAAAAAGAAGAATAATGCATGTTCAGTTTCATATTTTTACAATAATGTTTACAATTCAAACAATTTAATTCGTGAAACAAAATATTGTAGATATATTTTCACACTATGTTCCTACATTATACAAGTGTTTTTGTTTGTTTGTTAGTTGATGGGTTTGTCTTCCTAGAGGAAGACACGCCCCTTTCAACCTTGAAATGGCTTTCCTGTGGTTACATCAGGGCGTATACTGTGGCCTAATGGCATGGGTTGTCCGGTTAGGGACTGGTGGTTTGACCTGGGGTCTGGTCGGAATGTCCTACGAGGGACAAAATATTGGGGGAATAGAAAGGGATGTAGTCCTAAAAAATGACAACTGTTGCTTTAGGTCTTAAGCTTGTGGTCTTAGTTCTCCTTGAAATGATTGTTTATGGATCTTCTGATGCATCTTTGACATACTAAGATTTGGGTGGTTTTGTTGCACCTGTGGAGACACACCTGGTTGGTCTTGTTGCACCTGTGGAGAAATTCCCTTTCCCCCCTCCCTAATGTTTTTCCCTTAAGTGTTTTTTTTTCATATTAAATTAGGTATACATACAACTTATAAAATTAAAAATGTATAGTATGATTTCAATGTTTATATACATATATAGCATTTGTTTTCTACAATAATCATTGGGTTCTTACACTCCAGATCATATATATATATATATACTTGTACCCGTATAATTACATATACATACACTCGTATACACGTGCACATATATGTATTACCTATCATTATATCTGCATCCTTACACTTGCACACATATGCTTTACATATCATAAATAGCCATCCACCCATTGTCTTACATATCTCAATTACCCATGCACACCTATCCCTTACATATACATACTCAAGCACTCGTATCAGAAATACACAAGCACCCGTATGACTTTACATATCATAAATATTCATGCACACTGCATTATACAAGTGGTGCTTTTAATGCACTTATATATATATATATATATATATATATATATATACTGTTTAAAGTAGAAACGCAAATTTTTTTTTGAGTTACTTTTATGAAAGAGATTTGCTAACTAGACATCATGCAACTTATCGACTGTGTTAATCTGGTCATTAACTTCTCGTGGCTACCTGAATTGTACTCACTTCATGATTCGTGAGGTCATGAAAGATGTCAAGGTCAAAACAACTAGTGGAATGCTGTGTGGTTGATAGTTTCCAGTCTAATGTTGTGTGGTTGATAGTTTCCAGTCTAATGTCGTGTGGTTGATAGTTTCTAGTTTAATGTTCTGTGGTTGATAATTTGTAGTCTAATGTATGGTTTGTAATTTGTGGTCTAATGATTTATGGTTTGTAATTTGTAGTCAATGTTGTGTGGTTGATCATTTGTTGTCTAATGTTGTGTGGTTGGTACTTTGTATCCTAATGTTGTGTGGTTGATAGCTTCTAGTCTAATGTTGTGTGGTTAATAATGTGTAGTCAAATATTGTGTGATTGATTGTTTTCATTGAAAGTTGAAATGAAATATTGTCATACTCATGAAATACTGACATTTAAAATATTCGCAAAATATTGACATTTGAAAAATTCATGAAATACTGACATTTAAAATATTTATGAAATACTGACATTTGCAATATTCATGAAATACTTCTAATGGAAAAACAAATTGAACTTATTGCAAGATTTTCAGGTTGTAATGGGGAGAGAAAATGATGTCACTTTAGTAACGAAAGATGGAAAGGTTTTTATTAAAAGAGAAAGATTTGGCAGACCAATAAAGGCATCAGAATATTATACAGAAATAATTGAGGTAGAGACAGGCTGAGCTGCAGAATGTGTTTAGCGATCATAGACAAGGAACAGATCTGACTGTGGAGGGGGAAAAAAGCTAGCAAACAAACAAAGGCGGTATTACTCGATCAAGTCACAGACATGTTCTGATCGACAGACAGACGGAAGTAGGGGCAGAGAATAAGACGTAATGAAGGCGGTAACTAGGGACGCTAAGAAGATTGGTTCAGATTTCTGAGATAGTCAGACAGACCTGGTGTTAGTGGACCGTTTAAGAAAACAGCAAGTGTTAACAGAATGTGTAGTCAAACTGTTGGGGTGTTTGGGAAATATGTCTTCATATGTGGAAGACGATAGTACGCGTGGGAGAAAGATGGAGCGTGGGTGGGAAATGAGTTTCTATGGGAAAATGTAGTATGTGGATGTATTATTGCAATGTGGGAATGTTGTCTAAAATGTGTGGATGTATTATTGCAATGTGTGAATGTAGGTTGCAATGTGTAAATGTTGGCTAAAATGTGTGGATGTATTATTGCAATGTGTGAATGTAGGTTGCAATGTGTAAATGTTGGCTAAAATGTGTGGATGTATTATTGCAATGTGTGAATGTAGGTTGCAATGTGTAAATGTTGGCTAAAATGTGTGGGTGTATGATGCGATGCGGGAATGTACGTTGCAATGTGTAAATGTTTACTAAAATGTGTGGATGTATGATGTAATGTAGAAATGTAGGTTGCAATGTGTAAGTGCAGGTTGCAATATGTGGATGCACGCTGCAATATGTGTCTATATACTGCAATGTGAGGATGTAGGCTGAAGTGTATGAATTTATATTCCAATTTGGAGATGTAGGATTCAATGTATGGACGTTGCTGCAATGTGTGGACGTAGGCTGCAATTTATGGACGTATGCTGCAATGTGTGGACGTAGGCTGCAATGTATGGACGTATGCTGCAATGTGTGGACGAATGCTGCAATGTGTGGAAGTATGCTGCAATGTGTGGACGTAGGCTGCAATGTGTGGATTTATGTTGCAGTGTGTGGATATAGGTTTTATTGTGCATGTGTGCTTGTAAGAAGTGAATGTAGTTGATTTGAACGATAAATCTTCATTGATAAGCGACAAGATTTATTGTGATAAAAGTTAAATTGGTAAGCGACAAGATTTATTGTGATAAAACTTAAATTGATAAGCGACAAGATTTATTGTGATAAAATTTTAATTGGTAAGCGACAAGATTTATTGTGATAAAACTTAAATTGATAAGCGACAAGATTTATTATGATAAAACTTAAATTGATAAGCGATAAAATTTATAGTGATAAACTTAAATTGATAAGCTGCAAGATTTATTGTGATAAAACTTAAATTGGTAAGCGACAAGATTTATTGTGATAAAACTTAAATTGATAAGCGACAAGATTTATTGTGATAAACTTAAATTGATAAGCGACAAGATTTTTTGTGATAAAACTTAAATTGATAAGCGACAAGATTTATTGTGATAAGCTTAAATTGATAAGCGATAAAATTTATTCTGATAAAACTTAAATTGATAAGCTGTAAGATTTATTGTGATAAAACTTAAATTAATTAGATTTATTGTGATAAAACTTTAATAAACGCATTTGGGTTGTGCAAATAAAGCAAATGCCTTTATTGGGTACGAGTGACAAGGAAAGATATTTGTCCAAAAAGACCCTAACAGGCCAAAAACAATTGTGTACCACTAATGTAGAGATCCGTGGTTGCCCGCATTCAGGGCCACAGAAAGATATTTGATCTTATCATGTTCTCATTAGAGAAGAGGCGGGTGTCATTCGTGCGTTTTCGTGTGTCGACCTGTTGTTTTTTTTGACGACCTGTCAAATAAATGTTACGACCTTTCAAATAAATTTGACGACAAGTTTTTGCGAAAACCCCTTAAGTGGATGAGGGTAAGTTGGCGTTGGCCAATTTTTTTGGGACCACGTTCCTAGTACTAAAAGTCATGTTCTTACCAGTTAAAGAGGGATCTGTACAACCCAAATCCCCCCTCCTATCTACAGACGTGCCTGCAGTAAAGTCATTATAACATGACACACTGATGATTGAACAAGGTTGAACAACTCTACTAAGTGTATACATTTGAAACATCCGATTGTATCAAGGACCATATAGTCACCTCCCTTAGCTAGAACACGTTCGAATAAAAGATACTATCAACATTACACAAGAATTTGTAATCTGCATAATTTATAGCATTGCAACTGAACCAGTACCGATTATTTCTGTCGTTTCATGAACTTCGGCATAATGTCTGTCCTGCAATCAAACAAACGAGGTGTTTACGCGAGTAATCAAGGCTTGTTTACATCGTTATTGACACAACGAGAAATACGGAAGTCCGCTAAAGATTTGATGAGACGATATTCAACAATGAAAAACAATATTCTCTGCCCTTGTTCGAATAATTATTTTTTTAATATAGCAGTACCTCAGCTCTGTTTTGTCGCATGTGGTTGCCTCTGTGGGTCTCACCAATGGCCCACTAGACAAACCACCCATGCAACAGAAAACCTTAGTAGATGATATGCCGTTATATTGAGGTTATCTCCTTATAGAAGCTTCATGGCACGTCATCTATACAATTATGCTTATGGTGCTGTTATTTTGTTGTTGAAATGTGTTTCATGTTTACATGAATATGTGTATCTCCTCCCAGTGGTCTCGACTTTGTCTTGCCACTGGACCAAGATAAAACTCAGGAGAGAGAGTGTGGTTGACGATTAGCGCAACTCTTCCACACTATAAACCAACTTCAGCGCTAGTAATTTCTCAACCTATTTCTTCAAAGACACGCTCAAGTCATCACTGAAACATCTTAACATTGACGTAGGCGCTTGGGAGAGCCTCGCTCAGGCTAGAACAGCATGGCGTTACAGCATTAGAACGGGAGCACTAGGTGCGGAAGAATTCAGACAAGAAACTGCAAGACAGAAGCGGACACGTAGAAAAGAAAAAACATCTCAACCTCACACAGATACCTTCTATTGTTGTCAATTCTGTAAAAGAACATTTTGTGCGCGCATTGGACTTGCTAGTCATTTAAAAACGCACTATTAACTTTTATTATTTTTATTATTTATTGTTATTATTATTATGGTTGAGTTTTTGGTCATCGTCGATCACGACGGACGAACATCATAATCATGCAACCTCTGTGGTTGGGAGGAGCCAGAGATGTACTGTGTAGCACTGGGGAGGAGGAAACTGACAGCACTGTTTTTTCTTGTGGCTGAGACCCATCATAGAGGCATAGTGGCTCAGGACGTGACAGTCCTTTTGACTTGAACATTTGGTTGCGTGCCTGGAGGAATAGAGAAGTTTGGCATAACCAGTAGTCAATTGGTGGCGGGGAATGAGCACAGTGAACTCTATCTTGGCTGCAGTGGCCCGAGCAGTGCATAGCTTGAAAATTACCTTCCTGGAGGTGTCATAGTTATTCTCTGTCTCTGGCCCGGGGTGGGCCGAAAATCTACATACTTCCCATCAATATAATGCCATTTAATGGCATTGGGTCAAAAGGCATGAGCCCATGGACCGCTGGATCAGCAACCAACCAACCAGCTCTGTTTCGTTAAACAATTTTTATTTTCTATATTGTTTACCTCTTCTGTCCCATACATTGTTGCTTAATCTACCAAATACAGCACTAGCTTTTGCCAGTCTATTGTTAATTTTCACATCGATGTTGACATCCCGAGAGAGAGTGCTTCCAGTGTAAGTAAAATCAGTCCTCGGTAATAGGATATAGTCCTAGGTGATAGGATATAGTCCTAGGTGATAGAATATAGTCCTAGGTGATAGAATATAGTTCTTGCTAATATAATTTTGTCCTTGATCATATGAAATAGTACTTGGCAATAGGATGTAGTGCGTGTAAATAGATTGATATTAGAACAGATCTTGGTATTTGGATAGTCTATAATCGCAGAGTATAATCCCATGTCGCATGGGCTTCCGTTAGGATATAGATCTTTAACCCTATGACTTTCTGTTATGGTATAAATCTTTATCTTTCTGCTGCAGTATAGATCATCTTTGACCGTGTGATTTTCTCCTGTGGTATAAATCTTTGACAATATGACATTCTGTTACGGTATAAATCTTTGACTTTCTATAAATCTTTGCCCCTATAACTTTCTGTTATGGTATAAATCTTTGACTTTCTGTTACAGTATAGATTTTTTATCGTATGACCTTCTGTTGCAGTATAGATCTTTGACCGTATGACCTTCTGTTGCAGTATAGATCTTTCATCGTACGACTTTCTGTTACGGTATATATCTTTGACTGTATGAAATTACTTTGTAAAAGGACATTCCTTGGCGTCAAACAATCTTTGGTCAAATAGTAATATTTACTCGGCGTGTACAGTTCATATATTGTTCTAAGCTGTAGTTCGCAAGAGCAAAGTCCATCAACCTGCCAGCAATGTTACTGCAGATCCAACAGAGATATAGGATTCGTGAAAATACTATATTTGGTGAGATAACAAGATGGTAAGCGACCTCTTCTACAACAAATGACTTACCTATTCATGACACGTTATGACTACTACGGAAAATAGCTTGACCCCACACCTTGGGTAATCTAGACGAATATTTCCCATTTCTCTTGGCTCTTTAACGGTGTCAGTAAAATCTGTAACGGACAGAGAACGGATCTCTCCTGTCAGAATCTGTTCTGTGCTGCTTGATTTGCATAATTGAATTAATATCCAAGAACTCTTTGCCAGGCATGCCATGGCCAAGCCTACGCTGATAATTTCTGTCTCTTGTGGGAAATGGATTTAGACTAAAGCGGCGATTTTCGACATTTTTATATCAATCTCCTTCTCTGTTGTTTTCTCCCATTTATCTGTGTGTACATCTCTCCCGCCACTTCCTTCTCTCACTATCTATCTTCGTGCCTTTCTCTATTTCTATTCCCGTCTTTCTTCTTCCTCCTCTTCCTCGTTATACAGCCGAAGTCGGATGTTTATATGGGTTTCATCAATGAACTGGACTTTGTTTACCAGCCCCGAGACACAGCAGCATAGTTTGCCAGCCCCAGCTGTTTCACGTGATCATAGTTGTATCTCTACATATCGTGTCTTTCTATCTGCGTATATTTCTCTCTTTCTATCTGCGTATATTTCTCTCTTTCTATCTCCGTATATTTCTTTTTCTATCTCTGCATATTTCTCTCTTTTATGTCCATATTTTTCCTTCCGTATATTTCTCTCTGTTTATCTCCGTATATTTCTCTTAATATATCTGGTTCTCTTTCAACCACAATGTATTTCTCTCTTTCTCTCTTCGCATATTTCTATATTTATATCTCCGTATATTGTTCTCATTTTATCTCTGTATTTTTCTATTTGTCTATTTTGATTTCTCTACCTTACCTTATTTCTTAATCTTGTCGTTCTGCCTATCTATTTATCTATCTATCTATCTATCTATCTATCTATCTATCCATCTATCTATCTATCTATCTAGCTCTATCTATATCTATCTAGCTCTATCTATCTATCTATCTATCTATCTATCTAGCTCTATCTATCTATCTATCTACCGATCTATCTACCGATCTATCTATCCATCTATCTATCTATCTATCTATCTATCTATCCATCTATCTATCTATCTATCTAGCTCTATCTATCTATCTATCTATCTATCTATCTATCTATCTATCTATCTATCTATCTATCTAGCTCTATCTATCTATCTATCTATCTATCTATCTATCTATCTAGCTCTATCTATCTGTCTATCTATCTATCCATCTATCTATCTATCTAGCTCTATCTAGCTCTATCTATCTATATATCTATCTATCTTTCCATCTATCTATCTATCTATCTATCTAGCTCTATCTATCTATATATCTATCTAGCTCTATCTATCTATCTATCTATCTAGCTCTATCTATCTATATATCTATCTATCTATCTAGCTCTATCTATCTATCTATCTATCTAGCTCTATCTATCTATCTATCTATCCATCCATCCATCTATCTTTCTATCTATCTATCTATCTATCTATCTATCTATCTATCTATCTATCTATCTATCTATCTATCTATCTAGCTCTATCTATCTGTCTATCTATCTATCCATCTATCTATCCATCTATCTATCTATCTATCTAGCTCTATCTAGCTCTATCTATCTATATATCTATCTATCTTTCCATCTATCTATCTATCTATCTATCTATCTATCTATCTAGCTCTATCTATCTATATATCTATCTAGCTCTATCTATCTATCTAGCTCTATCTATCTATATATCTATCTATCTATCTAGCTCTATCTATCTATCTATCTATCTATCTAGCTCTATATATCTATCTATCTATCCATCCATCCATCTATCTATCTATCTATCTATCTATCCATCCATCTATCTATCTATCTATCGATCTATCTATCCATCTATCTATCTATCTATCTAGCTACCCATATACCATCTATTCACTCTTTATCTTCGTCCCTCTTTAGCGCCTTGCCTCTATTACCGATACACTTTCCCTCCGTTTCTTCATTAACTACACTTCTCTCTCTTATGTAATTGATTTTCAATTTTCTTGTCAAAAACTTCACAAATCGGGAATAGAAAAATGATATCAATGCCTCTCTATGGCCTCATTTAAGGATTTCAATGTCAGTATCTATCTTTTCTCTGCAATCACTTTCTATCTATCTTCTCTCCTCCCTGCATCCACTTTCTATCTATACTCTTTCTATCTTCTCTCCTCTCTGCATCAACTTTCTATCTATATTCTTTCTATCTATCTTCTCTCCTCTCTGCATCCACTTTCTATTTCTATCTATACTCTTTCTATCTATCTTCTCTCCTCTCTGCATCCACTTTCTATCTATACTCTTTCTATCTATCTTCTCTCCTCTCTGCATCCACTTTCTATCTATATTCTTTCTATCTATCTTCTCTCCTCCCTGCATCCACTTTCTATCTATACTCTTTCTATCTATCTTCTCTCTCTCTCTGTATATTCTCACAAACTTCTCTCTCTCTCTCTTTGTATCTTCTCTCTATCTTTTCGCATCTCGCTGTATCCTCTTTCACAACATGCTCTTTCTATCCGTCTTCTCTGCTGTCCCTTGTATCTTTTCTCTAACCTCTCTCTCTCTGTCTATCTTCTTTATATCGTATCTCTCTTTGTATCTATTCCCTATCTTCTCTCTATCTATCTTTTCTCCTCGTTATCCTCTCTACGTATCCTCTTTCTATACATCTTGTCTCTTCTCTCTTTGTATCTTCTCTCTACTCTCGTCTATCATTATCTATCTACTCTCCTCTCTTTGTATCCTCTCTGGGTATCTTCTAGCTATCTTTTTCTAATCTTTCTTTGCTAATACGTGCATGCATACATCACTCACACCCTATATTCACTCTTTTAGTTGTACATCCTCCTCCCCTTCGTTCCTTCTCAAACGTATGCGTGCTAGCAGGACGTAGCGCGGAGTACAGCATGCGTTATGTAATGGATACTTGCTTGGCAGCTATATCTGCGCCTTCGGTCTGACACATAGTCTTCAACATAGCTTTAGTTTCACTTTGAAATATAGTCTGGGACAGCCAACACATTCCCAACCTTCTTAGTCGCTTTCTACAACATGCTTGGCGAGTTGCAGTGTTCATATTATTTCCTTCCATGTCAAACCCTGCAACACAAGGGCGAAAAATGTCCATCTTCTCTCACTCTCTTTGTCTATTTCTATCTTTCTCTCTCTCTCTCTCTCATATTCTCATTCTGTATCTTTCATTGTCTCTTTCGTTCTCCCTTTCTCTCTTTTCTCTCCTTCTCTCACTCATTATCTCTCATTATCTCTCTTTATCTGTCATTGTCTCTCTTTGTCTCTCTTTATATATCTATCTGTATTTCCTTGTTCTTTTGTCTTTCTCTCTCCTGTTCTCTCTCTTTCTTTCTCTTTTTTTCTCTTTTTCTCTTTCTTTCTCTCTTTTTCTCATCTCCTTTATTGGTCTCACTCTGTCTCTCTATCTGTGCGTTTCTTTATATTTCTCTTTCTCACTCTTTCTCTCCTTCTGTCTTTCTCTCTCCATTTCTCTCTCTTTTCCTCATTCTTCTCTTTCTTTCTTTTTCTCTCATTTTCTTTTCTTTTTTCTCTACTTATTTTTATATCTTTCTCTCTCTCTTTCTATCTCTATCTTTCTTAATTTTTCGTTATCTCTTGTCACTCCATGTTTCTCTCTTTTTTTCTCTCACTCGTTCTCTCTCTTTCTATCTTTTTCTCTTCCACTGCCTGTATCTCTCTATCTTTCTCTCTCCCCCATGTCTACATTCACATCCATATATCACACAAACACACATTTCACTAGTACTTTCATCTTGTCAATCTCTGCGTTTGCTTTTACAAAACTTCCTTTGACATAACTCCTGATTCCTGTCTCGTCTGCATTCCTCGTCCCCTTCCGTCTCTTATTTCTCTCACACCTCATCTCCTATTTTCACTTAATTTACTCTTGTCCAAATTCTTGTTAATTTTCAATTTGTCTCCATTTGTCCTTCATTCTTTTCCAGGAGATTGACATCATTTCATTTCATATTTCATTCTCCTCCTCATTAAATGAAACTGGTATGTTCTGTTTAGGAATCGGAATATTTTCATTTTTACATCAATTTACTTGGTATGCTAAAATATTGTAGCTACACGCCTAAACGTGTGGTTCATTATTTGAGTTCACATATTATAGTTTTACATATTACAGTTTTACATGTTGCAGTTTTACATATTACAGTTTACATGTTACAGTTGTATACATTACAGTTTTACATATTACAGTTGTAAATATTATCATTTAAATATTACAGATGTACACATTACAGTTTACATATTACAGTTCTGCATATTTCAGTTTTAAATATTACAGTTGTACATTTTACAGTTTACATATTACAGTTTTGCATATTTCATTTTTACATATTAGTTTTACATATTACAGTTTTGCATATTTCAATTTTTCATATTACAATTTTACATATTACAGTTTATATATTACAGTTTTACATATTACAGTTTTACACATTACAGTTTATATATTACAGTTTACATATTACAGTTCGCATATTAAATTTTACATATTACAGTTTTACATGTTACAGATTTACAAACTACATTTTAAATATTGTTGTTGTTTTGTGGCATTATTTCCAGAACGTTGTCTTTCTTGTGAATATTTGAAAATCTTCTGGCTTTTGGGCGAGTTGGCCTTCCTCCTCCGGCGAGAAACTAATAACGTATAAACTAAACAAAACCACACAAAATTGATAATTGAATAGACTGAGCCATGTTTTTCTTACGCAGAAACGTAACCCAGTAAAAGTAAGAGAAACATGGCTTAGTCCATTCAGCTATCAATTATGTGTCCGCCGAAGACGGATGTGTCGGGCCATTGGCGCAAATAAAACGGCGACACAACGCATTTTCATTCTCTGGAATACATCCTGCTGGAAATCTAGTTGGACTGTGATCCTGCTGTAAGGGAGATCCAGCGGGAGTTTGAGAATGAACTCTGAAGAAGAAGAAGATCAATTATGTGTGGTTTTATTTAGTTTATACGTTATTAGTTTCTTTAAAAAGGTCCCGTTTGGACCGATACGTGGAGAATTGTCCTGTTTATATTTATTGAATGTTTTTATATACTTTTTTTAATCTATTTTTATTCATAGTTACGGTGTTTTTTTCTAGTAACCTGTTTAATTTATTTTGCTTTACCATTTGTTCGTTCGGTTACTGCGGCACCCTCCACTTTGTCGGACACCATCCGACCATTTGTTTATTTATACTCCTCCAGCGACATATACACGCACTATTGGATATCTTGTCCAGCGACGTCGTGGGCGACTTTTGCCTTTGCTCCGCTACATCGCTCCCTCCAGCAGTACTTTCTATGCCACTGTGTCTCTTTACGTGACCGAAACAATATAGCTTCCTTTTCAATATGGTTTTTAGAAATCAGCTTTCTTGGGCGTTCATTTTTGTTTAGCACCTCTTGGTTCGACTACCTTTCTGTTCATGGTATTCACGGGACTCTCCTATAAGCACTTGAATTCAAACGGCGTTATTTTTTTTATACAATTTTGTTTATTCTCCAAGCCTCAAATCCGTATATCACCACTGGAAACACATGTACGTAACAAGCATACCTTTTTTCCTATGTTCGCCCACTGGGGTTTTTTTTAATTTTAAATTTAGACAGCCCATTGATATTCTGTTATTTATCTCGATTCCGCAGTCTTCTGCACTGTTTATGTTAGCTGCGCAGTATTCTGCGCTTTTTATATTAGCTGCGCAGCCTTCTGCACTGTTTATGTTAGCTGCTCAATCTTCTGCGCTGTTTATGTTAGCTGCGCAATCTTCTGCACTGTTTATGTTAGCTCCTAGATATTCAAATTTTGTCACTTCATCTAGAACCCAATATTAATTCTAGTTCTTGATTTGCATATAACAGTTTATATAATTTCTTTTCACATTTTACAGTTTACATATTACTGTGTACATAATTTATTTTACATATTACAGTTATATATTTTGACGATAACGAGTTCATGGACAATCATGCGTTCAAATTTATTGTACATAGTGAAGCAAATAGTATTACTATCCACGTTTACGATGGAAAAGAAATGGGGGAGCCGGTGTACACGATACAATAAAGATGGTTCTATGGCCAGTTTTCACAGTGAATTTCACTTTCATTTTCCTTTTTTATCCAAGTATATATTATGCTGCTCGCGCATTCAGTATTTCATGTGGAGAAAGAATGATTCAGGTTTTTGAAAATAATTGCTACAAATGTATTTTTTCTGAATATTTTCTGACATTTTGAATTAATAACTTGATTACAAATTGATACCTAAACTTGACGTGTGTGCAAGAAAGATTTGCACATTCAAAACGAGGCTATTTACTACAATTACATAGGGAGGTATTCATTGTTTTAATATTAATATGAACTGTTCATTGTTTTTCTCTAACATACTGAACATATTTGCAATATTTCTTTAAAATCCGTGACCCACCCCCACATATTTCAAAAGTCTATATCTCAAAAACTATAAACGATAGGACTAAATTTCTTTAAGCAAAATGTACATAAGTGGATACTCTTTAATTTAATACCAATATCTTTGTACAATTAAAACATCGATATTTTTTCAATTACCCCGGTGTATCTTCCCCCCCCCCCCTCCCCTTTAAGAATTAGCTGTATAGAACACACGACAAATATATTTGTCCAGCTGTAAATAAAAAAAAAGCTTGCAGGATGTCAGGAACCACTTTTGGCAGTGGTGAAACGACGTAAACTGATTTGGTTTGGACATATAACGAGACTCACTTTCTAATATTATTTTGTAAGTAACAGTCGAGAGTGGAAGGGACGAAGGGAAAGAGAAAAATCACGTATTGATAACATCAAGGAATGGTCTGGGCGAAATTATTCTACACTCCTCCGAATGGCTGAAGATGGAATTGTTTGGAGAGATTTTTCTGCTGATGTCTCCAGTGTGTCACCCCTTCAACCCTAACTTGTTATGGGTCTGACTATTATTATTATTATTATTATTATTATTATTATTATTATTTCGTGTGAATAGGCCTAGTGCTCGCTGTATGAAAAGTATGAGAACCTCTGCTGTAGACGGTACTTTCCCCCGAAAGTGCCTTCTCAATCTACGTCTAGAAATGCAGTCTTACGATTTCTATCAAACTAACTGGATTAGGAAGCTATATAAACACACTGTTTCTAAGATCGATACCAATCATATCTTTCCGTGCCACCTGTCACGTGATCAATTTGCGTACGTGCCTACGTATGCGATTGTTGTGTATTCGGAAAACAAAAAGATCGAGAAAAATATGGCTTCTTTCTGTGTACAAATCATATTTAGTGTGTGGGTGCGTATATATGAATTTTGTTTAATGTATATGTATGCAGTATATGGGCTGGAGAACTTCTCGTTCACAGTTGAATATGTTAATATGTCTACACAGCAAGCCCGGTTTTCTTGATAAATGTTGTATGTGAAGGCTCCTCGGTGCTCCCATATACTCATACAGCTGTCTCTGAATATCTGTCTCTGTGTCAGTGCTCCTCCCTTAACTGGTTTAGTGTAATGCAGTCTTGAAGGTTTTGCCCCCGATCTGTGATGCCTGCTCACGTGGACACAGAGGTGAAGAAATCAGTTATAGTCTGTTTAAGTGACTGTTTAGTCAAATCTGTTATGTCCTAATCTAATGCGAAAGATGACAACTTACTCAGATCTGTCCAGATATTGCTAGTTGTCTCTTCGGTGGTCTACCTTCTCAATAGCTTTGATAAGGATCCTCCTCCTATCCCGGTGGGTGATTTCTTCGTCTTTTTGTTTTAACTTTGTTGCTCTTTTTTCTAGCATATCTACCTTTTAATTTCCTGGTTTGCCACAGTGCCGTCTTTGGCCCTAGAGGAATAACTAACTAACTAACTAACAGTGGAATGGTATCAAGTACAGTACTACCCTTCTTTGTATGCTCACCTTTCGTATGTCTTCCTTGATGCATATTACGATTTCTGTGAAGTTAACTGGATTAGGAAGTTATATAAACACATTGTTACGTAGACGATACGAGAAGCGATACCAGAGGTGGTACACGATAATCAAAGGTAATACTGCTAGTAAAACTGTATGAAAATAGTACTCACGTGGGAAACAGGTAATGAAGTTTTACTGAACGACGACTAACACACTATCACTATCGGATACTCACGTGAAATAATAAACACAACAAATCAAAGGATATAATCATACAAGTAACAATACACAGCACATAATCGACGTTTCGAACCAAAGGACCTATATCAAGATACGTACATAACATAAAAAGACTACGAGAAGAAATGACTACACCCCAGAGTGGTAGTGAAAAAAACGTTCTGTATGGAAAAGAAAACATAGATGATGATGATAATTAGAAAACGGGATCTAGATGTTAGTGATTATCTCATTCAACTCAACTTACCTTGGTATATCCAAGTTATATCAAGATATACCGAGATATACCCAAGATATATCCAAGATATTCTCAAGATATATACAAAGGTATACTCATGACATACTAAGATATACCCAAGATATGTTTAAAATATCAACGATATACCCAAGATATTTCCAAGGTATACCAAGACATACCAAAGATATACACAACATATACCCAAGATGTATCCAAGATATACCCAAGATATATCCAAGACATTTCAAGATATATCCAAGATATATCCAAGATATACCAAAGATCTACCCAATATATATCCAAGATATACCAAAGATCTACCCAAGACACACCTAAGATATACCCAAGATATACCCAAGACATTTCAAGATATACCCAAGAATACCCAAGATATGCCAAGATATACCCAAGATATACCAAAGATCTACCAAAGACACACCTAAGATATACCCAAGACATTTCAAGATATACCCAAGATAATAGAGCTAGATCTAGCTATCAAGTGACAACATCGGCAACATGTGAAAATATGGGAAAATATGCGCAGCGGTTTGTGAAAAGATGGGAAAATATGCGCAGCAGTTTGTGAAAAGATGGGAAAATATACACAGCAGTTTGTGAAAAGATGGAAAATATGCGCAGCAGTTTGTGAAAATATGGGAAAATATGCGCAGCAGTTTGTGAAAATATGGGAAAATATGCGCAGCAGTTTGTGAAAATATGGGAAAATATGCGCAGCAGTTTTGAAAATATGGGTAATGCGGCAGCTCAACAGCGGAGAGTGGCTAGAAAGTCACGGAGTAACAAAACACCATCTACAGCTGTCATCCCATACCCGAATTGTCAAAGGGTATGTGTGGACTGAATAGGGCTTATTAGTCATTTACGAACTCATAGACAAAAAAGAAACAGGAACAATGCAAAGCCACTAATCATCTATTGTATTAGCCAAGATGAGTGACGTTGTGCGAGATCAGCACGCAGGGCTATCTAGGACGACGTGATCAATACCGTGACCAATCGCCAAATAAGACCTAACATTTGGAATCAAAACACAACTAAATCAGCCTTCTTACATTATATTTTCGATTATTGATGTGATTTTCGTTGGTCGCTATTTATATAATTTGTGTCTCCCGGGTATCGAAATGCACGGAATCAATTGCAAGCATGAGCCAAAAGGATTGATTGAATTCTGTTGGTAGGTCTTCTGATGTCGAATACAGTGCAGCATTTACGTATAAGCTACACAAGATATAGCTTAGAGCCCCCACTTTCCTGAGCAATTGTCATATATACTTAAATTTATTGCAACATTTTTTGTCCCAAAACCGCACGTCCGGCCAGCTTAGGGCCTTATCAAGTCTACATCCGGCGCTGTTCGAATGTCACGCTGAATATTTTAGTCTACGTTAAATCCTTACTATTTTTATAGGAACTGGCCCTTACTGTTGCAAGCGTACCGTCCATATATAATATATATAATTTTTTATATAAATTTAAAATAATATAAACTTAATATAAAATAATTTATATTATAAATTATATATATATATGTCCGTGACTGTACAAACCAGATTTAAATAGTTTATGTCCGCTTAATTTTTTGTTAAAGAATAATTCCGGGAAACTTTCTAAGATTACACATTTTAATACACAATTTCTTGCAGAAATTTGACAGACGTAATGTAGCATAAATTTCCAATTAGATCATCACCTCCATATTTAGCACGGAATTACTGCTCTCTATTAAACTTCTTTGGGAAAACCCCTGGTGACAGTTGGTCTATTTTTAAATAAAAAGTGAGTGAATGATTGGTTAGGATAAGAGAGTTAATAGCAGGTGGAACAGTGATTCATCGATTGAGTCCATGTTTTTGTGATCCATGGAACTGGAAGTTTTAATTTGTTTCCTTTTGAAATAAGAAATGCAGGTCTAACAAACTGCCGATGATTGTATAGCTAGCATATTTAAGGAAGAATTACTTCTCCTGCTGAAGTTAAGGAGAACTATTTCTCATGCTGAAGTTATTTAAGGAGAACTATTTCTCATGCTGAAGTTATTTAAGAAGAACTACTTCTCATGCTGAAGTCATGTACCGTGATCAAGTGACGTCCACATTTTATAACGATTGTAAATCCTAATATGTTATAATATTAGATTTATGAAAAACTCTATAACTAAACAATAACCAACTAAATTCTTCCTAATAACTAACGCTACTCAATAACAAATGTCTTCTCAATAAACTAAACTCTACCCAATAACTAAACACTACTCAATATAAAATATCTACTTAATAACTAAATACGCAATAACTAGATGTGTACTCAGCAGATAACCTCTACTCACTATCTAAATGTATACTCAATACCAAAACTCTACTCAAAAACTGAAATCTTACTCAATAACTAATATCCACTCTATAACTAAAAATATACAAAATAAATACATTATATTCAACAACTAAACACTAATTGATAGCTAAAATCTACTCAATAACAAATGTCTACTCAATATATAAACTCTATTCCATAACTAAAATGTCTACTCAATATATATATATATCACCACGAGGTCTAAGTCTAACACATTTCTAACAATCTCAGATTAAAGAGAATGTGTATGTGTTACGATTGTCCATTGTGTTCTACCGATACGTTTCATTTTGAAATACAGTCTATATTTATATATATACTCTACCCAATAACAGATTACAAATGTCTACTCAATATATATATATACTCTACCCAATAACAGATTACAAATGTCTACTCAATATATATATATATATACTCTACCCAATAACAGATTACAAATGTCTACTCAATATATATATATATATATATATATATATATATATATATATATATATATATATATATATATATATATATATATATATATATATATATATATATATATATATATATACTCTACCCAATAACAGATTACAAATGTCTACTCAATATATATACATATATACTCTACCCAATAACAGATTACAAATGTCTACTCAATATATATATATATATATATATATATATATATATATACTCTACCCAATAACAGATTACAAATGTCTACTCAAAAACTAAAGTTACGCAATGACTTTAGCTGTACACTTAATAGATGTTCAAAATGGGTTTGTGTTCTTTACGCATGCGCTAAATGTAATCATCCGGTTACTTAATTTACCTAACTTGAATCAAGTTTGGAAAACCTAAGGGAAAGTCTGGTTTACTAAAAGTGACACAATGGGCATACAATAATATGTTGTTGATGGGAATGAAATTTATTTCCAAAGTCCTTAGATAAGAGGGTGTGAAGGATCTGTGGAGTTCACCCATATACTCTCTATAAGTCCTTAGATAAGAGGGTATGAAGGAGCTGAGGAGTTCACCCATATACTCTCTAGAAGTCATTAGATAAGAGGGTGTGAAGGAGCTTTGGAGCTCACCCATATACTCTCTAGAAGTCCTTAGATAAGAGGGTATGAAGGAGCTGAGGAGTTCACCCATATACTCTCTATAAGTCCTTAGATAAGAGGGTGTGAAGGAGCTTTGGAGCTCACCCATATACTCTCTAGAAGTCCTTAGATAAGAGGGTATGAAGGAGCTGTGGAGTTCACCCATATACTCTCTATAAGTCCTTAGATAAGAGGGTGTGAAGGAGCTGTGGAGTTCACCCATATACTCTCTATAAGTCCTTAGATAAGAGGGTATGAAGGAGCTGTGGAGTTCACCCATATACTCTCTATAAGTCCTTAGATAATAGGGTATGAAGGAGCTGTGGAGTTCACCCATATAGTCTCTATAAGTCCTTAGATAAGAGGGTCTGAAGGAGCTGTGGAGTTCACCCATATACTCTCTATAAGTCCTTAGATAAGAGGGTGTGAAGGAGCTGTGGAGTTCACCCATATACTCTCTATAACTCCTTAGATAAGAGGGTGTGAAGGAGCTGTGGAGTTCACCCATATACTCTCTATAAGTCCTTAGATAAGAGGGTGTGAAGGAGCTTTGGAGTTCACCCATATACTCTCTATAAGTCCTTAGATAAGAGGGTCTGAAGTAGCTGTGGAGTTCACCCATATACTCTCTATAAGTCCTTAGATAAGAGGGTCTGAAGTAGCTGTGGAGTTCACCCATATACTCTCTATAAGTCCTTAGATAAGAGGGTGTGAAGGAGCTGTGGAGTTCACCCTCTCCCCTTCAATCATCTTTCCCTTAACAAAGTAGAACATCATACTGTGTACCACGAAACAAGCAAAGGAAACATACCCGACCCCTTCTACCAACTTTTTTCCCCCCTACTAAAGTCATATCTACGGCCCTGTTTAATTCTCTTGTGTGATAAGCATCGCATTTTTACCGCAATCTCTTTAGGTTTGTTTTTCAGGATGTAGGACTATTAAACAGTAAACGATATCGAGGCTCAGACACAATATCTGTGCTTTCATGTGTTCTTCTTGGTTGTTTACTAAACTGTCCATGATTCACGACCATATGTTAACATTGGCTCTGTGTAGTCTTGACTGCTCGCGTTAAATCACATGCAACAATGAACGAAGACTGTATTTCAAAATGAAACGTATCGGTAGAACACAATGGACAATCGTAACACATACACATTCTCTTTAATCTGAGATTGTTAGAAATGTGTTTGACTTAGACCTTGTGGTGATATTATTGTGTTTGACTTAGACCTCGTGATGGCATGATTGTGTTTGACTTAGACCTCGTGATGGCATGATTGTGTTTGACTTAAACCTCGTGGTGGCATGATTGTGTTTGACTTAGACCTCGTGGTGGCATGATTGTGTTTGACTTAAACCTCGTGGTGGCATGATTGTGTTTGACTTAGACCTCGTGGTGGCATGATTGTGTTTGACTTAGACCTCGTGATGGCATTATTGTGTTTGACTTAGACCTCGTGATGGCATGATTGTGTTTGACTTAGACTTCGTGATGGCATGATTGTGTTTGACTTAAACCTCGTGGTGGCATGATTGTGTTTGACTTAGACCTCGTGGTGGCATGATTGTGTTTGACTTAGACCTAATGATGGCATGATTGGGTTCGACTTAGACCTCGTGATGGCATTATTGTGTTTGACTTAGACCTCGTGGTGGCATGATTGTGTTTGACTTAGACCTCGTGGTGGCATAATTGTGTTTGACTTTGACCTCGTGATGACAGGATTGTGTTTGACTTAGACCTCGTGATGCCAGGACTGTGTTTGACTTAGACCTCGTGATGACAGGATTGTGTTTGACTTAGACCTCGTGATGACAGGATTGTGTTTGACTTAGACCTTGTGATGGCATGATTGTGTTCGACTTAGACCTCGTGATGACATTATTGTGTTTGACTTAGACCTCGTGGTGGCATGATTGTGTTTGACGTAGACCTCGTGGTGGCATAATTGTGTTTGACTTTGACCTCGTGATGACAGGATTGTGTTTGACTTAGACCTCGTGATGACAGGACTGTGTTTGACTTAGACCTCGTGATGACAGGATTGTGTTTGACTTAGACCTTGTGGTGGCATGATTGTGTTTGACTTAGACCTCGTGTTAACAGTATTGTGTTAGACTTAGACCTCGTGTTAACAGTATTGTGTTAGACTTAGACCTCGTGTTAACAGGATTGTGTTAGACTTAGACCTCGTGGTGGCATGATTGTGTTAGACTTAGACCTCGTGTTAACAGGATTGTGTTTGACTTAGACCTCGTGATGACAGGATTGTGTTTGACATATAGCTCGTGGTAACAGGATTGCCAGTAACCCCCACTTGTCAACAGACTATTAATAATTCATTGACGACCCTTCAACTCCCCTCCCCTCTCCCCCTCACCCATTTAATTATGTCCGAAAATATTATCGTTTGCAAACACAATGATTCCCCACAAGCCCCCTCCCCACCCCACACCCCCATTTTTTTCAGAATAAGTACACAAGATCACGTGATTTTTTTTTTAGATTCTTCATTAAGCAATATAATTAAAACTATTTCATTGGCATATAAACAACTTTTAATTGACATCACATTTTCATACACCCCCTCCCCCTTTTTTCTCCATTAACTGTTAAAGTTATTTAAGAACAGCTCCCATCATGTAATTTCAATAGACGCAGATAAAATGGCAACTCTCCAACGCATTTCCATTCTGCTAGAAGACAGATCCAGCGGGAGTTTGAGACAGAACGCCGAAGAAGAAGTATAAGATTGCCAAATTTGTAATTTTTAGTAAACCGGCATTCATTTCCCTTCGGTTTTCAAATACATTCATTTTGATGGGAGAATTAACACCAGCTCTCTTAATCTTTAATGTATGTGTCATCATGTCCACTGTGGTCGATTTCCTGTTACGGTCAGATAAAATAAATACTAATTTCTGAGTTTGACAAAATTAGATACGTGTGCTTAAATTACTATGCAAGTACTCTGACGGCAGACAATTTATATATCTGACACGAAATAGCCATCGATATGACTGTTTCCACTACCGAATTTGATTTCAACCAATTTGTACAGCTTTAGTTCGCTAGTCCAGGAAATATTTTGAGTTTGTCTGGGCTGCATTGATTTCGCTGACTTGAAAACACGCACCAAAAGTGAACCGATGTCTGAAGTTTTCTTTCGATGTTTTCTTTTGTCGCTATTTAGCAGAAAACTTCAGGCAACTTCTTCTGGTGACCTTCTCCAGAACTGTCTGTAAAAAGATTAAAATTCATCAGACGGGAAAATAGACCATAATCTGTCTGCACGATCCAGAAGACAGAACATTAAAATAAAAAATTGGAGGGAAAACTCACATCATGGTTGTCTAACTGTATAAGTGGGGTATGTTTAACTGTATAATTGGGGTGTGTTTAACTGTACAATAGGGGGATTGTTTAACTGTAGAATTGGGGTGTGTTTAACTGTATAATTGAAGTCTTATCTAACTGTATAATTGGGGTGTGTTTAACTGTATAATTGAAGTCTTATCTAACTGTATAATTGGGGTGTGTTTAACTGTATAATTGGTGTGTGTTTAACTGTATAATTGGGGTGTGTTTAACTGTATAATTGGTGTGTGTTTAACTGTATAATTGGGTGTGTTTAACTGTATAATTGGGGTGTGTTTAACTGTATAATTGAGGTGTGTTTAGCTGTATAATTGGGATGTGTTTAACTGTATAATTGGGGTGTGTTTAACTGTAGAATTGGGGTGTTGTCTAAGTGTGGAATTGGAGTATTGTCAAAATGTAGAACTGTGTTGTCCAACTGTAAAATTAGTCATTTACGTGTTGTTTCAGTGTAGCATTGGGGTGTTTTTTTGTGTGTCCGTGCGCGTGTGCGAGCGTGTGAGAGACCTTTTCAGTGAGCAGTTCTCACATCAATATTGCTCGGAACTACTGCTGAGATGCTGTGTAGTAAGTAATTCTCGCAATTGTGTTGAGAGTCCAGATGTCTTGCCAAGATCAGAAAAAAAAGACAAAATTTATGAACTTTGTCTTCCTACGATCATTGGGTTATCCTATCTCATTTACGGCATTTTTTCCATCTTTGGTAAGAGACTAGCGAAATAAATCACAGTGTGCCATGAGATGTGTGAGGACAGCTATAAATCACAGTGTGCCATGAGATGTGTGAGGACAGCTATAAATCACAATGTGCCATGAGATGTTTGAGGACAGCTATAAATCACAGTGTGCCATGAGATGTGTGAGGACAGCTATAAATCACAGTGTGCCATGAGATGCTTGAGGAAATCTATAAATCAGTGTGCCATGAGTTGTTTGAGGAAAGCTATAAATCAGTGTGCCATGAGTTGTTTGAGGAAAGCTATAAATCAGTGTGCCATGAGTTGTTTGAGGACAGCTATATATGTCACGAGAAGAGATCCATGGAGAAATGAAAGTATCAGTAAAGAAATAAAGACCATCTAATTTTCAAGACTACATCAAGAGATAGCAAACCTTGTGATTTGGTAATCTGCAATATAGAACCAATGCAACGAATCCTTAGTGCATACAACAGCCTAAGATCGGACTACAAGGCAAGAGGACGACCAAGAACTAGATGTCTGTAGATAATCAAAGAAATCTTAACAAGACACAGACTGACCATGGTCAATGCGTTTCAAATGGCCAAAGACAGATAACTGCAAGTGTCCCCACACGACGCTTAACGACCCAATTGGAAATAACAATTGGACGGACCGAGCCGATTAGGATACATTAGTACAGGATAAACTAGGATATGATAGATAGATTTGGCAGACAGACCAGCAGACCGGACGGGACCAGGGCCAGACCAGACAGATCATGAGACGAGTAGGTTTGGAATGCAAAATTGTTTGTTAAATTAGAGATTAAAATTCCATGTGCCGAGACACGAAACCAACCTAAAACCGCGATCTATTTTAGATATGTTAGGCCGTATTTACTTTAATTTTTGTGTGATTCTATGTCTGTTAAAATTAGATTATAGCGTGTGCAATTATTATGAAAGGGCCTCCATTGTGCCATGTGTTGTCTTTTGTGAGCCTTCCTCTGTTGAAGTGTCAATTGTCTTGTCTAGAAAAGAGTAAAAGCCCTGAGAATGACTAAATGGCTTAATATTGTCCTATTATGGCCGAGGCTGTCTTAAAAAGTACTGGCAGACCAAAGATTTTACACCAAGAAAAACTGATGGGGAAAAAATAACATGACGTCAAAAAGAAAATATACGGTACAGTACAAGTAGACGCCAGCACATAGTCGAATTATTTCTTTTGTCTATGTTTGTAAATTTTTTGTTCATCATTTAATAATTTAAATTTTAATTTATGTTAGGGTTAGAAAAGTTGTGTTTTACATAACTAAATCTAATCATAAATAAATAAATATTGTACTTATTAAATGATGAACATGAAATTTGAAAACATAGTCAAGGGAGAGCGTCTACGTGTGCTGTACCAAAGATACTAAATAGTTTGGCATCAGTTTTTGGTGGGAGTCATCGATAGAGATAATGAATATGACTACGGATAAAATTATGTGAAGATGAATGATCGCCTTCTGCATCCTGTGCAGAACACGATAATATAAATGTTACGGAAGAATTCTACGAATCTCCTAAAGAGAACATAAGACAAATGTGCACGTAAGAAATAAAATAGAGGTGTATACATGTCCACAAGAATCATTGATTTCAATAGTGAAATGACGAAAACTTGCGTGGTGTGAGCGTGTATGCCGGCATCATTCCTTGTCACAAATAATACTGCAGGGAATTGTAGAAGGTGAAAGAAGCCGAGGGAGACAAAACGAATATAGACAGACAACATCAAGGACTGGACATGGAGAGATTTGTCCTCACTCGTCCGCGTCGTTCAAGACAGAAATCACTGGAGGACTGTGCGCTGATGCATCCAAAGTGGTAACCCTTCCCCTACGACGGGTTACTGGTTTACAGATAGATAGTCGACACAAAACTGTTCTGATGGTCATATGATATAGCCAGTTAAGCTATCTGGGATTTAAGAGGGGCACACCTCTTTCTTCTGCAGAATTTCTTCCAGATTGTAAGAAAGCCGCAGCAAGCATCAAATTAAGCAGAAGGCTATCATGTAACTCAAATAGCTCAACATTTCAACCATCTACTTTCTAACCATTTCTCGTCTGTCTGCGGTAACCCTCTTATGTAATTCATTATCAACAATCCGCTTATATATCTGATATCGTATCCAAGCACTGGGTAACTGTCCTTCTGTCTTATATTGATCAGAACTCACCCTAGAACCCGCTTTAACTAACTCGTATCATTAACTGACATTTAAATGTTGGTTCATTTCTCAACGCCTGTCATAACGAGACTCAAGATTCTGACAAATAAATCTTATGTATAATACGACTGATGTACCTGATTATAGTTGACTGATGTAACTAGTTATAGTTGAATGATATACCTGTTTATAGTTGACTGATGTACCTGATTATAATTGGCTGATGTAACTAGTCATAGTTGAATGATGTAACTGGTTATAGTTAGCTGATGGAACTAGTTATAGTTGACTGATGTACCTGTTTATAGTTGACTGATGTACCTGTTAATAGTTGGCTGATATAACTGGTTATAGTTGACTGATGTACCTGTTTATAGTTGACTGATGTACCTGTTTATAGTTGACTGATGTAACTAGTTATAGTTGACTGATGTACCTGTTTATAGTTGACTGATGTAACTAGTTATAGTTGACTGATGTACCTGTTTATAGTTGACTGATGTACCTGTTTATAGTTGGCTGATATACTGGTTTTAGTTGACTGATGTACCAGTTTATAGTTGACTGATGTAACTAGTTATAGTTGACTGATGCAACTAGTTATAGTTGACTGATGTAACTAGTTATAGTTGACTGATGTAACTAGTTATAGTTGACTGATGTACCTGTTTATAATTGGCTGATATAACTGGTTATAGTTGTCTGATGTAACTAATTATAGTTGACTGATGTAACTAGTTATAGTTGACTGATGTAACTGGTTATAGTTGTCTGATGTAACTAATTATAGTTGACTGATGTACCAGTTTATAGTTGGCTGATGTACATGTTTATAGTTGACCGATGGAACTGTATGTATACGACTGATGTTACTGGATGTACAAGACTGATGTAACTATTAACAGTTGATTATAATGGTTATCTATGTATCTCAGGAGTGGTCTATCTCTACCATTCCGAAAGTTCGCCAAATAATATTAAATATATAAATGGATAGATGGATGGATGGATGGATGGATGGATGGATGGATAAATTTAGATAGATATATATAGTCAGGCAGACGCAGAGAAATGGAAAGATAGATAGACAAATAGACAGGCAGACAGAAAGATAGGATAGGACAGGATAGGATGAGATAAGATAAGATAAGATAAGATAAGATAAGATAAGATAAGATAAGATAAGATAAGATAAGATAAGATAAGATAAGATAAGATAAGATGATACATTGCTTTATTATGATACAATGCTGAACTATAAATACAAAATAAATTCGTCGGACATACAGAACTGACGCAGCCATGTCTTGGTAGAGCACGCTTATTGGGCAGACCGACATAAACACTAGAAAAGAAATGTATAAACACTGCAACACGAGAAGTCTACTTCATTCTGCATCCATAGCTCGGCAATTATCATAGCGTAGTCACTGCGCCAAAGTTTCCAGTTGCAGAGTTTGAGACGTTCAGCTATTCAAACAACCCGCCTGGAGATAGACGGACCAGTAATTACTTTTCTTTCGTGAACTCAAACAATAATAAAACGTGAGTGGGAACTCACACGTACATTCACACACTCACGCACACATACACACACATACACACGCGACACCCTATACCAAGTGTCTGTCTTTAAGAAAACCTCACCCCTACTCTCCCCCCACCCTAATTTCTGGTTCCTTCACAAATCCCATAAGGAGACCCATAAGTTACAGAGTCAATTGTGTAATATTTAGGATCAGTCTTAAGTCAGACTAGTTCTTTTCTAGCTCATTCTCTACTCAGCGGGTTCTTCACATGGGTCCTCTTTTGTTTCTAGTGACACGACGTTTTCTTTATTACAGGACACTTTATATCTCCTATTTCTTCTGGTTCCCACAGGAGTATAGAGTTACAACTATCATTCTTTTCCAAAACCATTTGATATATATATATATAATATTGTCTGCGGCTGTTTTTTTATTTTTTATTGTGGTTCGAATCTTCTTGACTAGCTATATTTCTTGCGTATTTCAAGAGACACAACTGTTTAGAAAGACAAATAATGGAGGGCAGAGCATCTGGGGAGGAAGAAAGGCAGACCAAGAAGACGATGGACTGACGACATTAAAGATAACATGAATACGCCGTTGAAAAATGCAAGCCGCATGGTCCAAGACAGAGAAGGGTTCAGGGAGTTCATTGGTAAGACAACGTTCTGGAGAGAATACGTTACATGACATTTCACGAGAGTATTGTCGTCCATCCCCAGAGTTATGTTATGTTATGTTCCCCCAGGGCCATAGGCGGCGCATAGGGCAGAAACCATAGCCTTCCATTTCTGTCTTTGTGTTGCCAGGTCTTTCAATTGTTGCGTGTTGTTTAGGTTCATTGACATGCCTTCTCTATTAATGGTTCTTCGTAGAGTTTCTCTAGGTCTCCCTCTTCTTCTTACTCCAGGTGGCACCCAATATAGTGATTGCTGGGGAATTATTAGGCTGTTCATTCTGAGAACATGGCCGATGTAAGTGACAAGGAAATATATGCGGAACGAAATGGTGACTGAGAGGGACAGACGGATAAAACTGAAAGATGACGTAGAAAATGTGTGTCATGTTTGCGTTTATTTTCAAATTTACTTTTATTGGAAACAATGTACACCTAGTCGTAGGCATGAAGAAACACCCAACTACTTCAAGTGTTGGCCCTGGTAACATGCCTCTTCAAGAAAAACTTGCTAAGCTGGTACCATTCGAAGAGGGAAGTTTATATTCCCCCCTTCCCCCTCCATAAAAATGATGATAAAAGAGGTTGTGATTCACGATGTATGAAAAGGCGCATATACCGCAGAGTATTGCTGTAAATTGAGATAGCTATAACAAAAGATTTTTTTTTAATCGGCACCGAAACTTGAGTTAATGTTTTCTGTCTTCCAGAAGCTTCTAAAATTACAAGATATATACTGATACAAACAAGTGCTCTTATTTTCTGCCGGCTAACAAAACTAATTATTCGTAAGTTTATACCGACTGCAAATCCGACACAAAATATGTTTCACGAATTATGTCCTCTTATCTAACTATCTACCCACTTATCGTGTTGTCTGTCTGCTTTGAGAGCAAAAAATACTTGAAATTATACCTGGAATAAGGTAAAATACATCTCATGTTCAGAAACAAGATTTCTAGACAGTTTCTCCACAAAATATACTTAATTCCTGTTCTGTCAAAATATACGTTTTTCTATCTATTCAAATTTTTGCTCACTGCGCAGAATTATCGCCCTTAACTTATATTATATATTTTTATCTCCATGGTTACGGTAAACAAATATTAAATTGAATCCTCTCAGAAGATAAGGGTTTTCACAATGATTATCTTATCAACTGGGGCTGTTGAAAACTGCGCCATAGCTTTTATATTTGAGTAACTGACACAAGACTTGTTAAAGTCACACAATTAGCGACCAAAGTGTATAACACTTCTATCTTGGAAGTGGAAATGTCACAACCAAACGATATTACTGCTTTCCCTTTCATCTGCTTGGTGTTTTATGAACGCCCATTTCAAAGCTGATACGATATATAATATAGCACAAGGTTGCCAAATAGTTGCAGGTATTTATGACAAAGTTTTAGGAAAAGAATAATCAAAGTATAGATGACTCCAAAGTCGTGAACGGAAAATAAGGAGAACATAATAAATCTAGCAATTGCACATACGTCGTCGATATCCAGGTACAGCAGACGCCCATATTCAGGTAAAGCAGTCGTCCATATCCAGTTACAGACTTATATCCAGGTAAAGCAGTCAACTATATCCGATTACATGCGTGTGTGCGTGAGTGTGGGTCGTGCTCGCACGCTCAATATTTGTATGTGGTTGGTGCTCGCACGCTCAGTATTTTTATGTGGCTGGTGCTCGCACGCTCAGTATTTTTATGTGGCTGGTGCTCGCACGCTCATTACTTTTATGTGGGTGGTGCTCGCACGCTCAGTACTTTTATGTGGGTGGTGCTCACACGCTCAGTATTTTTATGTGGGTGGTGCTCGCACGCTCAGTATTTTTATGTGGCTGGTGCTCGCACGCTCAGTACTTTTATGTGGGTGATGCTCGCACGCTCAGTACTTGTATGTGGGTGGTGCTCACACGCTCAGTACTTTTATGTGGGTGGTGCTCGCACGCTCAGTACTTTTATGTGGGTGGTGCTCGCGCGCTCAGTATTTTTATGTGGGTGGTGCTCGCACGCTAAGTATTTTTATGTGGCTGGTACTTGCACGCTAAGTATTTTTATGTGGATGGTACTTGCACGCTCAGTATTACATGTAGATTATTCTCGCACTTCAGTATTACATGTAGGTTATTCTCGCACTTCAGTATTAGATGTGGGTGGTGCTCGCCACCTAGAAATGTTAAGAACCTCTAAGATAGAAGTAGTATCGGCTGCGCATGTCACAGCGGTTGTCACGTGACTCATTATTTATTCAGTGACTAGATTGGGATGCCAGAACATTTGTTGATATTAGATGTTAGAAGCAGTAACGTCAGTGGAATTGTGCACTAATCTTCCGTCTTAAGTTCTAGAACAATCGATTCCATAATATTACCCATCACACGTTCCATCATCATCTTCATCACCACTATTTTCAACATCGCCATTATGATCACAATTACTTTCATCATCATTTTCCACATCATCATCATCACCGCTACTCGCATCATCGTCGTTATCATAACCATCCTCATTACTATTATCTTACTCATTATCACGATTCTCCTTGTCACCACCATCCTCATCATCATTATCACTTCATTCTTCATGTAACTATATCTGTTTGTGTGTCTGATAAAAAAAGCCTCTTACTCACAAGAGATATATGTGTATATGTAGAAATAACTAGTAACCATATGCAGACAAACAATAGCGTGTAACTATAAGTCTGTAACAATTTGGTGGTATCTATGTTGGCCAATTTTGACTGTACTTTCATATGACTGCAGAGATTCAATGCGGCAACTTTTGACTGCACTTTCCATATGACTGCATGACTTCAATCATGGATGTCAATACTTTAATATGGACATTCATCATCAGCAGGCGCCTTCTTCGCGACGAATGTTGGCTGCGACGGACCTCCAACATATTCTGTCTTTTGCTTGGTGGTGCACTCTGCTGAACTGTATGATGTCCATCTCACGGTGTTACCCTCCCACTTGTAACTGTCTTCATCTTGCTCGCCCCCCCCCCTCAACTCTTACTTCAAGTAAAGTCTTCAACACATTGTCATGTCCTTCAATAAGTCCAAAATATTTTATTTAATTTGTATTTCCATTAATAAATTATTTTGGTTCATATTAAGTAGATGTGGCTTATTTTTTTAATTTTACGGAACAAACTATGTTATAAAAAATATAATCGGCGTCAGTGTACGAAACTCGTAAGGGGAGATAAATAGTGTTAACAAAAACTTTACATTTATTGTGTCCCTTTATTCGAGCGCAGCTGAGGAATATAGCTTAGAGGGGAGGCAGCGTTGTTGTTTTTTTTAATTATTTTGGAAAGGGTAAAGGTTAGTTAGTTTTTTGGGGGACGGTGTCACGAAGGAGGGTGAGGGGTTAGGATTGTAGTTAGATATTTAATTTTTTTGGAGGAGACGGTTTCACGGGAGATGAATAGGTAGATTCGATAGATATCATGTCGAAAGCATGTGATAGATGAATCGACATATTTTCACTAGCGGAATCTTAGTGAATTGCACACACTTGCCGATCTTTACATGCGCGCGCTGACGGCGTCGACTTCTATTACATTTCCACTGAACGAGTCCATCATTGTAGTAATATAAGGTGATTGGGTGACATTTATTTTATCAATGTAGCAGTCTTCCATCTGTAACAAACGTACATCATCTTACTCTGTAGCTGGCAAACTGAGTAAACAGAAATCTGCGATTGCATTAGCCATGTTGGTTTAGAATCGAGTCTGCTAATCACGTGAGATTTCTGTGACGACATGAAAGATGCGCAAACTGATGATGTGGTGATGTTCGTCCGTCGTAATCGACGATGACCAAAAACTCAACCATAATAATAATAACAATAATTAATAAAAATTATAAAGACAACACAGCAAATTATAACAGAGATTGCATAATTGTGCGTATAACATTATAAAACAATATAACAGAGATTGCATAATTGTGCGTATAACATTATAAAAATATCAAAAGTTGGACTGTTACCACGTGATGAGACCTAACATGAACTCTTTTTACATATAAAGTAACAACATAGAACAACATATAACAACATATAAAGTGTTGTTATAACTTCTGTGTTCGTTTTCTTCTCTTTCCATGGCATTTTACCTATTATTCTATACATCCACATCTCAAATACACCAATTCTTGGTTTTTTTTCATGTTTATCTATTATCCATGTTTGAGAGCCATATATTGAATATAGAATACATGTAACATTATGTAACTCTCATGAACAGTTTGTGATTTATTTAGACGTGAATATTTTCTCATGATTTATTTAGATGTTAATATTTTATCATGTCAGGGAAAAGTACTTTTAACAATTCGTATCCATTGTCCACGTAATGGGGCACGATTCCTTTTCCAAAAATATCTTGCAGAGTGGAAGAAGAAGAGGAAATCAGAAGAAAGTCTGGATAAATAATATTAAAGACTGGGCAGGATTAAGATTCCCCACATTTAAACACACACAAAAAACTCCCGCCGAAGACGGATGTGTCGGGACAATGGTGCAAATTAAACGGTAACGCAACGCATTTCCAATCTCTAGACTACATCCTGCTGGACCTCTAGTAGGACCATGGTCCTGTTACAAGAGATCCAGCGGGAGTTTAAGAATGAACGCTAAAGAAGAAGAAGAAGAAGAAGAAAGAAGGGCATGATGAAATGTTCAAGTTGATGTTTCCAGAGTGGCACCCCTACGACACTGATGGGTTATGTGTCTGATTCTCCTTGAACTTGTGTTTCACATCTGCCATCATTTATCATTATTTGTCCAAGATATTGGTAATTTTCTATTTTTTGCAGTATAGCTGCATGTATTTTTATGTTTAGTGTTTGTTTATCTCTGTTTATAATATGAACATTAACCATATGTAGACTTAACCACAGTAGATAGGACATTAACCCTATGTGAACATAACGATAGTAGACAGGACATTAACCCTATGAGAACATAATGATAGTAGACAGGATATTTCAATTCAAGTTAAGCAACTCTATAGAACGCGTTGTATCGTCACGTAATATTCATACTTAAATATTCATTAATAGTGAATCGATTACCTTATTTATCGATCTGGATATGGTAAGGGGCCGAGTGAGGGGCAGTGAGGTTAGGCCGCTATTCTGAGCCCTGTCATTGACTAAGTGACGTTTCGTGTGAGATGTCTTCTGGGAAAAGTCGCTAAGATGTTATTCCGTTATAGGGAAACTTGACCCAACTTTCTCTTTCTGAGTCTAGTCCCTATTCTTCCATTCCGATTTTTTTTTTGTCTCCTGGCATCTCACTCAGTTTTCTTTTCCCCCTCGTTTTTTTATAACGCTAGTCGTCATCTTCTTCCTGTCTTACATTGAACATCATGCTAATTCTCATCCCCTCATCTTCTTTCTCTTCATCCGCTTTCGTAATTATCCTCTCTCTTATTTCACAGTCTAATTTCTTCTAATAATTCCCCCTCTTTCCTTCAATCATCTTCTTCTTTCCTATTTCTCTTACCCCATGTTTTGTTTGCACTTAAATTTCTACCCTCTTTTAAATTCCTCTTTTAGCTACTCACCACACCTCCTCTCTCATTTACCTCTTATCGACACACCGTACCTCCGCTCACACCTCTCTTATCTGCTCTCCACACCTCCTCTCTCACTCCCATCTTGTTTACTTACCACACCTCCTCTCTCACTCCCATCTTGTTTACTCACCACACCTCCTCTCTTAAACCCCATCTTATCTACTAGACATACTTCATCTATCACTCCCCACACTTATCTACTCACCACACCTCCTCTCTCACTCCCATCTTGTTTACTCACCACACCTCCTCTCTCACTCCCATCTTGTTTACTCACCACACCTCCTCTCTCAAGCCCCATCTTTTCTACTTGACATACTTCATCTATCACTCCCCACACCTTCTCTCGCACTACCCTCTTATCTACTGTCTCCTCTACTCACATCATCTCCTCTCTTACCTCTTCTTTTTCGCATTTCCATTTTTTTTCAATTATCCATTTACCCTTCTTTTTTTGGCTCAGTTATATGTACATCGTATACTGAATTACTGATCCACTAAGGTTTTCTGTTGTATGGGTGGTTTGTCTAGTGAGCCATTGGTGCGACCCACAGACGAAAACCACATGCGCGACATAACCACATCTTATACTGGATTACATTTCTTTCAACCACGGACTCCATTTTGTTGTATATCATAGCGATATAAGCATCAGTAGCATAGCTGTAAATGTGTACCTGGCGTATGAGGCTGGGCAAGGTAAACACAGCAAGGAAGGGAACTAGCCACCCCACCAAACAGATTCATTGGCTTACTACATGAAGATTTATATGCATCCCCGACGGCAGGTTGATGTCATTATTCCTACTTTTACCTTTCTGGTAATCCTGTCACCACGATCGTCGGACAAGTATAAATTTGTCCTTCTATCATTTTCACCGCCTTAAAACTCTTATCTTCGGCTAATAAACCGCTTAAATCGCGAAGTAAAACTACCAGCTCTGCCTGAAAGCGGACAAGAAATAACATTTTTACAAGTTCATCTAAATACACTACAGTAGGATATAAAAAATGTTATGAAGTTGGTTAGTCCCCCAACCTTCCCACAACCAGATTCCAAAAAAATTCCCACTTCTCCAACAACCCGGAAGTAATCCCCCTTATCTAACTAGCCAGATTTCATAACTATCTAATTTGCACTTTTCTCGCCATCTTAAATAAGCGTAGACTGCTTCCGAAAATTAAATAAACCAATTAATAGAGATCGTAGCATCCCTGGAAACGCCAATTCTTACGCAGGATACTCGCCTAGACTGGCTATTTACAAGTTAAAATAGAAAATATATTTAGCTGTTCACTTCTGTAATGTAAATACGTTTTTCACGCAGACTTCCCTGCAGATGTATCGATAAACAAGTGTCGCGTGGATAGCCTGGATTACGTTATCAAAGGATATTCCCGCCAAACTAACGTAAATAAAATGTTTCGGCGGTTTATCGATTTCACGACAAAACCAGAAGGCTAGTTAGTTGTATCCCCTAGCTTGTGTTCATTCCAAGTACTCGCCCTTCTTACCATTTCCCGCCTCAGAGATATATCTGCCGTGACCTCAACTATCGGTTATCGAAATCGTGTGTCTTTCGTTTAGTATTTACTTTACTGACTTACCCATTTCTGCTTATACCAAGCCTCCCCCAACCCCCATTACATTCCGAGACCTGAAGTTATGTTAAACTAGAAAAGCTCTCTCACGAGCATATATTTGGCTACTTGCGAAGAGAACCTTGTACCCCAAACAAAATATTGAGCTACAGCAATACTGTAGGTGATTGATAGAAGCAAGATCCATCGAATTTCTGGTCAATGTAGGACAGATTGCCAGCTAAGCTTATGAATCTCTTTTTCAATCTTTCTTCTTTGAAGAAATGACAAATCTAAACCACAACAAATTATAATTATAAATGCGAAGATGTAACTCAATATTTATTATTTTGCATACTTTTTTTATATGTTTTCTTTACCAATCAGTTATTAAAATATATTTATTATCAATTTAAAGGCCTATTTTTTGCACCATGATCCGCTTGTCAGCAGCTGTTAAGAATTTAAGGACCGCCCCCTTTCTGCTTCAGTGTAAAAAAATAAATACCCCCCCCCCCTCATTCTCAAAACAGACGTTACATGAAAAGTGCGAAATAAAAAAACTACAATAATTATTTCACATTTTCAGAAAAAAGGGTTTCAAATTCAAATATTTAATTAGTTTTTATTTTTTTTATTTTTGACGTGAACTTTTGTCAAATCCCTCCTCCCCTTTGTCAATAGCTGTCAAACCTGTTGATACTAGCTTCCTGCTTGGAGTAATTTATGGAAAACATATTACCACTGCATGATAGCTCCCATGCTTCACCTGGAGCTAAATTTATATTTCTTAAATGCAGAATTTCTTCGTCCTTCCTGTATATATAAAGTAGCAGCAGATTGAATGATTGATCGTACGTTTTCATAGTTCATACTTCATAGTTCATAGTTCATAGTTCATAGTTCTCCAAATCCCTATCGTGCGCCGCCCTTATACACATCTATACCTTTCATCTCCCACCTGAAGATTCTTATCACCTCCAGATCTTTCATTTCCCACCTGACAAGACTTATCACCTCTAGACCTTTCATCTCCCACCTGAAGATTCTTATCACCTCCAGACCTTTCATTTCCCACCTGAAGAGTCTTATCACCTCTAGACCTTTCATCCCCCACCTGACAAGACTTATCACCTCTAGACCTTTCATCTCCCACCTGAAGATTCTTATCACCTCCAGACCTTTCATTTCCCACCTGAAGAGTCTTATCACCTCTAGACCTTTCATCCCCCACCTGAAGATTCTTATCACCTCCAGACCTTTCATTTCCCACCTGAAAAGACTTATCACCTCTAGACCTTTCATTTCCCACCTGAAGAGTCTTATCACCTCCAGATCTTTCATTTCCCACCTGAAAAGTCTTAACAAACTCCTGCAGCACGTTCTCAACCTCCGTCAGAACGTTCTTAAACTCCGTCAGAACACTCTCAAACTCCCGCAGAACGTTCTCAAACTCCTGCAGATCAACAGAAATTAGTCTGGAGAATGGAATGAGCTGTGTCATTATCTACTTCTGAGCTGCGTATACACGCCTTTCGGCCAAAAACATCCGACTTAATCTTGGCCTTATTCATTTTGACCCTCTTTGGAATAAGATAGCCAATTCCAACCCAAAACCTACTTTGTCGCCTCTTATGACCTTCATCGCAGGTAACTGTCGTTATTCTTTGTACGCTTATCCGACACAGGCATCACACGTCACAGTTTTTGTTTACAAACCTTCACAATATACCAATTTATGGTAAATACAAACCTTCTCAACATACCGATTTATGGTAAATATAAATCTTCACAACATATCAATTTATTACAAATACTTTTTACGACATTGCAACGTCTGTTGAAAGAATGTTACATTACTATTTCCTCTACACATTTTAACTACATTTGTTTCATCCTTCGTTCTCAAACTCCCACCTAATCTGTCTTATAGATGGACAATGGTCCTTGACGATTTCCAGCAGGATATAGTCCACAGAAAGAAAACACGTGTTGTGTTTCAGTTTTATTTGAATCAACGACCCGACACATCTGACTTCTGAGTTGATAACTAATACATTTAATGTTTTTATAACTTCCACTGAGCGGTGGACGTTTGTGATCATATCGCTAGTTGGCAGGCCGTACAAGAGAACTGGTTCCTGTACCTACCTGCTGGTCTACATGCTCAAATCTAACCACAGTCTGGACTGCTTTTTCGTCTGTTGTTATCTTGCGTCTCTATAGTCAGTCAAGGCTAGTGGTTCCCGCTAAGCTGCACTACCGTGCGCTAGCACGCACATTTTTGTTCCTTGGTGCACAGAGTTCGGAATGGCGGATAACACTTACGTATACAACTGTGTCTAAAAGTTACTGTGGTTCTTGTTTGGAACCCGTGTCCCCCGATGTGAATATTAATTTGATTATTCCCCTTGGCAATGTTGGCAAATTCATATTTATCAATTATTAATTTAGCTATTAATTTTTTTAGGGTTTGGATTAGGAGAGATTTCGTTTTACGTAACTGACCCTAAATAAATTTATATTAAAATTAATAAAGGATAAACAGAAACAGAAAAACATTGAAAAGGGAAATAATCACTGGTTCCAAACAAGAACCGCTACTGTAATAAAAAAAATAAAACGGGTGTAAACAGAACATGTCAAAGAATATTTGCATTATTTAAGTAGAAGGTTTACCCAGAAGAAGTGCTTATTCGAAATGTATAAACATACAGAGATACATTTTTGCTGACAGTCATTCTTGTCACAACTGAAACATTGACGTCATGTGTGAAAATAGTGTCTATTGTCTGTCCCCAGGTGAATGATGGTTGATCGTATTCACACTTGCCGTTAAGCGTAGGGGTGGGAGTTTAAACTATCGTTCCAATGCCAGATGTATCGCTGTGGCTGCATTTAGTCCATGTTTGTTCAAGGTTATCTTGATGTTTTTTATCCACCGTTTTCTTGGTATATCTTTGACTTTACGCCCGGATGTTGTTGTGTTATATGCTCTTATTGGTATTTGGTTTGGGTTCATTCTCATGCGGTGACCGAACCATTTTACTTGCTGTCTTTCAATATGTTCAATATATGATATTATACCAACTCTTTTCCTAATTTCTTCATTTCTTATTTTATCTACTTTGGTAACCATTGCAGCTTTTCTCAGACACTTCATTTCACATGTAACGATTTTCCTCTGCTGCGAGACTGTTAATGTTTGACATTGGTAGCAGAGTGTTGGTATATAAATTGTAGATATTATCTGGGTTTTTTTATTTCCATCTTGATCTTTGGGTGAAGAAGTAATGGTGAAAGTTGGTAGGCCAATGTGTTTGCTTTCTGGCATCTTGTTTCTATTTCTCTGTCTAGTCTTCCATTTTCGTTAAAAAAAAAAAATATAAAATGATGTCTAGATAATTAAATTCTTTGGCTTGTTTCACTTTGGTGTTATCTATTGTTATATCCATGTTTAAAAATAGAATGTGCAATATTACAACGTATGTCAACAACACTATCACGACATTATAATTTCCTTTTTTTAAAATAAAAATTCAAATTAGTAATTGTACAATAACACTGTGAGAAAATAACACTGTGAGAAAATAACACTGTGAGAAAATAACACTGTGAGAAAATAACACTGTGAGAAAATAACACTGTGAGAAAATAACACTGTGAGAAAATAACACTGTGAGAAAATAACACTGTGAGAAAATAACACTGTGAGAAAATAACACTGTGAGAAAATAACAATTTACGTAAAATCATCTTTTAAACTGTAATCTATAAATTATCTGTATTAAATTTGGATAAGAGCTCCATTATTTTACCATAATAATTCCGTTTACATTTCCGCTACATTAGAGATTAGTTCATTATTTGATTGTAACTCCTTCTGATGATGGCATAGTTACGTTACCGGACACTGAAATAATCTACAAGAATTCGTTGTATGGGATACGGGCCAGAAGTAATGAATGTCATTATAATATTAAATTGTTCAAATAAAAACTAAGAAATAATCAATAAAAGCTAGCACCTAGCTGTATCAAATTTTCCATATTTTTGCTTGGATTCAATTGGGAGAAAATAATAATAAAAATGTATTGTGTTATGGAGGTCGCAAGCAATGACTCAAAAATATTTGAAGTAAGACTAGCTGTTCCATGTAGTAGAAAAACAACAGACAATGAATAAGACAGTAAGGCTAGCTGTTCCATGTAGTAGAAAAACAACGTAGTAGAAAAACAACGGACAACGAATAAAACAATTACAAGAAAAGACGTCTTCTTCTTCTGAACAGGTCACCATGAAATATTATTTATCTATATGACGTATTCTTTACAGAACGTTGTCATCACTGCCATACTGTAAACCACTTGGTTCTGTGCAAACTGTCTAGCTTCTTGTAGTGTCATGTTCTGAATGTCTTCGATCTTTGATATTATTTACCCCCCCCCCCCCACCCACCACAATAAACAATCAAAGTGCGGCCCTCCTTGGGAATCACATGTTTAAACCACTGTGTAACGCATGCGTTTGATTCTATGGGTCTCACCAATGGCCCACTAGACATACCATCCATGCAACAGAAAACCTTAGTGGATGACATGCCGTTATATTGAGGTTATCTTCTTATAGAAGCTTCATGACACGTCATCTATACAGTTATGCTTCTCATGCTTTTATTTTGTTATTGCAATGTGTGTTTGTTATTTTTATATATGTATGCATCTCTGTGGTTGGGAAGGAGCCAGCGATGTAATGTGCAGCACTGGGGAGAAGGAAACTGACAGCACTGTTTTTTTCATATGGCTGAAGCCCATCATAGAGGCACAGTGACTATCTAAGTGAAACTATCTACATGTCCAAACTTTCTACAGGTCCAAACTATCTACATGTCCAAACTTTCTACATGTCCAAACTTTCTACATGTCCAAACTATCTACATCAAACTATCTACATGTCCAAACTATCTACATCAAACTATCTACATGTTCAAACTATCTACATGCCCAAACTATCTACATGTCCAAACTGTCTACATGCCCAAACTATCTACATCAAACTATCTACATGTCCAAACTTTCTACATGTCCAAAATATCTATATCAAACTATCTACATGTCCAAACTATCTACATCAAACTTTCTACATGTCCAAACTTTCTACATGCCCAAACTATCTACGTGTCCAAACTTTCTACATGTCCAAACAGTACATGCTTCCTTACTTTCTACATGCCCTAACCGTAGGACAAGTAGAAAGTCTTATCGTCTAACACTGTTTAATACTGTTCACTTTCTACATGTCCTAACTGTATAATCTTGTTCACTTTCTACATGTCCTAACTGTATTATCTTGTTCACTTTCTACATGTCCTAACTGTATTATCTTGTTCACTTTCTACATGTCCTAACTGTATAATCTTGTTCACTTTCTACATGTCCTATTTGTATAATCTTGTTCACTTTCTACATGTCCTAAATGTATAATCTTGTTCACTTTCTACATGTCCTAACTGTATAATCTTGTTCACTTTCTACATGTCCTAACTGTATAATCTTGTTCACTTTCTACATGTCCTAACTGTATAATCTTGTTCACTTTCTACATGTCCTAACTGTATAATCTTGTTCACTTTCAAGAAAACGTAGAATTATAGAAAATGACACGGATAATCGTAAGATAACATAAACTGGTGATGTTGAATCAACAACATTCAGTAAACATTAAAATTGAACACATATTAACACACAACAAACATCATAACATTAACATTGAATACACATTAACACTCAACAAACATAACATTCAACAAACATAATATTCAACAAACATAACATTCAACAAACATAACATTCAACAAACATAACATTCAACAAACATAACATTCAACAATTGGTAACATTCATGCTTAATAACGCATAAATCAATGTTTAATTTTTTACCATCTCAATGAAATTATAAAACATCGACAATTGGGACTCAGAAATGAAATTGATTGATGCCCTTCAAGTGTTCAAGAATGTTCCAAATTTAATGGAAATGAACGGAAACAATGAAATACTTCAACAAAAAACTCAAGGAAAGAAATATCAAAAGATATCGTTTTTGTAAATGTCCATCACTCGTATTTTGAGATCCTATTTGGTTCAATGGTTGGTGCACTAACCTCCTTGTCGGTTGGTCCTGGTTCGATTGATCAACTTAACTGAAGAATGTTTAAATAACCACCTGTTCTTAAGTCAACAAAGCTTTTGGAAATGGGTACCATATCACAGTGGAAGTGAAGATTAATGTTTATCACATGATTACATTTGTTCTTGACCACATCATCGCACAGTGTTCAAGTGATCAACGAGAAACGTTGTTAGAGAAACGGCAATTAAACGCTACTATTCTACGATCTGAAACAACTGGCTGTTGATCGACAACCATGGAGAGCTATGACATCTGCCTTATGTGCCAAGCTTGACAACCATGGAGAGCTATGACATCTGCCTTATGTGCCAAGCTTGGCACAATGATATAAAGTTAAAGCAGCCGTGGCTATTTACTAGCTCTGCCAGCTTTCTTAGGGTCCCTGCGGTCTAGTCCATGGTTATTTAGTCGTCATATTATCATCGTGGAACTCTAGACATATACCTGCTCTATACCTGCTCTGATCTCATATTCAGTATATCTTTCAGCATGTGGTAACTGACTGTTCCTGTTCTGTGTTGGTTCATAACTTTTCTCTTGATTCCTATATGCCGCTCTCGTTTCTTGCAGCCCCTCGCTTCACTCTCATGTCCTGAAATCTAGCCATAGACACGGAAGAAGAAATACACTTCATCGCTTCCAGCTGGTCGTGACTCCTTGGTTACATTCAAAATATTAGCACGGTCCGTGCAAATGCCATTAATCATTGTGTTCCCAGGATAGAAGTATGTGTGCTCGTTCATTTTCCTTAAAATGCACATGTCTAGATAGCAAATATTAAGGTAACTCTTCAGCACATATTTCTTCATCGACTCCAGCCACTGACGGCACCTTTCCATAATACCAATAGACTCAGTAAGATAACAGACACTTGTAGCATTTTGAGACTCCATCCATATCATTGTCTTCGTCACTGCCAACACTTACATAATCATACTACTAATGGTTGTATAGGAAGCACCACTTTCATCCCTAATATACTTTCCTCTGCATTGAGCCGTGAATGCCCAAACATTGCCTGGAACATGTTGAGACACCAGGCTCGGTCCGTTGAGATACCAAGCTCGGTCTGTTGAGACACCAAGCCAGAAAGAAACATGATGATGGATATCTGACAATATGAAGATAGTTTTCACCAGGTTCTATCTTGGCCCAGAAGAGGGAACAAAGAATAGCAACAAAGTTACCTGTCATGAACGTCGTAAAATGCGACAAAGGAGGTTTAAAGAGTGTGGCTGACTGTCCCCTGAATCAAACTGAAAAAGTGACCCATAAGCCATGCTGATGTCTTGTGTGTCTAGCCAAAAGTCATAGATATCGCAGTTAGCTGTAAACCATAACACGTCGTATTCCGTTTCAGAACTAACACAGCAGACACAAAATTTATTGTACCGAAAAATCACCACAATCGGAAACTAACAAGCTGTAGGACTTCCTGAAGATAAACATAGAGCCGAATTGTATATGTTCCGTATGGAGATGTTGTCTGTAGCCATGGTTACTGTACCGATATGAAATATACCGATAAAACTCACTGGGTCTTCAAGTGATTTCTATCTTCAACGATGTAGACGAGTGAGGAAATATTTTGACCTGCCAATCCTTGATGCTATCAGTCCATGCTTCATTTGTCCACCTCTGGTTCCTCCTTCGAACCCCCCTTGCAAAATTGTTTTTGACAAGAAATCATGTATACATGTCAATCTTATATCAGTTTTCGCCATTTCACTTTTGAATACACATGGGAGAGATTCTTGTGAGGCTATACAATCTCTATTTTATTTCTAACGTACACAATTGTCGTATGTTCTCTATAGGAGATATGTAGATTTCGTCTGTAACATTTGTATTCTCTATAGGAGATATGTAGATTTCGTCTGTAACATTTGTATTCTCTATAGGAGATATGTAGATTTCGTCTGTAACATTTGTATTCGAAGGCATGTAGTAAACTTTATATATAAACACATTCTACGCGAATGAAAGCAGAAATGTAGCAATATTTATTGTATCAATGATTTGTATAGACACACATACACACACATTCTTACAATATGATTTTGTTATGTATCCTCAGACATTCGCAAGTTCAAGCCTGGAAGCTCTGTTAATTTAACGCCGAACTCTATCATCAGAGTTGGCAACCAGAAACATGACACCAATAGTCTTAGACGCCAACCATCACCACATCTTCAGCAACAGATGTCTGCAAAAGATGTTGAAGATATTCCAGGGTCTCCTACGCCGTTGTTATCCACGAGAGAGCGTACGTCAAGTCCCCACTGCTATATTCGACGATCCTTCGACAAACTTCCAGCACTTGGATTAGGATATCCAGCAGGCGCCTCAAATATTTCATCACCGCCTCAAAACAATGATACACCACATTATCACAGCCAGCCACGCCATAGCAACGCTCGCTATGCTCTCTCCAACAACGACTTTGAAGATCCCTATCGAGTAAAGAAAGCTGAACAAAATCAGCAACTTCTTCAGACATTCTCATCCCCATTTGCTACCGGGGTCCCACACAGTAACTCCCATCCCGCTTGGAAGCGGGCTAAGGGACTCGATACCAGTTGGCGGTCGAATACATCAGGTTACCAGGACGATGACGATAATACAACTACATCTGGTAGTTACACAATAAGTCCAGATGAACTCAAAGAAGAAGTATATAATCCAGATGTCATGGTTTGACCCAGGTATACATGACCTTAGCATTGTAGAAGTTCAGTTGCAGACACTATAGGCTTAAGACTGTCATTACAAATTAACAGACAAGTATTTTCCATCCAATATCGTTCGATTTATATATTTTATCATTCATACTTTTCTACTTTTCGTGGACTAGATAAAATAATCTGTCCAAAATTATCTTGTGCTGTATCCAATGTTCCCTCTAATTTTCTTCTTGCGTGAGAAAATCTGAAGATGTCTGAGCAGTGATCACCCGCGCACGTTAGAGGTAATATTGGTTGTGTCACAAAATAATCTTATAATTGCCAGAATAACCAATGGAGATAAGGAAGGATTTTCTAAGAAAACGATAGTAAGTACGTGTTATTTGTATAGAACACACAATATATTCTTGCATATTTTTGTTTAAATTACGTTTGATGTATCATATTTAAACACTCTATTGACACAATTTACGTTAAAATAAGTGTTATGTAAATAGCTTAGATCTGGAAATAGCAATTGCTTGTTCTAGTCATTGAGTGTGAGTGATATTTCGTTCAAGTGTACCACGTCATTCATTGAGATTTACATGAACATTGTATGTATGTATGTATTTTACTATTTCGTGTTACTTGCTTCAAGGTCATCATTTGTTCATGGTGACTCTAGTGTATGAAAGAACACACTGCATGCATTTATTTACAAGATCTTTAATGATCTTGTCTGAATGCATTTAGACTATACATGGTGTCTATTAAGTCGTTGTGCACAAATTTACATTGCTGATTACATGAATTGTAGATATTTAATGCAGATCTGTGTGATGTCATTGCCGATATAAAATTTATGAAGAAAAACACTACTGCTCATGTTAATCGCATATTGGGTAAAAGTGATTCTCATCATAATTAAGTGATTTCTTCGTCAGCGAATACAAGTTCACTCTACAGCTAACAGCAATCCTCTGAGTCACGTTGTACACTGGACTATGAAAATACACAAATTTCATTGACGTCATATCGGAATTATATTTCATTTCACTTTCAGCACAACTTTATAGGCAGACACCCTATGGAATGATGTGGTCAAACTATTGCATAAATACATCGTGTTTCACAATGAACTTAACACTTACCATAAAGGAAGAATAAGAGTTATAGAAAGAACTATACAATTTAATAGAATTTGCGTTAAAAATATATAATAAATTTAACTTATTTTTTAAACGCTCTTTCTCAAACTAACGCTGGATCTCTCTTGTAGCAGGATAATAGTTCTATTAATTTTACAGTATGATCTAGTCCACAGAACGGAGATTCGTTGTGTCGCAGTTTTATTTACACAAATATCCATAAACATCCGAAATTCGAAGGTAAAAACGTAATTAATAATCAATGATGTACCCCCTCGGTATAGAAGACTTCTTAAATAGTTATTGTGTGACGCCGACAGCTCAAGTCTCCTGGCTATGATAGAAAGCTCTGAGAAACCACCCAACTGCACATAGGAAGTAAGAGCAATTGCTCGCAATTCATGGGGCTAGCAAACGAAAAAAAAGGCAATGTTTTTTTGCAAATAAGATGCTGGAAATGCTTCGTCTTCTTCTTCTGCGTTCGTTCTCAGCCTAAACTAGTGCAGATTAGCAGGATGTAGTCCGGAGAACGGAATGTGTTGTGTCATGGTTTACAGCACTGCTGCAATATATACGCCTTTCGACCTGACACATCCTACTCCAGCATGGCTTTGGGTCACTTACCCTATATGGGATGGGATAGCCAACTCCATCCCGTAACCTCCTTAGTCGCCTCTTACGACATGCATGGAAGGTAAACAGTGTTGCTATTCTTTGGTCCTCTTTCGGACCCCGGCAACACACGGGCGGCTGGAAATGCAAACTGTGAGCTTCCAAAGATATGATACACGCAGCTTCATGTCAATAGACGTGGGTTGTAACATCGATGTCATTATTTTCACATTTGGTGGGATTTTTTTTTCAGTTAATCATCGTGATTTATCAACATTAATACAAAACATTCTAGATCACTTCAGGATCAAATGATAATGAAAGCAACAGCATGAGATAGACAAAGGTAGCAGAACAAATCGCTGATATCGAAAGATAGAAGTTGTGAGCCACTATAAAAAATATATTAATGGTGTTTATTCTTCTTCTGCGTTCGCTCTCTGCCATTCAGCACTAATTTTTGTGTGATTTTCACCGAGGAGCGTGAAGTAAGCTGCTGATTTGCGCAATGAAAGACTAGTATATCCGATTTCGACATGCTATTAATTCAGATGAGCTTCCATAGCCGGTGGCATTCTTGATATCTGCCATCAGGTGACGAGTGTGTATAGACTCTAGGCCATGCTGGTTTATCACTCACCATGCCTTTAAATTTAACAAGCCAAAACATGTCCCTGGTTGCAGCCTGCGATAAAGAGGTAGAATTGGGTTTAAAAGCGGTAGACTGGAATTGGGTTGACTATACTGTGCTGTTAATCCTGCATGGTCGTACAAGATGCTCTGCTGCCAATGAAATTGCCCCATGTGCCCTCGGATAATAAACCTTTTTCAACAATGAACTAGGTTCCTGAATACGAAAATATCTATAGTAAAGTTGGACTATGATTGTGTTCAGCTTCTTAGCTGAAGTTTCGTTCACCGACATCGTGAACACTTCGTCTAGGTTTGAGCTTCCACGCGCATTTTTCTTCGAACCAGGACTATTTTTTATTCAAACCTTGCTACGGGAAGACGTTGACAAACTTATTCTCGATTATGAACATTGTTTTCGTTCTGGATTCTCACGTGTGCTTCTACGTGGCGCTTTCTTTAGCGTTGGGCTACCTTGGTATGTACCCAGTAAATTAGCCTTACTTTTTCTGAGATTTGGTCACTAATCTCACTTTCATGAGCTCTCGTACATGGCAACCCCGTATCGCAAACCATGATTTACACAGTGCCGCGACAGTGCTCTCGGAGCCGAGGAGTGATACTTAGAGATATTGTTTGTCAATCAATACTCATTCCATCTCGCACTCACTGCCCGGACGTGATCCACAAAGCATTAACCATATTTCTTGGCACGAGCTTCGAAGCAATCTATTTCCAGGATGCACGACGAGAAGATGCTTTTAGGATCTTGGTTATAATCAACCTGCTTTACAAGAGAGCAGTACAAATGCTTGTGTACATCCCCCACCCTAACCCCTGATATATATCTATCAGAGGTAATCTAAGATCTGTTCTGTAATCTTCGGTTTCAAATGCTATTTTATTTTTCACTTTATTGGTTATTGTCCAAGATTCACTTCCATGTATTGCGGCGAGGAGTATGCAGACTTCAAGGGAAGTTAGTTTTGTTACAGCTCAACCATAAGCTGGAGATTTGCATCAGTTTCTTTGGAGCGAAGGTCAACCTCCCTAACTTCTTCATACCAAGTACTGTTGCAGCTGATAAGAAAGTCAAGGTATTTATACTGGAGGTATTTCGACTAATTGTTACTGTTGCAGTTGATAAGAAAGTCAAGGTATTTATACTGAAGGTATTTCGACTAATTGTTACTGTTGCAGTTGATAAGAAAGTCAAGGTATTTATACTGAAGGTATTTCGACTAATTGTTACTGTTGCAGCTGATAAGAAAGCCAAGGTATTTATACTGGAGGTATTTCGACTAATTGTTACTGTTGCAGTTGATAAGAAAGTCAAGGTATTTATACTGAAGGTATTTCGACTAATTGTTACTGTTGCAGTTGATAAGAAAGTCAAGGTATTCATACTGAAGGTATTTCGACTAATTGTTACTGTTGCAGTTGATAAGAAAGTCAAGGTATTCATACTGAAGGTATTTCCAGACTAATTATAACATTTTGGCAATGCTTGCGTTTGTCATCGCCATCAGATAGCATATCCTGGACAGGATGTAGCACTCGTCAGTCTTTTGAAACTCCTGCCGATATTCGACCAATCTTTCTATCTTCTGTGAGTATCATGATCATGTGATCTTTGATATCTTGCGCCAATCTTCATCATGGTCTACCTTTTTTTCGTTGTCTTGACATCATCGCTTCCATTATGATTTTTTCTAGACTGTCTTATCGTTTAATATGGTGAAAATATTGTAATTTTCTAGAGAGAACCTCGCTGTCTGGTCAGTTTTCTTTTACTTTCTGTTCTCTCAGAATATCCATACTGATTATATGCTTGGTCTATGGTATTCTACGGATTCTTTTGTAACATTTTATTTCAATTCCTACACTTTTGTTTGTCAACCGTATTGGCGATTGTCCAAGATTCAGATCCATATATTGCAACTCGGAATATACTGACATTAAGGAAAGTTAGTTTTGTTATTTTCTTGCAGCTTTGCCATATGTTTTTCATTTGCATCAGTTTCTTTTATACAATAGCAATCCCCATTGTTGCTTATATGAGAACCAAGGCATTCCAAACTGGTAACTCGCTCTAGTTCTCTGATCAAGATTATATATTATTTTATTATATATTAATACTCTTTCCAAAACGTAATCTTCTTCATGGAGCTTCTGAACTTCTTGCGATTTTGGGCGAGTTAACCTGCCAAGGACATGTTTAAACAATCTGCGATGTTTCTTATCCATCGTCGTCTTGGCAGTCCTCACCCTAGTTACCAGCTACCACACTTTCCATTATTTACTTTTGTCCATGCTGTTTTTTTATCTTTATAAAGCCAAAAATCTCATCTGTTTTATTATAATTTTGTTTAAAAGCCATCCCTCTTCAATGTTCTTATCATTACTTGATTAGTCTTACATCTTGTCCATAGCATCTCATTTTGAAGGCAGACATTCTCTTTGCCACATATTTATTAAGTGTCCATGATTCACAACCATAAATTGATACTGGAAACATGATTTAATCAGATGTAATTTTGCTTTACAACTGGTGCTGTGCCAGAGTTTCTTTTCATTTCTGCAAGTTTTTTAAATTCTTCTCTTGGTTTCTGCAGTACATTATTTGTGTTTTAGGAAAGTTAAACACTCTGCTATAAGGAGAAATATGAATTTGTTTAAGTGAATTATTGAAATAAATAAACCAAGCAGAAGCAATGCAGGAATAAATGAACAGTTATTGGAAGAAATATTTGAATACAGTAGCACATAAAAATAGAAGTAAAAGGAATGTCTACGAAAGAAATATGGAAATTAAGTGAGACGAACTCAGAGATAATAATAATAATGACTTGATTGAAGACGGCACGAAATGTTTGGTGAAGAAATATAAGAAATTATTTGCAAGGAATAATAATCTTGTCCCAGTAAGAAGAATAACTCTACTGCAGATGTAAACCGTTCAATAAGTGAGTTATCTCACTTGTTAGTAATGCGGCCTGACTTTTTTCTTTTTAGTGATGCACAGCGTCATTCCACCATAGATTATATCCGGGCGTATGATTATAATAAAATATAGCAGCCATATTTAAGATTATCCAGTCAGTAAGAACTTTCTAATTTTAAATCTGGTAACAGCAACGTGTATGGACTTTCCTCACTTTTGATAGTCACTGGTACTGCTTCCATAATCCCCATCCCCTTTTCTGCCTTTTTTTCATTTTAATTATTTCCAAATCAAATGTCCAGGTAAAACAGGTATGATTGCGTATACTAGACCCTTCCTTCAATGGTGTTTTTTTTAAAGAATAATATAATACATACCATGAATGTAAGACCATGCTAAAAGCAACTGCAGAACCAAATGACCCCTAACATCAAATGTCACGCAAGGAACAAACCATCATCTTCAGACTACGAACTGGCAACAACAGACTGAGAAGTCACATGTTCCGAAAGCTGAAGATTGGCGACACAGATCTGTGCAACTGTGGACTGAGCCCAGAGATTGCAGAACACATTCTCCATGCCTGTCATCTCTACCAAGAAAAGAGGGAGAAAATATGGCCTTCTGAGACGGCACTGCTTCCAAATTTGAGGGGTTCCATGGATGACCTGAAGCGAATCACACAATTCATTGAAGATTTTGGCACTGTAATCTGATATCTGACTAAAGAAAGAAGAATACTGGTTTTTTTCCCCTTAAAGTTCCACTCATATTGTTTTTTTCCCTCTTAAAGTTCCACTCATATTGTTTTTTTCCCTCTTAAAGTTCCACTCATATTGATTTTTCCCTCTTAAAGTTCCACTCATATTGTTTTTTTCCCTCTTAAAGTTCCACTCATATTGTTTTTTTCCCTCAAAGTTCCACTCATATTGTTTTTTTCCCTCAAAGTTCCACTCATATTGTTTTTCCCCTCAAAGTTCCACTCATATTGTTTTTTTCCCTCAAAGTTCCACTCATTGTTTTTTTCCCTCAAAGTTCCACTCATATTGTTTTTTTCCCTCAAAGTTCCACTCATATTGATTTCATCTTTTCGCCTATGCTAAGGGAGATAATACAGACAATTCACAGTAAGACAGCTTGCACAATTTATAAATAAACCACGAGTCATTATGACGAAACTATTAAATTAAATAAAGCTTACTTTTTGTGGTGAGGAACGTTCCTTTCAACCGTGGACGTTAGTTCAATTATAACAATAATACTATAATAAAACCCATAACTCGTCAGGGTCGTAGAGGTGTCACATTGAGACATTTGGTGCAAACAGGTATCCACACATCACTATCCTCTACCTGCATGATGAGTTTACAAACTTCTCACTCTTTCCAATCCTTGATATTACCCAGCCATGTCTTCTTCCACCCTTCACCGTACCTTGAATAACATCTTTTGTCATATCTATCAAGCGTGTGGGTCAGTTCTTGTAGTTTACAGTCGGTGTGTAATGTTTCATGTTTCTTCTACACAATTTTCATTAACTAACTTTAACTTTTAAAAACTTGACACAAATAATCTGCCAGACTTGAAGGAAGCCATTCAAGAAATGAGATACCTAAAGTGAAGGAAATGTCTACTCTATGCAATCATACCTGTGTTTACCTGGAGACTGGTAATGAAATTGATTAAAATGGAAAAACAGGCTGAACAGTGGATACCATCCCACCGTGGAATATCAAGAAATTAAAAGGCATATCTGCTAGTAAAAGATGGAGCAACACAGGAACAAAAAGACCAAGAAATCACCTAACAGGAAAAGAGGACTCTCATCAAAGCTATTAGGAAAGTTGACCACCGAAAAGACAACTACAGTGAAATCCTGTTATAACAACTTGGTCTAGATAGGCAAAATATGTATGCAATAACAGAAATTCACTACGGTATATGCAATACAAACAATATAGAATAAATATAAGTGGGGATTTTTAAAAGTGTTGTTATATAGGGAAATATGTTATAAAAGAATTTGCTACATAGGGATTCCACTATTTTGACCGACAGGCACGGAGAACTATGATAACCACCCTATGTGCCAAACTTGACAAAAGAGGAACTGACTGACTATTTTGACAGAGCTCAGCAGGTTGTCATCTTTCGCAGGAGAACAGGACACCACAGACTAAAATATCACTTAAATAGACTGGTTCTATCATCTTTATGTCCAAGTGGGCAGGCAGTGCAGACCTGCGGAACATATCCTGCATTTCACTAAAGCAGTTGAGGAACACTAATCCACAGAGACAGATATCCACAGAAAGCCGTATGGGAGCACTGAGGAACTTTCAAATACAACAGCATTTTTTAAGAAAATCAGACTTGCTGTGTAGAAATATTAAACTGGGAACAAGAAGAAGATTAACTGAAAACACATACTTAATGTCTTAAAATGAAGGCTCAGTGGGATTGTTTTAATACAGTGGTGTTTCTGAAATCGTCTCAGAAACTTCCACAATGAAATGGCCATACAAATACACAGCTGTTATGTGCAGCATATATGTCCAGTTCAATGAGACCTTATCATATCTTTAAACCATTCAAAAATAATCAAGTTCTGGTAATTCAGTCACAACAACCACAATTGGTACAACTATTCCACATCTTTTATCTATATAAAAAAACATCATTCACTACAACTGGAGGTTGTGGTGACTGAACTACCAGAACCGCAATCTCTTTTTTATGGATGTACAGCTCTGATATAACCAAAGTGGACTAACATCACCATCAGACACATAGCGTTTCAGTGTCGTAGGGGTGCCAAACTGAAAATATCAGCACAAAATGTTGCAATGCCTCCCTGTTTTCAGTTCCTTGTCTAAGTGTGGAGAATCTTAATCATGTCCAGTTTTTTCATATTATCAATCCATACTTTCTTCTTACTTCCTCCTCTTCTTCTTCCATCCTCAATTGTTCCCTGCAAGATAGCTTGGACAATCACATGGCCAAACATCACAAGTTGTATTCATTTCTGTAGGCAAAGAGGTTTGCTTGGGGTGTCCATCTCCTCTCCGAGTACCCTTGTTTGAATTGGGCTAACACCCGCAGTTGAAAGGTACGCACCTTACCATAAGAGGTACATTTTACTTAACCAACCTACATCTTTATAACTGTGGAATACTTCCGTGTACATCTTTATTCTTCTTTCGTTCACTTGAAACATGTCTATATGTCTTTTGTAGTTCATACAGTGTCCCATAGAGCTTTGATTCCAGTGTTGTTTCCTCTGACCAATATGTCTGCCTCAGAGTTTCATGCTCAGAACACTCTTGAAGAATATGTTTGTACTTCTGTATAACTGTGGAATATGTCCATCTACATCTGTATAAATGTGGAATATTTGCCAAAAATATAATGTCACATGTCTGGTAATAATATCATTTTGTGAATCATTTTGTGAACCATTCCAGACAACAGCATTATAATGTTTGGTTTATCCCTGATAAATTTCTTATAATACAGTGGAATCCCATTATAACAGCTTGGTTCAGACCAATGACATATGTATGCATGAACATAAATTAGCTACCCGGTATATGCAGTACATAGAATAAATATAATTGGGGATTTGAAGTGTTGTTATATAGGGAAATTTGTTATAAAATACTGCGCTATAGAGGGATTCCACTATATAGTTAGATACCAGTAATGAATAAGCTAATTGCTGATTTCGGAAAGTTTTGTTATATAGGGTTGTTATATTGAAAAACATTATGAAGGGATTTCATTGAACTAACTTTGCAATTAGATTGGTTGTCTTATTTTTATTAGAAAACATCACATTGTATTTTCTTTTATATTGATGAAATAATCCCTTTAGTTGTGAGCAGGTTGCTCCTGACACGTGATGATGAAATAATCCCTTTAGTTGTGAGCGGGTTGCTCCTGACACATGATGATGAAATAATCCCTTTAGTTGTGAGCGGGTTGCTCCTGACACATGATGATGAAATAATCCCTTTAGTTGTGAGCGGGTTGCTCCTGACACATGATGATGAAATAATCCCTTTAGCTGAGAGCGGGTTGCTCCTGACACATGATGATGAAATAATCCCTTTAGCTGAGAGCGGGTTGCTCCTGACACATGATGATGAAATAATCCCTTTAGCTGAGAGCGGGTTGCTCCTGACACATGATGATGAAATAATCCCTTTAGCTGAGAGCAGGTTGTTCCTGACACGTGATGATGAAATAATCCCTTTAGCTGAGAGCGGGTTGCTCCTGACACATGATGATGAAATAATCCCTTTAGCTGAGAGCAGGTTGTTCCTGACACGTGATGATGAAATAATCCCTTTAGCTGAGAGCGGGTTGCACTTGACAGCCCATATCCTTCCTACAGAAGCACAGTCTCTTCTCTATAACTGAGATGGTACCCATATTCATGTATAGTTACCTCAAAGGCATGATTTTGTAAGGGTTGCATGTTTAGTCCCTCAAAGGAGATGTTCCACTGCGCAGGTCTCCCAGGACTACCGCATCCTGCCTGAAACACAGAAGACACTTCTAAGAAACTATCTCATCATTCTTCTGTCAGATTTCTTGCCCCATCTAGCATTCCCATCACCTTGGAGCCTGCCATAAATGGACAAAGATACAATATCTGCAGACATGCATCTTTTCATTATCTATTCGTTAAACCATTTCAGCGTCAGGGGTAGAAGAGCTTTCTGGAGATGGTCCTCGTGTGTGCTGAGTCTTCATCTCTTGGAAATGCCCCATTTCATCATCCATAAGGATTATTTGATAGAAGACAAAAGTAAACAATTGAGACAAGATGTGACAATTTTTATCACAAGTGTCAGCTCACCCCTCAATTTTCCTTGGTCACATCCTATGACAATGCTGGTTTCCACAATCATGAATGACATACTTGTCTTGAACAACTTTCCTTACTAAATATTTGTTAGCACTCAGTTGACCAGCAATGAAGAGTGCCTGTTTGTAAATTCTTCTTTATAAAATATCAGTTGTTGTCTTGAAAAATGTCTAGACAATCAAAATTATGACATAGAAATTTTCAACATATCCTTAAATATTTTAAAGCTGTAAAGTTAATCCATAGCACTTAATGCCGTAGGGGTATGAGATGTTAGCGATCTCACATTTCAGTGGCTCTGCTATATGAGGGCGGTAGCCATCTCCTCTCCATCGCAGTATTTACTTCCTGAATTAATCCGGTATCCGAATTGAAGCTATGGAGTTATTTCTGCGGCAAAATTGTATTTATAATAATAATGCTACACATAATTTTTCCAATACAGTGGAATCCTGTTATAACAACTTGGTCTAGATAGGCAAAAAATGTATGTAATAACAGAAATGTGCTATATACAGTACAAACAATATATAGAATAAATATAATTGGGGATTTTGAAAATTGTTATATAGGGAAATTTGTTATAAAAGAATGCGTTATAGAGGGATTCCACTGTACTTTCAATATATTGAGCACATTTACCTGGGGAAATTTCAACCTATTAAAGGATTCATCTGTAGTAATACATATCAATGCTCTCTATTTCGTGGGTGTGGCTTATACTAACATGACATGATAACCCTGATAAGCTGTTTTTAGTAATGTGAAAATCTCAAATCACAATCTATCTCTGCCACACTGTAAAATATGATGGTACACAGCGTATCACTACGGTTAGTGTATTACTAAAGTATTACACAATTTTCACTGATTGTCAAAATTGGTATCATAGAACTTGGTCAGCAAAGCGTTAAGACCATTTGATCAATTGTGGCAGCTCTGACTTATGTCTCCACAACATGAATATCACAGATTTGTACTTTTACCTCTAGAACATAAACATTCGATCTTTACAGAGATTTGAACCCGAGCCACCATGATTGTAAGACTGGTGGTGTGAACATGTGTTCTACAATTATGTAATCAATTGCTACTTTCAAGATATCACAAGCTACTTTTTTCAATCATTACATTATGTTACTTTATTTTAATGCTTTATTCAATCAATATAATACTTTGTTACTTTCAATATTTTATTGCATATCAATTACTTTCTTCAATCATATGACATCACATGCTACTTTCTTCAATCATGACATCACACGCTACTTTCTTCAATCATGACATCACACGCTACTTTCTTCAATCATGACATCACAAGCTACTTTCTTCAATCATGACATCACAAGCTACTTTCTTCAATCATGACATCACAAGCTACTTTCTTCAATCATGACATCACAAGCTACTTTCTTCAATCATGACATCACAAGCTACTTTCTTCAATCATGACATCACAAGCTACTTTCTTCAATCATGACATCACAAGCTACTTTCTTCAATCATGACATCACAAGCTACTTTCTTCAATCATGACATCACAAGCTACTTTTATTTAATCACGAGAAACCAGTGACTGTACTATAATCATCTTAATCAAGTACCAAAAATTACAATTATTTTCTGTTTAATATATCTGATTATAAGCACCGGCAGAGAATGTGGTCTATTCCAGGGGTGGGCAAAATACAGCCAGTGGGCCAAATCTGGCCCGCAAATCATTTTTAACTGACCTGCCTAGGCTGATTAGTATTACTACATGCATTGGCTCCTGAGCTTTGAAAATATCAAATCACAATCTATCTCAGCCACACTGTAAAATATGATGGTACACAGTAATGAGGAGAAAATTATTACATCAAAACTGTGATGCTACTGACTGAGAACAGTGTTGTCTTCAAACTTTTTCAGCGCAATATGGCATTACTTTGACGTTCCTTGGAACATCGATAGTGCTTATGTAAAACACTAGGTCAATCTTCTTCTTCATTATTCATTCTCAAACTCCCACTGGATATCTCCTGTAACAGGACCATGGTCCTATTAGATATCCAGAAGGATGTAGTCCAAGAATGGAAATGCGTTGTGTCGCCGTTTCATTTGCGCCAATGGCCTGACGCATCCGTCTTCAGCGGACTAGGTCAATCAACGTTACAATGAACACAGACTATAAAACCATAGGTTATGGGTATAAAATATACAAATAACAGTATATAAGACAGTATCGACCTTAAGGTCTTTTTTTTTAAAAACACAAGATAGTAAAACTTGGAACTTCAAAAAATTATAACAAATAAAAGCTTCTTGCCCCCACCCCACATGAAAAATCCTCATTTCTACCAACCTAAAAAAAAAAAAGATGCCCACCTCTGGTCTGTGCACAGCTTGAAATGACGTTACTGAGTTATTTGACCAGTATAGCTTATTTGTGTGAAGATGAGCAGACTCACCTTAATGCCTGATATGTATTGAAATATTAATGATAAATTGCTGGTTTCATCTTCATGCATTAATGTTAAATTGTTGGTGTCATCTTCATGTACCAATGTTAAATTGTTGGTGTCATCTTCATGTACCAATGTTAAATTGTTGGTATCTTCATGTACCAATGTTAAATTGTTGGTGTCATCTTCATGTATTAATGTTAAATTGTTGGTGTCATCTTCATGTGTAAATGTTAAATTGTTGGTGTTATCTTCATGTACCAATGTTAAATTGTTGGTGTCATCTTCATGTACCAATGTTAAATTGTTGGTGTCATCTTCATGTACCAATGTTAAATTGTTGGTGTTATCTTCATGTACCAATGTTAAATTGTTGGTGTTATCTTCATGTACAAATGTTAAATTGTTGGTGTCATCTTCATGTACCAATGTTAAATTGTTGGTGTTATCTTCATGTACCAATGTTAAATTGTTGGTGTCATCTTCATGTACCAATGTTAAATTGTTGGTGTCATCTTCATGTATTAATGTTAAATTGTTGGTGTCATCTTCATGTACCAATGTTAAATTGTTGGTGTTATCTTCATGTACCAATGTTAAATTGTTGGTGTCATCTTCATGTACCAATGTTAAATTGTTAGTGTCATCTTCATGTACCAATGTTAAATTGTTAGTGTCATCTTCATGTACCAATGTTAAATTGTTGGTGTCATCTTCATGTACCAATGTTAAATTGTTGGTGTCATCTTTATGTACCAATGTTAAATTGTTGGTGTCATCTTCATGTACCAATGTTAAATTGTTGGTGTCATCTTCATGTACCAATGTTAAATTGTTGGTGTCATCTTCATGTACCAATGTTAAATTGTTGGTGTCATCTTCATGTACCAATGTTAAATTGTTGGTGTCATCTTCATGTACCAATGTTAAATTGTTGGTGTCATCTTCATGTACCAATGTTAAATTGTTGGTGTCATCTTCATGTACCAATGTTAAATTGTTGGTGTCATCTTCATGTACCAATGTTAAATTGTTGGTGTCATCTTCATATGTTAATACCAAATTGTTTGCATATCTTTCACACATTAATGTGACATGAATCAACTCTTATGCATTAATGTCAGCATTCTATTATTGTCATCTTCCAGCAAATTAAACTGATCAGACAAATAATGTGCAGATATTGTGTTGTTTTCCTGTATGTGTTCAGTGAACGCACCCACACACTTGCATGTTTGTAATGATAACCACGTATTATATATGAGCACGTGTTTCTTTTTTTTACTGAATCATGCACATATATTCTGCTAACGTATATGTGTATATGTCAGTCCTGCTGACATATGTGTTTGTGTATCTTTCAGTCACCACACAATCATTCTATTACTTGTCTGTCAATATCATCAAACGTTACATGAACCATGGTTTCTAAATTAAACACTTCTAAAGTAAGTAGTTGGGGGGGGGGGGGGGGGGGGGGGGGTTTGTTCATCAACCCACCCATCTAGAAAATCAGATTATTTTTAGTGCTGTAGTACTGAGAATTTAGACAAAAGCTGGTAACAGCCCACCCATCCTGCCTTTTATCAGAGATCCCTGGGGATTATCACTTAAAGCTATGGAGTTATGCTTATGAGAGGTACTCTCAGCTGGCCGCTGCGCTGCTATAATGGGCTAGTGTTCTTTTGGAAATCTGTTAGGTGTTCTCTACCGGTTATTGGCCTATCCTCACTCCCAAACTACACATTTCTGATATTAACTCATGCGTCACAAAATCCTCTGATCGTGCGGCCTCATCATGAAGAGTGCTGAGCATGTCTGCTCGGCCCATAGACTGACCATCTGTTATGATGGCGAGGCTACCTAATTTGTCAGCTCGCTCATTTTCCTCCACACCAGCATGTCCGGAGACAAAATTAAGCATGTTTTTTCACAGTGAGGCCCAGATTTTAGCTCTAATATGTTGACCACATACAACATTTAAAAACAAGCTTTTAATGAAAAAACAACATTAGTCTGGCATAAAACACAACTGAATGTAAATGAGATTAACGGCAGTTATACAATAAAGAAATTTCCAAAATCACCAGACACTATCTCATCATTCATACCTCCTCACTTCTAGACATACAAGTAAGACACTATCTCATCATTCATACCTCCTCACTTCTAGACATACAAGTAAGACACTATCTCATCATTCATACCTCCTCACTTCTAGACATACAAGTAAGACACTATCTCATCATTCATACCTCCTCACTTCTAGACATACAAGTAAGACACTATCTCATCATTCATACCTCCTCACTTCTAGACATACAAGTAAGACACTATCTCATCATTCATACCTCCTCACTTCTAGACATACAAGTAAGACACTTAACTCATTTCAAGCAGGTTGCTCACATTTACCTTATTACGTGATGATGATAAGTGATGATGATAAGTGATGATGATGAGCATAGATGTTTATGAGGATGATGTTGATAAAAGATGATAACGGAGCTGATAAATGATTCAAGACAAAGCTGCTATTTATCCCTGACACCATCTAATGTATGCACCAGGGTGGTGGTGAGCCTGGATCTAAGTGGTTTGTATGGTACAATTATCACTGACTCCATCTAATGTATGCACCAGGGTGGTGGTGAGCCTGGATCTAAGTGGTTTGTATGGTACAATTATCACTGACTCCATCTAATGTATGCACCAGGGTGGTGGTGAGCCTGGATCTAAGTGATTTGTATGGTACAATTATCACTGACTCCATCTAATGTATGCACCAGGGTGGTGGTGAGCCTGGATCTAAGTGGTTTGTATGGTACAATTATCACTGACTCCATCTAATGTATGCACCAGGGTGGTGGTGAGCCTGGATCTAAGTGATTTGTATGGTACAATTATCACTGACTCCATCTAATGTATGCACCAGGGTGGTGGTGAGCCTGAATCTAAGTGGTTTGTATGGTACAATTATCACTGACTCCATCTAATGTATGCACCAGGGTGGTGGTGAGCCTGGATCTAAGTGGTTTGTATGGTACAATTATCACTGACTCCATCTAATGTATGCACCAGGGTGGTGGTGAGCCTTTATCTAAGTGGTTTGTATGGTACAATTATCACTGACTCCATCTAATGTATGCACCAGGGTGGTGGTGAGCCTGGATCTAAGTGGTTTGTATGGTACAATTATCACTGACTCCATCTAATGTATGCACCAGGGTGGTGGTGAGCCTGGATCTAAGTGGTTTGTATGGTACAATTATCACTGACTCCATCTAATGTATGCACCAGGGTGGTGGTGAGTCTGGATCTAAGTGGTTTGTATGGTACAATTATCACTGACTCCATCTAATGTATGCACCAGGGTGGTGGTGAGCCTGGATCTAAGTGAGATGTATGGTACAATGATCAGGTGTTGACAGGACCCAAAAGGGGAGTGAATATTATTAAAACTGTCAACAGATATATATCATAAGAAGAGACAAAGGAGAGATGAGGTGCAGTTTTTTTTACCCTGTTATGTACACAGTCATGATGGCCAAACATGATGTGCTGAAATTGGATGTGTCGAGTCGGTATTATGATCGCAGTCCAACCCTGTTGCACCAATTAGTGCCTACCTGTGTGACTATTTCCCTTGCTATGTTTAACAGTTTATGTTTACCATTTATTAATTTAAATTTAATTATATTTAGGGATAGGATTAGTTATGTAAAACATAACTAACCCTAATGTGAGATGTTCACAAATGAATATTTCAATTAATTATTTATTGATATATTTAGATCAATTAATCACAAAATACATAAATAGGCACTAATGGGAAACAAGAACGAAAACAGGGATTGGATTGCGATCATAGTACCGTCAGGTCAAAAGGCACCAATACACCAGTCAAGTTATAAACTATGATACAAATAGCCTGTTGTAAAAAATATACCCTATTACCTGCAGGAGTTTGAGAATGAAGGATAGATGGATAATGAACTTTGAGGTTTTCATGTACTCTGTGAAAGTTTAAAATTAATAGGTGTAGGCTCAATGGTCACAACACAGAGAAATTTAACTTTTTCAGTCAAGTCAAATGTAACTCTTACGGTGAGGTACGCAACTTTCAACTGCGGATGTTAGTCCAATGTGGTTATTCAGAACTTTACTTTCTCAAAATATATTAGAAATCTCAATTCTGGTAATCCAGTTAACACGACTCCTCCTCCTCTCCCCCCTCCCCCCTTGTTTCTTGGAGGGAGGGAAAGAAGTTTAATGAGAAATTCAACTACGCATGGTTTGCGTCTGTGAGTCTCACCAATGGCCCACTAGACATACCACCCATGCAACAGAAAACCTTAGTAGATTATATGCCGTTATATTGAGGTTATCTTCTTATGGAAGCTTCATGGCACGTCATCTATACAATTATGCTTCTCATGCTTTTATTTTGTTCTTGCAATTAGATTTATGCTTTATTTTTATATATGTAAGCACCCTCTGTGGTTGGGAGGGAGCCAGATATGTACTGTGCAGCACTAAGGAGGTGAAGACTGACAGCACTGCTTTTTCCTATGACTGAGGCCCATAATAGAGGCATAGTGACTCAGGACGTGACAATCCTTTTGACTTGAATATTTGGTTGCATGCCTGGATAGAGACGTTCGGCATAACCAGTAGCCAATTGTTGGTGGGGAATGATCACAGTGAACCCTATCTTGGCTGCAGTGGCTCAGAACAGTGCACAGGTTGAAACCTACCTTCCTGGTGGTGCGATAGTTATTCTCTGGCCTGGAGTGGGACGAAAATCCAGATTCCCCAGCAATATAATGCCAGTAAAATGGCATTTGATCAAAGGGCCTGAGCTCATCACTGGATCAGCAACCAACCATCCAACCAGAAATTCAACTATTTTGAAAAAATCCTACATATAGTATACTAACACACTTTCAACAGAAACTACTGGAAAAACATTTGGTGGCGGCTGATCCAGAAATTAAGGCGCTTATTGATGATATACATTGATGATATACATTGATGATATACATTGATGATATACATTGATGATATACATTGATGATATACATTGATGATATACATTGATGATATACATTGATGATATACATTGATGATATACATTGATGATATACATTGATGATATACATTGATGATATACATTGATGATATACATTGATGATATACATTGATGATATACATTGATGATATACATTGATGATATACATTGATTGGTCAGTTATTCAGTTCCCACATGGGCTTTTCTGGATGATCCTGCAATGGTATTCCTCTGCTTTATCTTCAATAAACTTCACTCTTTTGCAGCTCATACACAGATTCATATAGCTTTAATTCTACTGTTGTTTCTCTGAGCCAGTATGTTTGTCTCAGTATCTCATATTCAGGATATTAATGAAGCTTATGTTCTGAAGTCTGTGATGGCAGTGATAAAACTGTCATGGAATCCGGTGGTCCTTTTGTCACAAGCAGCCTTACGATTAAGGTAAAAGCCGTGATGGAGGCACTGCTATGACAGACTATTTTAACTTAATGAACATGATCCGCAAAGATGAAGAGGGAGTGTTCGCAAGCGAAGGACACTTTTTTTAGCACAAACTGTAACCAATAAAAATAACCTTCATTTTCATGCCCGGACATGCCGGTGTTGAGTGCAGTAATGAGTAAAGTGATAAACTGGGAGAAAAGCCACATCAATAGATGATGAAGCTATCATGATGGGCCTATCAATTTATCGTTCTGACATCATCAATTCACTGAGGTGTCTAATTTATTCAGAAGAGTTTCAGAAGTGTAATTTATGCTCGCTCTCAAAATTAAAGTAAAGATTGTAAAAACCGGGGAAGAGAACATAATAGATAGAGATGGACAGAGAGACTGATAAATCAATACTGAAATGAAACTGTGAGTCACTACACTGATGGATTTATTGAGACAATACGAGATCAGAACACCTATAGAGTTTTCCCAGTGTGCATTTGAGAAAAGGTAACTGTAAAATGAGTTATGAACCAGAGTCATAGCATACAGTTTTCCATAAGTGTTCAGCTGCCTAGCCAGTGGTTGACCAGAAACTACATGATTAGCATCACATACCCTACTTGTTCAATAGCGATGGTGCCGTTATTTGACTTCCTCAAAACATAAGTCATGGTACCCTACTTCCTGGCAGCTGGGTGCATCTCTGGATTAATTTGTATTTCAAACCATGAATAACAAGGGATTCGAATCCTGAGTCTGCTGGTCAGCGGGCAAATAACTTAACATGACACTACAGAAGAGCCAGTGGGCATTGATAATAACTTGCACTAGTAACACAGAAATTACATCAAAGATCCTTGCCAGTGCTACAATATCCTAATGTTGCAGAGATCTTCTTGTGTAAGATAGAGCAGGCATTGGCTGAAGTGTCATGAGAGTAACCCTGGTATATAACTCTAATATGTAGCTCAGATATCATTCACATACCAAGAGCCAACAAACTCAGATATCATTCACATACCAATAACCAACAAAATCCGATATAATTCACATACCATTAACCAACAAAATCAGATATAATTCACATACCAACAAAATCAGATATCATTCACATACCGGGAGCCAACAAACTCTGATATCATTCACATACCAAGAGCCAACAAACTCAGATATAATTCATATACCAACAAAATCAGATATCATTCACATACCGGGAGCCAACAAAGTCAGATATCATTCACATACCAGGAGCCAACAAAGTCAGAAATATGGATGCAATTTGAGAAAACAAAATGGAGACAAAAGGCATCTTCATTCTCTGGACCACATCATAACTGGGAATCTAGTAGAACCATTGTCCTGCTACAAAAGTAACAGTTTTTTTTGTTAAAGGAAAAACATAAAAGAAAAAAATATATACCAAGAGATAAATACTTTGCTCTACACCATAATAAACACTTCTATCAGCTGGTTGTATTCAGACAGTGAACAGCAGTACAGCACTCAGAGTAGTTTCAACAAAACTCCCCTCTACTTATCCTCATAACTGACACAAAGCAAACAATTTAACTGTAATCTCTCTTTGGTATTCTAAACAAGATTCAGTTCACACAAATCTTATCTAGAAGTCAATGAAACAAATAATGACAGTTCATATTTACACACTATACAAATTTATGGCGGGTGAAAATGTTGCGAGCCATCATATCATAAAGCAATCTAAAGAGAAACTAGGTTTGGATATGAAAGGGAGATAACAGTTAAATTGTTTTTATTCACTCAACTATGAGAATAAGTACCAAAATTGCTAATCTCCCTTCATGTCTCCATTTTCAGATGGATGACTGGAGTATCCACTATCCAGGACATCTACCATCCACTTGCATAGATGTATATCACACAGTACCTAAACTATCCTACTCTCATGTTTGGTTGTGTGGATGGATGTAAAGGTAAGCAATGCTTCAAGGATCAGGGTCAAGACTCAAGTCAAGACCATGCTTACACATCTCCATAGTGAGTCCTATCAATAGACTTGCCTGACCAACAATAAAAGTATTAATATGAACTGTGATGAAGCCTGCTGAAACCTAAGACTGGACTTCTGAGAGAAGGTCAACCTTTTCATCTGTAGCATGACTCCGGATTGCAAGAAAATAACTTCAAAATCCCACCAGAGTAGAAGACTGCCCAGTTTGTCACAGAGCATCATGCACCCACACTGAGTCAGTCATCTGAGACCTGAATAGATACTCTTTCTTCTTCTGCGTTCACTCTCTGATAACCAGCATGAGTTTCCGCAGGAAAGCATGAAGTACGCTGTACCACCAGAAGATACTTCTTAGATTTTCCAATTTAAAAAAAATTATGCTACGAGATACACTAATCTGGAGCACAAAGTATAAGTTCATAGCCTGGAATAAGGAGCAAAGGTGACAATCTTGTACTCACAACTAATCTGGAGCTCAAAGTATAAGTTCACAGCCTGGAATAAGGAGCAAAGGTGACAATCTTGTACTCACAACTAATCTGGAGCACAAAGTATAAGTTCACAGCCTGGAATAAGGAACAAAGGTGACAATCTTGTACTCACAACTAATCTGGAGCACAAAGTATAAGTTCACAGCCTGGAATAAGGAGCAAAGGTGACAATCTTGTACTCACAACTAATCTGGAGCTCAAAGTATAAGTTCACAGCCTGGAATAAGGAACAAAGGTGACAATCTTGTACTCACAACTAATCTGGCGCTCAAAGTATAAGTTCACAGCCTGGAATAAGGAGCAAAGGTGACAATCTTGTACTCACAACTAATCTGGCGCTCAAAGTATAAGTTCACTTATAATAATCTTGTACTCTCCCCTTTGTTCTACCATCAGCATTATGGTGAAAGATACTACGATTGGATCAAAGGGCACAAACCCATAGATTGCTGGATCAGGAACCATAGATACTAAGATTGGGTCATATGGCACAAACCCATAGATTGCAGGATCAGGAACCATAGATACTAAGATTGGGTCATATGGCACAAACCCATAGATTGCTGGATCAGGAACCACAGATACGAAGATAGGATCAAAGGGCATGAACCCATAGATTGCTGGATCAGGAACCACAGATACTAAGATAGGATCAAAGGGCATGAACCCACAGATTGCTGGATCAGAAGCTAAAAATACTAATTTAAGATGCGGCTAATTATAAGTGAGGAGTGTGGTTACCTAGATGATAATGTGCTTGCTTACTATCACAGGTAACATCATGCCAGGTTTGAAACCACGCCCGAACAAATAAATTTTGTTCCGGGCCATGATTTCTTGCCTGACACAATCACTCTTCCAGCTGTAAATGGGTACCCGATGCATAAGTTAGAGGAAGTAAAGACAGCAAGGAATGGAACTGGCTACCCTACCTAATAGTTGCTGCAGCTTAGTACATGAAGAGTTATCTTCATCCCTGATGGCAGGTTGCTGCCAAGAGACATACCTTTACCTTAATTACAAGCAATGTTACAATTAATAATGAAGACAATGAGTGCTTTCCCCATTAATACCAGTTCTATATAGACATTACCTTTTAGAGGGGTGTTAATGAAACAAAAGTAGGTCACTATTTGTTAAACTGTGACAGTTGACATTGATTTAAAAAAATGTTGACATTAGTTTAAAAACGAAAGTGTTTGATATCAACTCTTAACACCCATCTAAAGGGTCACATCACTGTAGTACGAATGTTAATGAGGAAAGCATCAGACAATGATATGACAACAGATGAAAGATATGACACTAACAAATACTAGCTGGAGACATCATGATGTGAATGGCGTGACAATGGCTTCTTGGCAACAAACATGACGCAATTGTAATAGCTCTGCATCAGGGAGAGTGGATTTTGGACATACGAGCAGCGAACGTTCATTTCTTCTTTCTGAGGAGTGAACAATATATACAATGTTATCATTACATACAATATGAGTATTAGTGTTAACATTCATACATTCATTAGTATGTTAACATTAGACTCAATATGTGAAGCAATGTTAACCCCTTAGGCTTAGAAGGTATCCTTAAGGATACGATGAGGGGTTGCTGCCATTTTGCTGAGACCTTCTACTTCTTAGTTTCCCAGGGAAACAGTTCATCTGGATTCTTTATTAAAAGCTTCCACACAGATTGATTTTTTTCCATTGGAAGAGGAGGATATCCAAAAAATGGCAGTGACTTTACATTGTATCCTTAAGAATATCTCTGCAGCTGGTTAACATTATATACATTAACATTATATACAATCTCAGTACTAGTGTTGAAACTACATTTAATCTCAAGAGTGATTGTTAATATTAGATTCCACTTGGGGAGCATTGTTAACATTAGATTCCACTTGAGGAGCATTGTTGACATTAGATTCCACTTGTGGAGCATTGTTAACATTAGATTCCACTTGGGGAGCATTGTTAACATTAGATTCCACTTGAGGAGCATTGTTGACATTAGATTCCACTTGTGGAGCATTGTTAACATTAGATTCCACTTGGGGAGCATTGTTAACATTAGATTCCACTTGGGGAGCATTGTTAACATTAGATTCCACTTGAGGAGCATTGTTAACATTAGATTCCACTTGGGGAGCATTGTTAACATTAGATTCCACTTGGGGAGCATTGTTAACATTAGATTCCACTTGGGGAGCATTGTTAACATTAGATTCCACTTGAGGAGCATTGTTGACATTAGATTCCACTTGTGGAGCATTGTTAACATTAGATTCCACTTGGGGAGCATTGTTAACATTAGATTCCACTTGGGGAGCATTGTTAACATTAGATTCCACTTGAGGAGCATTGTTGACATTAGATTCCACTTGTGGAGCATTGTTAACATTAGATTCCACTTGGGGAGCATTGTTAACATTAGATTCCACTTGAGGAGCATTGTTGACATTACACTTAATCTGAGTACTAATATTGATAATCCATTCAACCACAAAAGTGACGAACATAATATATAATCTAAGGAATGATGTCTGTCTTGCCAGAAGTAGATGGTGACTGCTTGTCCACACTTGCTGTTACACGTAGGGTTGGGTGCTTTAGTTTATGTTCCAAAGCCAGATGTATCACCTCTGTTGTGTTATAATCATGTTTCCATCGAAGACGGATGTGTCGAGCCATTGGCGCAAATAAAACGGTGACAACGCATTACCATTCTCTGGACTACATCCTGCTGGAAATCTAATAGTACCATGGTCCTGCTGCTACAAAGGAGATCCGGCGGGAGTTTGAGAATGAACGCTAAAAAAGAAGAAGAAGATACTCGTGTATGTTCAAAAATGTCCTTGATGTTATCTATCCAATTCTTTCTAGATCTTCCTCTGGCTCTGTAATTAATCATGCTTTATTATATTCACTTGTATGTAGTCCACTCTCATAAGAAGTCCAAATCATTGTATTTGCTGTCTCTTGTTATATTCAATACAACACATAACCATTATTCTATTTCTTATATCATAAATTTATAACATGTCTAATATGGTAACGCAGGCAGTGTTTCTCAAGCATTTCTTTTCACATGTTATAAGTTTTCTCTTGTGTAAAAATTGTCAGAGTCCAAGTCTGATGTTGGTAACAGAGTGATGGTGATGATGCTTCAATCCCTTTATCTGTGAGCAGGAAGCTCTTGACAGCCCATAGCCCTTCTGGTGAATGAACAGGTTTTCCTCAGTTGTGTAGAGTGTGTTGTGTATAGCTGAGAATGGCGGTAATAGTTCTTGTCAGATGTCTGTTAGTTTTGGGCACTGCAGTAGTAGGTATTCAACAGTCTCTTCTTGTGCGTTGCAGTGTCTGCAATTTGTTTCGTGTAATGGGTTTATTATGTTCAGGTGTTTATTAATAGGGCGTGGCCTGTTCTTAGTTGGAATGTGAGACTCTGGTTTGCTCGCTCGAGTTGTTTCAGAGGATCTATTGGGTTGGGTTTATGTTGGTGTCCATATAGTGAGCGTCCAGTCTTTGAGCTGGACCACTGTTGTAACCATTCTTGTCTATAGTTGTTTTTTAGGATTTGTTTGCATGCTTGTAGGGAGATTTTTGGGGAAAACTGGGAGCGCAGCATCTCTCTTAGCTAATTTATCAGCCATTTCGTTTCCAAGGACTCCAGTATGGCCAGATATCCATTGGAGGGTGACTTCTGCACCATATGATGTGGACAGCTGGTCAATTTTTCTGTTGATATTACAACCAGGGGGTGTTTTTTTGGGTCTCCAAGGCTTGGAGTGCTGATTTTGAGTCGGAGAAGATGACTATGTCTTCAGGTGGAGTAGTTCCGTTCTCAAAAGTCCACAATAATTCGATTCAGAGCTTTCTCAATTGCTATTATCTCTGCTCTATAGTTAGAGCAGATATCTCCGCATGGGTCAAACAATTTTGGATAGTCTTCTGGGTCTGTGTTCGGGTAAATACCCGATCAGAGTGATGGTAGAAAATATTTTTTCGTTATAATTAGATCTTGATCACCAGATGTTTACGTTAAGGAATGATACATATAATCTCAGCTGAGTAATGTTAACATTACATATAATCTAAAGAAGGATGTTAACATTACATATAATCTGCATTGTGATGTTAACACCATGTATAATCTGAAGATCTGTGTTAACATCCCATATAAATTTGAGTTATGTTAACATTACATATAATCTGAAGAGTGATGTTAACATTATATATCTGAAGAGCAATTCTTGATTATAAACTAGCATCACAGCGCACGGGGCACCCCCATAAGTGCTCCGCTCTCCATTCCAGCAACCATCCCAGTGTGTGCAGATTCAGAGTCCCGGTCAGGTGCTTATTATGCGATCTTCGGGTCTCTCCCAAAAAATTATTTTCATTCCCTCACCTCTAGACACTCCCATTTCTGCCATTCTCTGTATGTGTAAGTTCACAGCCTCATTGACATCATCTTCATCTTGCAGTGAATTTATTACTGCCTTGATCAAGTCTGTTTATATCTCTTCTCAGCATTGTGTCATCTATCGCCGCATTGCCTGCCATTAAGTTGGCTCTCTCATTTCCTCTGACCCCAGCATGACCAGGGCAGTATATCCATGTAATGCTCTGGACAATTGAGCTTTTTCAATAAATCAAACCATTCCTTACTCAGCATGCACTATTCTATCTTGTGCAGCATGCTTTTATAGTCTGTATTACTGAGTGTGTTGATATATCAGTCACATATGAAGAGCGATGTAAACATTATATAATATATATATAATATTATATATATATTATATATATATATATATATATTATATATATATAATATATATATATAATATATATATAATATATATATAATATATATATATCTCTGAAGAGTGATGTTAGCATTAGAGGCCTCGAACACAAGTTTTACAGACAAATTTTCCATAGAGAGCATAAGAGAAGTGTGTACACAAGAAATAACATACAGATGTATACAGGTCCATAAGAATGACTGTATTCTATAGTAAAACAACAAGAATTTGAAAACAAGAAAAAAACTTGCATTTCTATATTAAACTAAGCCCTGACATAGTACTGATATATGTAGCTTGTAATAGTATTTCTTAAAAATATTGATTAATTATGGACAAACCTCAATCTCAAACCCAATGTCCAGCATTACTTTCCTGACCTCTTCATAGCTTAATTCAATTGACATCTCATTCTGTTGGCCTGCCCAGTGGTACAATAAGGGACCTAAAAAAAAAACAGTTCTGCTGACATACTTGCGACAAAATATATAAATATTATACAGTTTTGTTTGTCATAAACAAGATGAAAGCCAACCATTCAAAAGATGGATTACAGAAATAAAAGAAGACACAGAATATTTAAGATGCATATAAAAAGGTTGTGTCCAAATAATTATTCTGAAATGACATTTTTTTTACTTGTAAGATATAAGTAGATTTTCTGAGAGTTTCTCTGAAATTACCACTTTTCTCAAAGTAAAATATTTTCTTTTTCTCAGCCAGGACATTATTTCCTGAGAGATGTCTCCGAGACTTACCCAAGTTGACCAGCTGGGACATTATTTCATGAGAGATGTCTCTGAGACTTACCCAAGTTGGCCTGCCAGGACATTGTTTCCTAAGAGATGTATCTGAGACTTACCCAAGTTGGCCTGCCAGGACATTGTTTCCTAAGAGATGTATCTGAGACTTACCCAAGTTGACTAGATAGCCACCAGGAATGAGAATGTTGTAGATGGTTTCCAGATACTCAATGATATTGTGTGCTGTGTCTAAGAAGAAGACTGTAACTACAGCATTCCAGGAATCTGGTGACAATCAAAGACCAAAATTTACAGACTTTAAGATAAATGTATTTATATGAACTAAACATTTTGTGATGAGTTCTCACGTATGTGGCACTGTTCCTAGAATCATATTAATTTACAAATCGTACCTCCCTCGTGAGGTGTGGAGGTTCTCCAGAACGTATGCGATACGAACCTACCTTCTTTCTGGTCTTACACTAGTTTTTTAAGTTCTTGTTTGAATCTCCCCACCCCACCCAACCCCCATATAATATAAATTTATTTTGGGTTAGAGTTAGTTATGTAAAACAAAGTCTCTCCTAACGAAAACCTAACCCTAAAGAAATTAATAGTTAAATTACTACTTGATAAATATCAATTGGCAAACATTGCCAGGGGAAATAACCCAATAAATAATCACATGGAGGGTACACATTCCAAACAAGAACCATTTCTTCTTCATCATTTATTCTCAAATTTATTTACAAATCACACCTCATGGACTGTAGATGTTATCTCATGTACTGTAGATGTTATCTCATGGTAGATGTTATCCAGAAAATATGCTATATGAACCAACCAGTAATTTCTTTCTGGTCCGACACTCGTTTCTACTTCTTCAAAATCTGTTTACTTTTGACATTTTAATCACACTTTGGGTTCTGGTGACTAGATCTCTGTCATACTTTGGGTTCTGTTGACTAGATCTCTGTCATACTTTGGGTTCTGGTGACTAGACCTCTGTCACACTTTGGGTTCTGGTGACTAGATCTCTGTCATACTTTGGGTTCTGGTGACTAGACCTCTGTCACACTTTGGGTTCTGGTGACTAGACCTCTGTCATACTTTGGGTTCTGGTGACTAGATCTGTCACACTTTGGGTTCTGGTGACTAGACCTCTGTCACACTTTGGGTTCTGGTGACTAGATCTCTGTCACACTTTGGATTCTGGTGACTAGACCACTGTCACACTTTGGGTTATGGTGACTAGACCACTATCACACTTTGGGTTCTGGTGACTAGATCTCAGTCACACTTTGGGTTCTGGTGACTAGACCTCTGTCACACTTTGGGTTCTGGTGAACTAGACCTTTGTCACACTTTAGGTTCTGTGGACTAGACCTCTGACTACTCTGTTTAGATTAACTGATTTGGCTATATATCTTCTTCCAATCTGCAGAGGAAGCCTGACTATAGTACTTGGGAATGTTTCATTTATGATCTGTAAGAGTTGAACTTAAAGACTTTGATATGTTGATGGTTGTGAATGCCTATGTGTAGGCAGGGTCTGAAAGAGGAGCACAATTTAGGAACTTCGATACCTGTTTTGCATTTCATAAGAAGTGACTAAGGGGGATTGGTTGTTGCATTGAACTCCTGCTAATCTGCAGAAATTAGAAAATTAATGCAGAAACTGAACACAAGTGCAAGAATCCTAGAAATAGTTTGCATATAAACCTATAACAATCGATATGTTTATTATGAGAAAAACCTCATTTAAATCACACAATTCAAATAATGAAATATTCAGTCCCTGAACCATCAAAATATTGAAAATATTCAGTTCAGTGTTTAGAACTTCAAAATAATGAAAATGTTCAATGTTTGGACATTTAACAAAACAATGAAAATATTTGATGTTCAACTCTCATAATAATGCCAGTATTCTGTCTGGACCTCCAAAGTTATTTACAAGGCAAGACAACAAGGACAAAAATCTGCAGAGTGCATAAGTAAACAAGTACTTCATAGCACATCATCTAGTAATACTAAAGTTTGGTCATTCACTGTTAGAAGAATCTCAACATTTTCCCTTTGTATCTTGTCAATAAATAGACATAAAAACTAAATGTTTACTTGGTTCAGTGTAAATTTTAGTGAAGTCTCCAGCCACCATAGAAAAATCTGCATCTGAGCCAACTTGTAACGGGGATATATCAGGAAACATGACTCGTCTAGTCTGATCCTTGGTTGCCAGGTTGTTTGTGTACTGATGAACCCACGGATATATGATCATTGAGTTTCTTTCCTGGCATCTGAAGGAATACAAATATGGCTGTAATTTCTATATAACCTGTCTATATAAAAATATATTTATTCTTCTTTAGGATGTTCAAAATTTAAAAAATTCTGGGCCTTTTGTTACAGTGTTATAGTGTTGAAACCTATGACATTCAATTCACTGCCATTCTTTTTTTCTTTTTGTTTATGTTTGTTCTTAAACTCCCACTGTATCTCTCTTGTAGCAGGACAATGGTCCTACTAGATTTCCAGCAGGATATAGACTGGAAATGTGTTGTGTCATCATTTTAATTTCTCTAATGACTCGACACATCTGATTTTATGTTCCAATGACTCGATACATCTGATTTTATTTGTTCCAATGACTCGTCACATCTCATTTTATTTGTTCCAATGGCTCGACACATCTCATTTTATTTGTTCCAATGACTCAACACATCTGATTTTATTTGTTCCAATAGCCTTGCATCTGTTTTTGGTATTTCACTACCATTAAATCATGGTCTATTACTACTTCTGCATTCAGGATTCTTTTAGTCTTGTTAGATCTTCAGTCCAGTTGCCAGGTCAGAGAAGCTGCCCCAACTTTTTGTATCAGTTTAGTCCAGTGTGGCCATGTTTTGCATCCAAGTTTGACTGGTCAGTAGCCCTAGACTGCCTTCCCACTGGCCATAAATTAGCAGAGATATCGGTTATTTTGGGGGTATAAATAATCAAACTGTCAGAGGGTATCAAACAAGGTAGAGAGTAACAAAAATAAGAACAGATAAATACTATATTAATGTGATTTTACAACCAATTTTCATACTATTCAAGAACTGCACAGAATAGCTTTGAAGAGACAGAATTGGAGAGATCTGACTTCTGCCCTATGCGCTAACTTCAGTGCAAAAGGAAAATGAATGAATGAATGTGATTTTGTTACTAGATAAATTATATTAAAGTGATTTTATTACTAGATAATCTAACTACAAAATAGATGGATCTCCCTTGTAGCAGGACCACTGTCCTACTAGATTTTCAGCAGAATGTAGTCTAGAGAATGGAAATGTTTTGTGTCGCCGTTTTATTTGCGCCAATGGCCCAACACATCCATCTTCGGCGGGAAACGGGAAATGAAAACACAAAATATTCACTTAGTATAGGTTTATTATATAACACTTCATTTATCTCTCATCACCTATTTCTTATGCACAAAGATGATTTGGTGAGACAATTCTGTGCATTTTTAATAAAATAATTTTGTGTTTCATTTCCCGTTTATGTCTGCACTATTCGGACTGACACATTCAACTTTATCACGGTTTCTGCGTCACTTTGATCTTCTATGGCAGCGGTTCTCAACCTGTGGGTCACTACCCCTTTGGGGGGTTCGAATTATCCTTTCACAGGGGTTGCATAGACCATCGGTAAACACATATTATGAAGTAGCAATGAAAATTATTTTATGGTTGGGGGTCACCACAACATGAGGAACTGTATTAAAGGATCACAGCATTAGGAAGGTTGAGAATCAATGCACTATGAGATGAGACTGTAGAGTCCACCCCTAAAACTTTCTTAGTCACCTACTACAACATGCATGGCAGTTAAGTGTCATTGTTATTTTCTCCCCTTTTGAGTCCAAGCATCACATTGGCATTTATGCCTTTGTTTTTAATTAAGATGCAAATTGTAGCAAAAAATAAAGGCAGACAATCATGATTTATATGTCATGTGATGAGAAAAGCCAAAACTTCAACATTTAGTGACCACCAGAAAAATTAAGAGGAGAAAAGACAAAGGAAGACAAAGACATTGGCTGCTGGATAGGTATCATTGTGGCATGGGAGAATATCACCAATTGAACTTATTAACACCAGAGACAGAGAGCTGTGAAGAACCATGATCGCATTCAGCAAAGTGATTAATTGATTGATTAATTAATTAATAGATTAAACAATTACCCAAGTATTAAAATCATATAAGAAACAAAATATTATACAAATTACACATTCAAAATAAAATATATCACAATTTACCAGCTCAAAACAAAATATTACATAAATTACCTATTCAAAACAAAATTGGAAGCCAGCAGCATATGCAGACTCCACTCATTTCCCTGACACGAGTAACCCAATCGTGCAAACTCAAAAACCAACCTGCCCATACCAGCACCAGGTACTAAAATCTTGACATCAGATGGCTTGCGGGATCTGTTGGACAAATAGTAAAGTTATTGATAGCTATCCCCTGCTAGGAGACCTGCACACCTGAGCATATATTCATAAACCATGAAACAGTTTCTAGGTCGGCCTATTAAAACATGGGTACAAGAAAATCTTTGGAAAACTAAATGCAGTCACTGTGATGTTGACCACATTACCCCTAATGGTGTTATAGAAAAATATGGACCTAACGCAATATTGACCATACACCATAATAACAGATCAAAAAGGGACCTCACTTTTTATTTTAAAAATAGTTATTTGTTATAAGCAGACATCGTTACACTCCAGACACACCATAAGTGCTCAGTATCTTCCAGAATCTATCATATGTTTGTTCATTGTGTTCATTAGAAAAAATATGTGCCTTTCCCATATTTGATTAGTCCCCTTGCCTATGTTCATCAGATACTTATTTACTAATTTAAATATTAATTTATTTAGGGTTAAGGTTAGTTATGTCAAACACAACTCTCCTAAAACTCTCCTAGGGTTAAGGTTAGTTATGTCAAACACAACTCTCCTAAAACTCTCCTAGGGTTAAGATTAGTATGTCAAACATAACTCTCCTAAAACTCTCCTAGGGTTAAGGTTAGTTATGTCAAACACAACTCTCCTAATTCTCTCCTAACCCTAAAACATGTAATATTTAAATTAATAAATAACTATTAGTTGTCTGATGAACCTAGGTATGGGAAATAATCAAATTGGGTGCGGGGGACACACTTCCATAAAGTATCTTTGCTAGTCCCTATCATGATAAAGACCTTTATGGTTGAAACGTTGATTATATGTATTGTTCCATGTAAAAATGCTATTTAACAATTTCTATATTTACTTACCAATTGGTGCACAGTTTTACTGCAGTCTTTCAAAGGTTGTAATTACCTTTTTTTACATTCTTATCTATTTATCTATCTATCCGCTATTATCATTTTGTGCCTTGCAAAAGGATAGATGTTAGGGAGTAGAAGAGTGCTCTGGAGGTTACTTTGTTATATGTTTATTTCAGTGACTTACTTTATTCCTGTAATTCATCTTTTACAAAATCTGCCTCTGGCTTTGTATTCGTTGTGTGTTGGCACATAGGATTCAGGGATATTGCATGTCTTTTTGCAGTCAGTTCTCAATCCATCTACAACCTCCTCATTAAGAACACGATCACAAAAGTGTTGGCCAGAAGCAGCACAAGCCTCTGTACTTTTATTTCCAGGGTGCACCACCAGGAGGGATCGTGGTGGTCTGCTAACCCTGGGTCCATCAAGAGCAATCCGGTACCCTTAGCACCCCTGTAAACCCCCTAATCTGTTTTCTGATGTAATCTAAAAACTGGGGTGTTGCGTTAGTTAATCTTCTGATATAATCTAAAACTGGGGTTGTGTTAGTCTTCTGATGTTGTAAGTTCTGATTCTCTCGTATTGTTACTCCGAGAATTCTGCATAAGAATGTTATTTTTGTCAATATTAACTCATTATATATGAAAATTCATCAATATTTTATTAATCATCAAGTCACAGACATGGCAAAACGTTGCCCTCTAGATTCATGTAAGATAATCAGTCTTGATTATAAACCAGCATCATGATACACTGAAGATTCCTGTAAGTGCTCCCATTTCCATTCCAGCAACCAACCAAGAGTATACAGACTCAAAGTCCCAGCCAGATGTTGATTATGTGATCTTTGGATTTTTCAGATATACCTGTACTCAGATTCAGCAAATTCTTCTTCAACATTTGCTTGTAATATGACCATCAAGATTTCTTTTCTTCTTCTGCAGTTGTTCTCAAATTCCTACAGATTCGCTACTATATTTGAACCTTTGGCTTGATACAACCAACTGCATCATGACTTCTGGGTCACTTTGACCTTATATGGGATGGCACAGCACCATTATGTACCCTGTGGATAATCTCCAGAAAGCTCAGTACATATCTTACAGAGCTGCCCGCTGTACAAAACCGGAAATTATAAAACTATGGCCATCTGAAACAGCTCTGGCTAACAAGCACGCTCTTCTGCCCTGTCTCGGGGCTGGTGATCACAGTACAGTTAATTGATGAAATGCATATCAGCATCTAACTTCACCTAGAGAACGAGGAAGAAGAAAGGGACAGCCAACTCTACCCCAAAATCTCTTTAGCTGCCTATTACGTCAAGTGTGGTATGCAGTAGTGATGCTACTCTTTACTTCCCTTTCAGGCCCTGGAAACACACGGGCGATTAAAGCAATCAAGGCATTATATACATAATTGGTTGACAACATGTCCTGCAATATATTTAAACATCTTGGTCCCCTTCTAACACATGCAAATGCATGCCTTGTCAACTCGGCAGATACAACTAGTTCACATTATGTCCCTCAATACATTAAAACATCTTCCTTACAATCTAATTCATACTCTCCCAAGTCTTGTCAATTCAGCAGATACAACTAGTTCACATCATGTCCATCAATACATTCAAACATCTTCCTTACAATCTAATTCATACTCTCCTAAGCCTTGTCAATTCAGCAGATACAACTAGTTCACATCATGTCCCTCAATACATTCAAACATCTTCCCTACAATTTAATTCACACTCACCCACGCCTTGTTAACACAACAAATAAATTTAATGCACTCACCCAAGCCGTGTCAACACAGCATGCATCACTGGTTGATAGCATGCTTCCCGTTCAGCTCGACCATCCTCACTCCAATCTCTCATGATCTGCTTCAATGTTGTTTTAACCTTATCCATTTCTTCTCCTGTAGGGGGTGCACAATCTAACTTCCTTGCCCTTTCGAAATCCTTCAAGGTGTCCACAAAAATGCACAGATGTTACTTCATTTTAATATCAACATGGATGATAATAAAATAAAAACAAAGTACACATAGTCAAACCCCATTATAACAACTTGGTCCGACCTAACTAAATGTTTATGTAATAACAGAAATTTGCTATAAACGTAGAAACAATAAAAATAATTGGGGATTTTGAAAAGTGTTAAATAGGAATTGGTCAATGGTTATAAACAAACATCACTGTACTCTGGGCAGACCATTGGTGTTCAGTCTCACCTAGCAGATGATGAAGGATATGTATACTGATTGTTTCCGTGTCTCGCTGGTTGACAACACTCCTCATTCTGCCACGCAAGTGTCCAGTTCTACTAGTTCCACATGTAATATCACATTTATTTAATCTCTGCCTCCATGTTCTATCAATTGTTGGTGTCTGTATCCAGCATGTGCTCATGAAGCAGTTTAAGCACATCGCTCTTATCCATTGTCACCTTTAACGCCCCGTATATTAATGCCTAAGATGCATTTCTGGATTATATCAAGTGACATATTCTTTCCAGAACGTTGTCTTCATCATGGATACTCTGAACGCCTCTCTGTTCCGAGCAAGCAGGCCTGCATTGGCCAGAGACATGTGCATACATTCTTCAAAGTCGCTGGTCCATCGTCTTCTTGGTCTTCCTCTTCTTCTCTTGCCTGGCACTCTGCCCTCTAGAATCAGCCTTTCAATACCATCATTTGATCATGCTGCTTTAAGTGTCCAAAATACTGTAGCTTCCTTATTTCTGGATTACATGTGATAAATCCATGTGGTACCCTAAAGGTTGAATGTATATGCCGTGGATGTATATGTATAGTATGGGGTTTTGTCACCTACCAAAAAAGTGGAAATAATCTGCTGCATATCCCAACAAAACATCGAGTATGGGAATGGAATGCAGTAAGAGTGGCTCTCACTTGGCTGATGATGCAATCACCGGTGATTCTGTTATTCTATCTGACTCCCAGAGTATGGTATGCATAATTGTCACCTTATTTTGTCATAAATCCGTATTTTTAACAATTGATTTCCATATTCCAATAAAAACGTCAGTATTTAGCACCAAAAACAAAACAACAAAAACCCCCTAATTAATTTTTTTTCAAATTTTTTTTACCCCTCAATATGAGCGTGTGAGATAAAACAAAATGTCCGCATTAGTAATAATTATTAGGAAATTTAACACCAAGCGACTTTTAAAAAAATATTTTTATTGAATTTGTTTTTTTATGGGGGGCTCGAAATCCGTATTCGTGAGAACTTCAGACCCTCCACATGATCAATCATCAGTTGTAGATTAGTGTATCTTTCATCGTTATGTCATTCTAACCAATCAGCCGTACACTTAAAACTCATACTACTTTACAACTAAATGCCTAATTTTTCAGATCCTAGTTAAGTCTCACATACCTGTCAACCTGTTGAGACTGAAAACCATAAAAAAAGTTATGAAAAACCGTAATTGTGCACGAGAAACCGTAAAATCATACACAATGGTGAGGGGGCGGGGCTCGATCCGTGCACAGCGCAAAAAAAAAAAAGGAAAAAAAAAGAGGTATTTGGATTTTTTACGGGTAGTTTGCCTGTGTTTAGCATAGACATCCATAGCGTGGGAAGGAAAATTATAGAGCACAAAGTAACTTTACGTAACTTTAATACAAAGAAATGGGGGGAAAAAGAAATATGGAAAAAAAATTAATACAGAGAATGGATGCTTAGATCCGTTTGAAACTATAGCAACTTGTTGGAGTGCTCTATAAAGCGTTCGACAATAATTTCAACTATCCATGAATAGCGCACATCATGCATTTATGATCAGCAGAGATCGTACAACTATGACAGGCAGAGATCGTGCACCTATGACCAGCGGAGATCGTGCATCTATGACCGGCATCGATCATGCATCTATGGCCGGCGGAGAATGTGCATCTATGAACGGCGGAGATCGTGCATCTATGACCGGCGGAGATCGTGCATCTATGACCGGCGAAGATCATGTATCTATGACTAGCGGATATCATGCATCTATGGCCGGCAGTAATCACGCATATATGGCCGGCAGAGATCGTTCAACTATGACCGGCATCGATCGTGCAACTATGAACGGCGGAGATCATGCATCTATGACCAGCGGAGATCATGCATATATGGATGGCAGAGATCGTGCAACTATGACTGGCATCGATTGTGCATCTAAGACCGGCGAAGAACGTGCATCTATGAATAGCGGAGATTGTGCATCGGCTATCGGCGGAGGTCGTACAACTATGACCCGTGGAGATTGTGCAGCTCTAACCAGCAGGGATCTTGCGTCTATGAATAGCGGAGATCGTGCATCTGTAAATAGAGGAGACTGTGCATCTATGAATAGCAGAGATCGTGCATCTGTGAATAGCAGAGATCGTGCATCTGTGAATAGCGGAGACTGCATCTATTATCGACGGAGACCGTACAACTATGACTCGTGGAGATTGTGCATCTGTGATCGGAAGGGATCGTGCATCTATAGCAGCGACGGCTTCATTTTCAGTCAGCGGCATCATTTCTCATTTTCCGTTTGTAATTCCTAAATAGAAACATAACGTGACAACAAAATATTGGTTTAAGATAAGTTCTAAAGATCAGATTTAGGCCTACATAAACAAATAACATATTCTATTATTTAACTATAGACCTACCTACACTACCTAGGTCTAGGAGGCAAACAAAAACTTACAATATAAATTAAACGATGTATATAGTAGGCCTAGAAACAAAATACATGTGTGTTACTAGTTTGTGTACTGTAGATACACTGAGTAACACTGTCAATGCACGTGGACAAAAATTCCCTAAGTTCGGTATAAAGACAACGTCCCCAGCACAGAGAATAATTAAAGTACTGGGTAGTGTGTTAAAAGCATTGTTTCCAACAATACTTTGCCCCAAGACCAGATCAAATAAAAATCGCAAATGACACTATTGTTAATAAAACCTGTACAAATCACTGTTGCCACTAAAATATATACTAAAATATCAGTGTCACCACTAAATTTAATTTTAAAAAACCCAAAACGTACAAAACTGCAGAAATTCACGTAAAAACCCGTAAATGCCGGTGTACGCCCGTAAAGCCGTACAGTTTGGAAAAAACCGTAAAAATTACAGCGATTTACAGGCAGTTGACAGGTAAGGTCTCACTTCATATTTTACAAAGTTAAAGCCTCATGAACTGAACTGAATTAAGCCTCACTTCATATTTTATTAAAAGTTAAAGCCTCATTTCCCATTGATCTTAGTTAACCTCACTTCATATTTTAATAAAGTTATGCCTTATTCCCAACTAATTATGAAAACAGATTTGTTTAAATCATACTTACTGCTGAAGACGGATGTGTTGAGCCATTGACAAAAATAAAACGGTGATACCATGCATTTCCATTAACTGAAACACATCTTGCTATAAATATATTATGGTGATCTATTGCTAGAAGTGAGATCCAGTGGGAGTTTGCAATGAACACTGCAGAAGAAATCGTACTTACACTACTTAAGACTATTTAATGCGTGCATACAACCTGTATTGATTTTGGGATTTGAGAACTGGAAATCCAATCCAGCAATAGCCACTAAATTAACCACATATGAAAATGAGTTCCTTCAAAAAATATTGAACATAAAATCGACAGATTTTAAAACAAGCAATTCGTTGAAAGAAGACACAAACTAAGAATTTGTGTCAAGTTTTATATGAAGATGCTGGAATTAAATTAAAATAAACGGCAGAGGGGGCCCCCCCCCTCCCCCCGAGTTGGTTGTCCAAAATAAACTACACAAAACAATCAACAGTGAAAGATCAATATTGAGCATAAGCAATACACAAAAACTACAGCAACTTGTAACAAGTCGCTCAACATGGAAAGAAATTACTTCTGTTCTACATGTCACCTTTGATTTAAAAAGAACAATGAACTACACTTACACTATCTGTAATACACTCCTCCTTATTGAGAAACATATATTGACAATCTTGAAGCATAAGTTTAATAACTTCATAGTTGTGTAGGATGCAAGTCTGAATCATTTCCAAATTGTCCATATAGCCCATAAGCCGGTTCTTGTGCTGATCACTTAACTGTAGGTACGATACTTTGTTCATGTGTAGTCTTCTCAAACTGTACATTCTGTTGGAAGAAATTAAAATCTATTAAATTAACTGTACGTATGAAATCATAAAAAAACATCACAGATGAAAAATATATGGCACGGGGCAAACAGAAAAACAAAGTTACAACTATTAACCTTTACGACTCTGCGGTCGCAATAATGCGCCTATGAGAACAGCTCCGTTGTGCCTGCAGGCGCAATCCCGCTACATAGGATATCGCCCGATTCCCAAGTACGGAACTTCACAAAGTAATGATCCCGTGACGTATAAAACACGCCAAACGACGCTAGGAATACGCCGCAGTTTAAAGGTCAAGTTACTTTACTCATTACGACTGCAAGAAGAGAGAAAACCGGCTGGTTTTGTCAGCGAATTTCTGGAACGACGTTGGCCATTTTTTAGCCATATTTTACTATCAAATTGAGTACCGTGTGGCATGGCTAAGTGATCGTGAATACATGTTTTAATTGTTGTTTTTTATGTTTAATATGTTGTTATTTGATAAGAATGTTTGTGTAGTCGTTCAAAAACACAAAAATAATATGTATCAGGGGTGCCACGTGTGTGCTTAGACAATAATTACGCTGCGTGTCGGGATAGACCTAGTGTTTACCGGGCGGACGTTATATGCAATTTCTTCACGTTTTATTAGTTTTTTAGTTCATCTTATACTAGTTTTGATATAAAACAATATATATACAATAAGTATAGGTATTTATGAGGATTTTATCAATGATTCCACGCATTGCTCAAGTATTAGGGTCGTCAAGAAGTTACATGTGCGATTTGAAAATTGCGTTTTGCGATTTTCCCCCCGAATTTTCAACTTCACAACTTGCTCACAACTGTCATATCATACATACAACAACAAAAACATGACTATATTCACTATTCACTCCTCTATTTAGATATGCAAAAATTATTTTGATATCTTTTAAAATAAAAAAGTTATCACGTTTTCAAAACACCCACCATCAATAACGAAAATTTTCCAAAAAAGAATTCAGGCCCAAGGGGATGTTTCTTAATTTTTAATTCAGGGCCCTAAAGGTTAAGAAACTATATTTTTCCAATGACAACATATGATTGTGAGATGTGGGCTTTGACATTCTCATTAGAAAGGAAAAATATCTGCATTCAAAATGAAATGTTATAGAAAGGAACTAAGAATATCTTGGCCAGAAAGAAAAACCAACGCTGATGTCCACAAAAACCTGAACATAGAAGAAGTCTGGCTTCTTGATTAGAAACTGGCTTCACAGCACGCAGGACATTCCCATCAGTGCTCTGCCTCCGCTCCAGCAGCCATCTCAGTGTAAGTAGACTCATAGTTCCGGTCAGGTGTTGATTGTGTGATCTTCAGGACTTTCCAAAAAATTTACTTTTCCTCCCCTCACCTCTGAATACTCCCATTTCTAACATTCTCTGTATGTGTACTTTCTCAACCTCATTGACATCATCTGCATCTTGATATGAATTTATTACTGCCTTTATTAAATCTGCTTTATCTCTTCTCAGCAATGTGCCGTCTATCGCAGCACTGCCTGTCAATAAGTCTGCTCTCTCGTTTCCTCTGACCCCAGCATGACCAGGGCAGTATATCCATGTAAAGTCTGGCTCCTCAAACCTATCAAAAAACGCAAGCAAATATATTTCAGACATAAAGAGACACAATGGTTTAAAAATATTAATGAAGATTACAAATAATGGAGGGATAAGTTCCAGGAAAGAGAACAAGACCAAGACTATGATGGACACGATCTCGAAGACCTTCTGAACATGACAGTGGAAGGGCAGCTTGCACAGAACTGAGAGGCTTACAAGATGATTGTGAGGACAATGTTATGGAAAGGACATGTCACACAGATAAATGACATCATGTTCATAACTACAGTAGCTATGTGGATGGTTAATGAATGGCTGCTGAACAGAGGTTGAAAAGAATCCCTGAGGAGAGGACCTAGAACAGTGGTAGGTCAAACATAACATGCGGGTCAAATTCTGCAAACCAAACTATTTATTAAGGCCTGCCATCTAAAAGTACTTTATCTGCTGAAAAAAATTGTTATGTAGAGGTCACCAGACTGGCTCCAGCAAGGCCAGAACAAGCATTTTAAAGACATTATTAACTCTTTCAGGATTTGATTATTTTTAGGTTTTGATCAGATTAACTTTCAGGTGTAGAAAAATTTCACTACATGTGGTTTTCATTGTATCACTTGACATACTAATATTGATAAATAGTGTATGTGTAATATATCATTGGAAAGGGGAATGGATACAGGATATGAATATATAAGTACATTTATGATATTTGATTACTTCACAAGGTTAGAGTTAGTAAAACACAAAAAAAGAAAATGAAAATGTTAATTTATTAGTATAAATATTTTGATTTACCCAAATGTATCCATAGTTAGAGTTGTTGATATCCATTTTTCAAGAATGTTTACATAAGAGTATCAAATTAGTTTCACTATGCAGTTAATTTGATGAATCTATATCAATAAATGTTAAAGTTATGTACATTTCTCTGAATGACACCAGAAGCAATAATAAATATGAAAATATTTACATCCAGTCATGGTTTTATTATTTACAAGTTTTTATTTGTTACAAATGAGCTCATCTTGTGCGGTATTCTTTAAAGCATGATTTAGCACACAGATGTGGCTTATGTGAACATCCTATGCAGTAGTAGCTACTTCGCTTTCGTGTTAGTTTAGTATCACAATGAGCACATTGCCTGTCTTTTTCACCAGTCAATGAGATGGACAGTCCCCTGATACCTCTCAAGTTCTGTATTTACTGGTTTTCTTCCTGGCTTGGAAAATAAAGCAGCATCAAGGTTGTTAGGTGCCTCTGATTCAAATAAACTACATAGTTCTATAAATATGTTCTTGAAGCTAGAAAGGGGCATATGCTTCTCAGTCCGAGAGTAGCTCAGTGTGTATAAAATGTGGGCATTCTGTTGTGTTATTTCTAACACCCACATAAATACTTTTTTCCACCACTTGAGTATTCTTCTGTGGTTTCCATAATAGGAAATCATCTGATCCACTCTATCACATCCATTTATTGACATATTGTAATTATGAATGGGTGATGGTTTCTGAACTTTACTACTACCCTCAATTCTAATTTCACATGTTGTGCTTTCACGTTGTTACCAGATGGCAAGGTTTCTTCAATTTTGTATCTCTCCAGCTGACACACATAACTTGATCTTCATCATTTATGAACCATTTTGGTTCATTGACAGTTATTTTCTTATTCTTTATTTCTGGTGGAAATCCTCGTCTGTTCGCATTGAGAGTTCCAGTATAATGGTGATTTATCTGCCACAGAAATTGGACAAGAGGTAAGGAAGAATAATACTGATGCCTGACATTAAAAAAATAGTGACAGCAGAAATTATAGGTCTAAGAAGAATACTTGAAGTGTCATTGAGAAATAGAATTAGAAATGACAACATCAGACAGATAACCAAACAATACCAGTATTGGGACACATCAAAAGTCAACAAATCAAGTGGTTTTCACACACTTCGAGACTCAGACAGCATGCGGCCATGTCACAGATGCCGATGGTCATGACCATCCATAGACATCACGGCTATATAAAACAAGAGGCAGACCATGTAAAAGTTGTACTATAAAGAAGAAATCAAAAAAGCCACAGGAAAAAGCTTACAAACAGCGAACAAGATAGTCATATCCAGAGAACTATTCTACCCATGACGCCACAAACAAGGTACAAGGCAAACAAGGGCCGCGACATATACTATACTTCATGTAGATAAAGTAGAAACATTTGTGGGACCTAGATAAGAATTTAAATTACTTTGAAGTTTGAAGTACTTGGCGTATGCCAACGCTGTTAGCGAGGGCATGTGCATTTAATGTGTAAGAGCTGCGAGAATGGAGCAAACACTCAAAATTGTTAACAATATATGTAAACATCTTACTTGTAAAATTTAAAAGAGCTAACAACTCTAGCAAAGTGTTCCCGTTCTTCTCTATCCTCTAGTTCCTGCGTTGTGTGTTCACCACCGTCTGCCATTTTGTCAGCAGTCTATATTTCCGTTCCGGTGTCCACACAAAATGTTGCACTTCTAAAACTATCAAAATAAATCTAGAACATAGAATTGATAGAAGTACCAATTCTTATATATAATTTTAGATACTACATACAAATTAAAGGTAAAAATTAAGTTTCGTCCACCGCTGTGCTATAAATAACGCCTTAGACGAGAATTCTTTTAGAATTAATTAATAATTTAAAACATTGATTCTACCCCTTCTCCCCTACCAAAAAAATATATAAACTAATTCTAATCCTTTTAACCCCCCCCCCCCCTTTACCAAAATCTCTAATTTTACGCAACTTATCTAACACTGCAAGGGAACAAAGGTCACAACAGTGGACGAAACTTAAGATGCGCCAAATTAAAAACTGATAGTACTTGGGAGCTAACCATAAATTACGTCAACAGTTTCTAGTCAACCCCCCCCCCCACCCGTTTTTAAACAACCGTCAAGAATTGATGTAACCCCCCCCCCCCCCCCATTGTCACAATTACACACATCCTTTTTTCTTCCCCCCCCCCACCCCCGACATTTCTGAGCAGAAAGGTACGGAAAAAAACCTACATGATTTGTTTCATATTTTTGTAGAAGAATAAATTAATGTAATTTAAAAATTCGTGTATAGAAATCATTCTTCACATCATCTTTTCTCAACCCAGACCCCCCTCTTCCCCCCCCCCCCAAAAAAAAACTCCTCTCCCTTTCCCCCTTGTCTATCAAGCTATCAGACTTGTGTAGATGCACCCCACCGTCTAACTGTAGATGTAATTTATGGACAGCCTCCTGGCTGCAAGATCGATAGAAATAGGAGAAGACTGAAAAATAAAACCGCGTCGTGCAGACGATATGCAAATCGTATGCTGGGATATACCGAGTATGTTGGCGTATAGAAGACCTTCCAACAGAATTAATGAGGGCCCCATTCGTGACATTTCTGATTATTATTGGGCTTTGGGTTGGTGACTATATACTTGGAGTCGCCTTGGATATTTTTTACATGTGATTTCAAGTGATGATGACCTTTTTTTACATCCACTTTTGCAAATTTAGTTAAAATTATGACCATGCATAATAGTTTGTAGATGGCTAATAAACCATATTCGAGCGGTAATGTCCTTGGACAGTTTGGACATGGAATTACCAGTGTAGAAGGATTTTGGTCTTCTGTGACTTTCTAGTTACTCTCCGAGGTGGGCTGCAGCATTTCTCCTGGTTTTTTTTTTTGGCAGGCGATAGTCTGGCATGCGTACCAAATGACTTGCCCATGTTTTTTATTCAAAGTATATAAATAGTGGCCAACCGAATTCCAAAAATAATCAAAAACGTCACAAATGGAGTCCTATAATTAATATTTTGGTGGAATGTCTTCGTTGAAGAGATTCAAAATCCTTCCTATGCATGTCGCGGCGTCTGCTATGGCACAGCGTCCTTTATTTCCCCAGCCCATAGAAAGCCACCCTGCACTCCTTCACATTGAAACATGCAGAAACGAAAGCTATATATATATATATGATGATGAGCTGAATACCTGCCAGGTACGACTGGGCACATGTTGGGCAGAGTCAGGAGTAGTTTAACCTAACCAGTAAGCCATGGAAACAATTAGTCCACACGCCCTTCAATAGCTGCTGAAGTAGACTGAACAGCGCCGAAACTAGATCAAAAGCGTCAAATTCAATATCAAGGGACACCACCAATGAAATGAATAGAAGGTGGTACTGCTAGTAGAACATAATGGAAAATAATACTCACATATGAGACAGGTAATGAAGTCCTACTGAATGACGACTAAAACACTACACACTATCACTAACGGATGTAAATATGGTACATATAACAAAACAAAACACAGAATATAATCTACAGATGACAATACACATCGATAATTGTCCTGTGTATTGTCATCTGTAGATTATATTCTGTGTTTTGTTTTGTTACATGTACCATATTTACATCCGTTAGTGATAGTGTGTAGTGTTTTAGTCGTCATTCAGTAGGACTTCATTACCTGTCTCATACGTGAGTATTATTTTCCAATGAAATGAAGTCGATGTACGGTGTATATAACTTGTATACTTAATCAGAAATGCTGGCAGATGTGAAACAGAATTGAAAAAAAGAATAGGAATGGCTAAAAGGACTTTCAATGGCGTGAGGAAAATATTAACATCTAAACTGATTACAATCGCCCGTGTGTTGTCGGGGCCCGAAAGGGAAGCAAAGAATAGCAACACTGTTTACCTTCCATGCATGTCGTACGAGGCGATTAAGGAGGTTATGGGATGGAGTTGACTGTCCCATCCCATATAGGGTCAGTGACCCAAAGCCATGCTGAAGTCGGGTGTGTCATGCCGAAATGCGCAGATATCGCAGCAATGCTGTAAACCATGACACAACGCATTCCTTTCTCCGGACTATATCCTGCTAATCTGCAGGAGTTTGAGAACGAACGCAGAAGAAGAAGAACTGATTACAAACAAACTAAAAATAAGAATTATAAAATGCTACATCTATTCTATATTAATGTATGGCTCCGAAACATGGACAATGAACAAACAATTAGAAGACAGAATTTATACCTTTGTGAATATAAAGAGGAATATAGAGAACATCATGGAAAGAAAAGAAAACAAACAAAGGGGTTCTAACAAAAACTTAGTATGAAGAAAGAGTTATTAAAGGAAATAAAGATCAAGCGCATAAAATATTTTGGAAATATATAAAAATACATGACACTTTGTTGAAGATCTTACTTAAGGGTAAAGTCGATAGAAGACGAGCAAGAGATATGCAGAGATCCAAGTGGTAGAGTAACATCACGAAATTAACATGTTACAGTCTAGCAGAGTGCACCGCCGAGAAAATAGACAGTGAAATTGTGTTAGCCGTCGCTCAGTAAAACTTCATTACTTATTTCTCACAAGAGTGCTATTTTCATACATAATATAGTCAGAGGCTTAGGGTGAAATACCAATTGGAAAGACTTCAAATCAAACGACATACTAAGAGAGGAGACAAAACAAGAATATGTGACGAACATCATCAGAAAACGCCGATGGACATACATCGGCCATGTACTTAGAATGAAGGAAGACATAATTCCACGACAAGCCTTCATGTGGACACCAGACGGGAAAAGAAAACAGGGAAGACCAAAACAACGCTCAGAAGAACTTTTATGAATGAACTAAAATAAACAGGCATAAATGCACAATCCTTGGCAACTGACCAACATGCATGGAGAACTATGACATCCGCCCTATGTGCATAACTTGGCAAAAGAGGAACTGACTGACTGACTGTTTAGGGTTTTAATTTCTATGGCGATCTGGGGTTATTTCTGAAACGTCAGTGGTAACAGTGTACCTGGCACTGCAGCAACTATGGCTGGGGTCCAATGTTTACGTTTTCTTGTCTCTAGAAGAGCCACTGGATGCAATGTTATAAGCTCGCAATGCAATTCTATTCGGTGTGCTGTATCCAAAAGACACATTCATGAACACATTTTAAAGGGTCAAGTTGTAAAAATAGGATGTGCAAGTGGTTTCTGGGGAGACACCGCCTGTGCAGGTTATTATTAATATTAAATTTTAAATAGATAGACAATAGCCTTTCCACCAGGATGGATCAGATATAGTCCAGACAATGGAAATGTGTTGTGTCACCACCCAGTGTTTTTTTGCGTCAATGACCCAAAACACCCATCTTCGGCGGGAGTACATTACAATGCTCTACACTATATTGAATTCCTATTGAATAGGAATACTGTAGTCAGTGTATTATAATGGTGACTATGATATAGATACTTATGCCTTATGCTATTACTTGTATGCGCTATTCTGACTGACTATAAATTTTTGTTGTCATTTAATTCATTTATTGAAATTATTCGCGCCATGGTTTATTCGTGAAAATAATATTATTAATACTGTCGTAGTAGTAGTGTGTCAATACTCAACTGTTTTCTACAGTAGTAGATGTTTGATAACTTCTCAAGCACTCATACTGAAAATTGTATCATAGTTATCAATGTGCCCAAACTTCTAAATCTGAAGTTAAAGTCAGTAGCACCTTAGCCTAAAGAGAGTAGAGTGTAATAAGTATTGGACTGTCTTATTCACAACAGTAACAGTCTACATGTACAATACTGTACATAGTTCAAGTGTAGTACAAAAAAGTTCAAAGTGCACTTGTGGCTAATGAAAAATAAGTGTACTAATGAAGTGTATTTTTTTTTAGAAAGATGATGAAAATACTCAAACAGCAAAGATAACTGATGTTGAGATCCTTAGAGATACTGGATTAAAGAGATACATTGATTATATTACATTAGAGGCAGTCAGAAGCATAGACTATGAACTTGTCTTGTCTATCCATGTGTACCACTAGGCATCATCCGGAGCAGAAGTCTTCTTTCTTTTGCTTACTGTGATGCCGCTGTCATAGTGCAGCCTCAGTGTTCTAGTATTTCTTTGATGTCTTCTATCCATCTTCATTTTGGTCTTCCCTGTTTCTGTTTTCAGATGATCTTCTATTGAAGGCTATTGACGGAATGCAATCTGGTTCCATTCTGATCAAGTAACCAAACCATTTGATATTTTGAGTGTCTATTTATTCTTTGCACGATGTTGTTTTCATCATATTTCTTAGTATCATTGCTTATTCTATCTCTTTTTGTTACCCCCCAGTGCCATTCTTAGGCACAGCACTTCATTTCGCTTACTGTAAGTTTTTGTTCTAGTTTCTCTGTCATAGAGTCCTTGTCGGGCATTGGTAACACAGTGTCGACATGAACACTGAGTTTATTAAAGTTCTTTTGGAGATCATATCGATGTTCATGTGTTTCACCAGTGGTGCTAATTGATATGAAACTGTGTTTGCTTTCTGACATCTTGTCTCTATTTCTCTATCTAGTCTCCCATCTTCTGAGAACACGTTGCCTAGATACTTAAATTCCTTCACTTGGTTGAGTTTTGTGCTAATATTTCTATTGAGGATTGATTTCTGCATATCTTCAGTATTTCTGATTTTGGTTTGGATTTAGGAGAGGCATGGGCTGCATGGATCCTCTTTTCACACTTAGGCAACTGAGTGAACAGACAATAAGGGATGTGGTTGGTCAAGTACGGAAAACCTGTTTACTTGTGTTGCAAAGCGATTCGGTGCTGCTAGAACAGACCTGGTTCAATTCCTGTCAGCTGTAAGACAATAGAATACATGTTTCTCATGTTGTTGTTTTCGCAATGAGTATTTAATGTGTTTAGGTGTTTTTGCAGCTCAGATGTATATTTGTATATCAACTCCTGATTATTTGCAAATAGCAATTTGTTTATAATATTACTGTCTTCTTTTTCTCTCTTCTCTTGTTTCAGATTGGTTTTCTTGTTCTATTGCTTTGAAGGTTTCTCTGGTTATTTTGTCCATACAGATATTGAATAAGAATGAGGATAATACACATCCCTGTCTGACTCCAGATGTTATTATGAATGTGTTTGTCATTCCTTCTGGTGCTCTTACTCTTGCTTTGCTTCTCTGATATAGTGCTCTGGTGTTTGCTAGAAATTGGTCATGGATCCCATGCACTTCTAAGTAGGTACAAGTTTGTCTCTGTTAACCCTGTCGAAAGCCTTCTATCGGTCAATAAATGTGATGTTAAGTTGATTGATGTATTCTATTGTCTGTTCACTCAGTTGCCTAAGTGTGAAAAGGGCATCCATGTAGCCCATGCCTCTCCTAAATTCAACTTAGTTTCTACTTATTTGGACGGTCTATACAAGGTCTTAGTGTTTTTTATATTATCTTTGCGACATTAAAAAAAGACAGGTTTTATGCCCTTGAAATGGAAATATATAGAAGAATATGAAGATCTTCATGAAATGAGAAGAAAACAAAGAGGTTTGATTATAGCAATATTCCGTATGTAAAAATACTTTTAAAGAAAATAACAGTGAAACAAATAAAATATTTTAGACATAATATGTAAAAAGGTATAATGCTTTGTTATTAAGACTATATTTGAAGGTGATGGGTGGAGGAACAAGTAAGGTGTAAGCAGAGATACAAGTGGAGCAGAAACATCTAAATTGGAAGGAAACATGAGATGGACAGCATAAGTCTGTCAGACTGCACCACCACTAAAACAGCCACACTGAGAAGGCCCTTGATTGGATGAAAAAGTCAGACAGTCGATTTATAGTGAATGTGTGAGAAAAATAAAGTGTGAACCTAAGTGATTACCAAAACTATCTGGTTTTTTCAATATACAAAATGTACCAGCATGGGGAAGATCTTTAGGTCTTACTAGTGACCAAACAGAAAAAAACCATCAAGCTATATTATACTTCTAGTAGATAATATGACTGTAGATAGGATATTCTTCCAGTGAAAATACATTCTTCATCTTTACTTGTATATGTTGTTTGTTTCGTGTTATAATAGTACTTTCATAGAATACAGGTTTTTGAAGTTTTACTTGAACACAACATATGGACTATCACTAAAGGGTTATGAGGTGTAAGTAAAGTAAGTAAGTAAAGTAACCCATAGTATTTATTAATGCCGTAGGGGTGTGAGATGTTAGCAATCTCACATTTCAGAGGCTCTGAAAATGAGGGCAGTAGCCATCTCCTCTCCCTCGCAGTCTTTACTTCCCAGATTAATCCGGTACCTATTTAAGGCTGGGTCGACCCAGGAGCTGTTGCGATCTGAAAAACATTTTCGCCTCAACTGCGGAATGAACCCAATACCACTCATATGTGAAGCCTGTGCGCTTACGTGGCTCCCCTGTGCTAACGCGGCTTATGAGGTGTAAACACAAACAAATACAAATGACAATGCACAAGACATTTGTGAACGTTTTAAACTGTTAGGTCTTTCCTAATAATACATAAAACAAGCTTTAAAAACAATGAAAACAGTAACAACAATGTTGCCACCACAGAGGCACTAGATACACGGTTGACATGTAAACAAACGAAGTTCAAAGTGACAATGATGAATGTGGAAACATGTAGTCATGGAAACAGGTTTTGTTGACAATTGGAGAACAGGATATGAGAACAGATATAACAAATTATTACCCAATACAACATGTACAGCAATACAATAAGAACCATACCAACACAAATGTACTCTATGTTTGATGTTATATGTTTAATGTTGTATGTTTCTGTTGCCCCCAACACATGAGTTAAATGGTTCAATGCATGTCTTGTCTCCATTTCCTATTTCTGTCTTCTATTAAATAATTCATATGGATGATAAGGAGATGCAGGTCAGTAGACAGTGCACCTTTCCCCTTTTGTGGCAGACTCCTTGGTGATGGTGAATGCCAGATGTACCATCACTACAACTTAGTATAGGCCTATAGATCTAAAAAGTCTACCATCACTGAAACTTAACCTTTAGCAAGCCAGATTAAAAAATACGAAACGTATCCCTGCCACCGGATTCTTTTTTGAAAATTTGCATTATTGATGGTGACTGTTTTGAAAATGTGATAATTTTTTGGTTGTTAGAGATATTTAAATAATATTTGCACATATAAATAAAGAATTGAATTATGCATATATTGGTGTAATTTATGTACGTGTGTGTGTGATACCAGACGTATGAGAAAGTGGTAAAGACGTTTTTCACAAAAAACATATATTTTATAACAAATAAAGAGGAAAAAAATAAGAAAAAAAATAACTTACCTTACATATCGAATTCCTTGGCAACACTGTCAACTAAATCACGTAAATCTGTTGTATTTATGTTCTTTCACTGCGAAATTATCAAAATATAGCCGGGGGAACTGTATAAAACATGTAGATTTGCAGTAAAATCGTTCTTTGAGCTTAGGCCTAGAGTTATTTTTTCTGCCACTTCAAAATATTCGATATCAAACGTACAAGTCCCCAAACCAGCACGGCATTCTGTATATTCACTGCTGTGAAACTAAATAACCTAATAATCCATGATTCAATCCACGATTCAATGTTATTTTATTCGAAATACGATGAAATAAAGGTCTGTAAAACCGATCCATCATCATGGCATCGTACCGGTGTTCAGATGTGGTCAGATTAATTGCTCTTAAACTTTTACGAATAGCCAGCCATTCTCAAAAACGATCATGTCGGAAGTGGGGGATGTACCGGCTTCGATTGCGCATGTCCCCAGCTATGTGCACGAACTGTGGTACGTGTAAATCTCACGATAATCTCGCTGGGAGGGACGGCCCGCCATCAGCGCGCGCGGCCATTTTGTTTTTCGGCGGCTGGATATCATATCGGCTCGGTGAAGGTTAATATAGGCCTATAGATCTGAAAAGTGTACCATCATTGCAACTTAGTATAGGCCTTTAGATCTGAAAAGTGTACCATCACTGCAACTTAGTATAGGCCTATAGATTTAACAGAAGCAGGGTTGCCATATTGGACATATTATGACCCATTTCTCAAATTTGGTCATTTTAAAAGACTACTGGTATTGAATAGCAGGGTTTTCAGAGAATCCATAAAGAAGACCAAATTCTGCAAAGATGACTGGCCATGAAACATATTTTGGCCTTTTTTGAAAACTATATCTACTTTCCCATATTTTCTTGTTTAACTTTGGCTACAAATTGTGTGGCAGATTCTTTTGTGCATGTTAACTAATTTCTAAACACTGTCTATTTTCCTCAGGTATAAATGTAGAATAAAAAGTACAGATATTTGATATTTTTCTCATGATGTATAACTGGAAGCTTTGTTACTATAGTGAGACCTGATAAAGCAAACATTAAGAACAATGTTTTTATGGTAACAAAAAGCACTAGATAATAGTTGGGACAATAATTTACCAGAACATTTAGTTACCAAATAGTGAAAAGTAAGATTATAATTTTAGAAAACTCAGACTCAAAATAACATTAGAAGAACTAAAATTAGGTTAGCAATAACATATATTTGTTATTGTTCAATGAATGAATGTTGATAACTTGAGAGATGTAACAAAGTTTATATAAATGTAGCATTCTTGAAAATTCAGCATGACTTCAATAGTTTATATACAATTTTGAAATTTTTCATCTTGTACCAACAATTTGGCCATAAACAGTTCCAACCATCTGGCAACCCTGGACAGAAGAATGAGAAATTAGTTGGCCCAGAAATATATGCTATGCTCCTGGTAAGAGGTGATAATCTTAGTGTTCTGCTGCACCAGAATTCCTGACTTTGGAGACCAAATATCCATCCATATACACACTAACATAACCATGCCTTTGAGACAACAAATCTTGTTGCCAGAAAGGCTATGGGCTGTCAAGAGCCATCTACTTACAACTAAAGGAATTACTTTATCATCATTACATAATTGTGGACTTGATCAATAATGTCTGTTTTCTCTTGTTTGCTTCCAGCCCCACAGCTGATCTATGGAGCCAAGTTGAACTATCTCGTGTTTGATTACTTGTCAGAAATTACAATGTCGTTGCTTACTGCTGGCAGGAGAAATTCCCCGGTAAATATTTGACACCAAACAATTTAAATATTACAGTATATATTACTGGTTCCTGATGACGGACCAAATAAAGAGTACTGCTGTGGACTGTCATATATGTTTTAAGTGATGACTAAGAAGGCCTAGGTGTGGTATACAAATACTGTATCCTGCAGTCTTATGTGTTACTCGAGGTGTTTAAGAGGGAAGCAAATAATAGTAGCATTGTCATCATGCCATAAATAGTGGCTAAAGATAAATCACTGCCTAATTCTTATTTGGTATTCACTGCCCAACTCCATGTTCTCTTGTGGTATTTACTGCCCAACTCCATGTTCTCTTGTGGTATTTACTGCCCAACTCCATGTTCTCTTGTGGTATTTACTGCCCAACTCCATGTTCTCTTGTGGTATTTACTGCCCAACTCCATGTTCTCTTGTGGTATTTACTGCCCAACTCCATGTTCTCTTGTGGTATTTACTGCCCAACTCCATGTTCTCTTGTGGTATTTACTGTCCAACTCCATGTTCTCTTGTGGTATTTACTGTCCAACTCCATGTTCTCTTGTGGTATGCTGTCCAGCCCCATGTTCTCTTGTGGTATTCACTGTTGAACCTAAAGTTCTCTTGTAGTATTTGCTACAAAACAAATTGCAGCAGAAACCTCAATTGGGAGCATAGTGCATAAATTCTTTTTTGACCTCATATTTTTTTCTTACAGAAAACCAACTGCTGTCAGTGAAATTCCAGAAGGATTCTTCTGTGTTTCAATTAAAATACCCCTACAATTTTATAATCTTACCCCAAATTCTGCCAAAACTTGATACATCTCCCACCTATTAAGCACTACCATGACTGGAAGGTTGCAGGATTACTAAATTTTCCTAATATCTGATCATCTCTGGATTTTAAAAAAAATACGCAATTCATGAATATTAGTAGATTTCAGAAAATTCTTTATTTCTCAATTATTATGGGGCCTGAAATACTTGGTCCTTCCAATCTTTTAATAGAAAATCATTCATATAATACTTTATGGAGGTCTTCACTTCATGATTGATGCAATGTATGACATCTTTCAGTTGCTTTTGGAGACTGATTTCAAGAAGAATGCCTTCAATTTTCTGCTCTTGATGTTGTTCACTGTAAACGATTCAGTGTTATATTAATTCATCAACTGATTACCACTTGTACCCTTCCCAAGATAAGAACATATATCCATCTTCTGCTTAAGAATGAGTGCTACTTTCTTGCAATTACTAGATGATGATATTGCTGACATTCACATTGGTTGTCGCATTCTTATATAATTTAAAGAAAACGGTAGATAAAATGTAAACAAATCTATACAACTACCTAGTAGCTGGTAAAACCAGTGTGGCTCAAATATGAACCAGAGCTTATGCTGAAATTTTAAGAAATAAATATTTATTATTGATTTATTTATTTTTTCTTGGTGTTTGTTGCTTGAGAGATCAGGTTATTTTAGTAAAAAATAAAAGGTATTTTACTGTATGTTGGTGTAGCCCAAAAGGGAAGAAAAGAATAGCAGCACTGTTTCTCTTCTATGCATATCATAAGAGGCAACTAAGAAGGTTATAGGGGGAGTTGGCTGTCCCATACAATATATGGTCAAAGTAACCCAGAAGCTTTGCTGAAGTTAGATGTGTCAGATACAGATATCGCAGCAAAGCTGTAAACCATGACTCTACGCATTATGTTTTCTGGACTACATCCTGCTTATCTGTAGGAGTTTGAGAACAAACGCAGAAGAAAAAAGAAGAGGGGTTTTACTGAATAAAGCATACTTTATCGAAAATAAGTATTCACAATCAATATGAACAGATAAAATAAAACCTAAGTAAATTATGTTCAAAATAAAGACGATATGTGCCTAGTATGTACTGAAATGGTGGACCATTATTCCTATTGAACTCTGAAAAGAATTGATTAAATTTTTAAAGTCATTTGTCTTGTCTCGCCACTTGTCAGTGAAGCATCGTAGGGAGCCAAATCTCTGTTCTATTGCCAAATGTGTTGGTGTTGTAATCCCATGAGGCTGTAGAATGTCTCTGATATTGTTGATTTCATTTATGTCTTTGTCTTCCTCTTGCCCTCATCCTGGATGTTATGCTGCTATACTCTCTAGACCGGAGACAGTCAATTGTCTTGTAAATAATATCCAATATTTTATTTTTTAGGACATGGGCTACGTTCCAGATTTTGTGCAAGTAAGTGTGGCACCTTTCATAAAGGACATCAAGTCAAAAGGTAAATCTTCTTCTTCTTCTGCATTCTCAAACTCCTGCAGATTAGCAATAGTAGTCTGGAGAACGGAATACGTTATATCATGGTTTACAGCATTGCTGCGATATCTGCACCTTTTGGCCTGAGACATCTGACTTCAGCATGGCTATAGGTCACTGACCCTATATGGGATGGGATAGCCAACGCTATCTCATAACCTCCTTAGTCACCTCTTATGTGCTGCTATTCTTTGCTTCCCTCTCTGACCCCAGCAACACACAGGCGAAAAGGTAAATAACATTGATGATTTAGGGCATTATTTGATTGATTGGTTTAAATTGGAAACAGGGTAATGTGGTAATCGCTGGATACACATGCTGGGGTCTGAGAGGGAAGCAAATAGATAGCAACACTGTTATCTACAAAGCATGTCTCAGAAGGTGACTAAGGAGGTTTTAGGGTGGAGCTGGCTACCCCATTCCATATAGAGTCAAAGTGACTCAGAAATCATGCTGAACTCAAATGTATCATTCCAAAAGGTGCAAATTTCACAGTTAAACTGTAAACCATAGCACAACGCCTTCCAATCTCTAGACTACTTCCTGCTAATCTTCAGGTGTTTGAGAACAAAGTCTGGAAACACAGAAAAACACACAGATCGACAATTTAACCAAAGTCCTTTATCAAGAACATATCATAGCACACAATGAGTAACGGATGACAAGTATCCATGTTTCACAACCACTAACACACTATCACTATTGGAAGCTCACATGAAATAATATACACAACGGAAAACAAGCTATAATCATACAAATAACAATACACATAAAGTAATCAATGTTTCAACCAAAAGGTCTTTATCAAGATACACACAAAACACCAAAAGATGGCAAATAGAAATGATCACAGTATGCATGTGGTTGTGTATGTGGGTCTCACCAATGGCCCCTAGACATATCACCCATGCAACAGAAAACCTTAGTGGATGACATGCCGTTATATTGAGGTTATCTTCTTAGAGAAGCTTCATGGCACATCATCTATACAATTATGCTTTTATTTTGTTGTTGAAATGTTAGTTAGTCGTCGGATCATCATCACTGCAAACTGGACACATCCATAGTTGCTCCGATCTCTCCTTGAGTGTATCCGCCATCACACTTCTGCTGACAGTACCGGTCCTATGCTGGTTGACCATCATTCTTCTGCGCCCTCCAAAATGTTCACCTCTAGCAACACCGCATTTCAATCCCTGATCTTTAATCCTAGCCATTGAAAAGGAATCATCATCCACATTAGTCTCACTCTCACGTGTTATATCTCTTAAGGAGTTAAAGTTGAAATGTGTTTCATGTTTACCTGAATATATATGTATGGTTGTGGTTGGGAAGGAACCAGAGATGTACTGTGCAGCACTGGGGAGGAGGAAACTGACATCAATGCTTTTCCTATGGCTGAGGCCCATCATAGAGGCACAGTGACTCAGGACGTGACAATCCTTTTGACTTGAACATTTGGTTGAATGCCTGGAGCAATAGAGAATATCGGCATAACCAGTAGTCATTTGGTGGTGGGGAATGAGCAAAGTGAACCCTATCTTGGCTACAGTGGCTAGGAGCAGTGCATAGGTTGAAACCTACCTTCCTGGAGGTGTGATAGTTATTCTCTGGCTCTGTCCCGGGGTGGGCGAAAAATTCACAGTCTTCCCAGCAATATAATGCCATTTAATGGCATTTGGTCAAAGGGCATGAGCCCAGTTGGGTACTTTTACAGTTGGGTCGACTGGAGGAACAGTCTTATCAGGTGAGAAATCACGACCCTCATTTTTGGTCTAGATGTGGTTTTGAACCTGGCATGGTCCTGGTGATAGTTAGCAAGCCTACTATCAACTACACTACAGTGCTCCTCATTAACCCTTTAGCTGCTACATTATTCTCAGTAACTGGTCCATTTCACCTCTGTATTTATGTGAACATGCAGCACAGACTGCAGAACATATTCTACAAAACTACATTACACTCAAGCATAGGTTCCCAAACATTTTCGGGTCACCTAGCACTTAGCAAGGCATAAATGTTTGCAAATTACGCTCCTCCGTTATAACAGTTTTCCGAGTTCAAGCCGTTTGATACTTTCAGCTTAAACAGCAAATGATGCATTACTGGTTATGCCTTTAAATTATTGACCAAAGTAGTGGTCAATATGTGCTTCATGTTGATTTTGGAATGAAATATAATAAATATATGTGCTTTTGTAAACATATTGTGAAGGATTAAACATAGTCCGAATCTGTGACAACAAAGATACAGAGTTCGTTCCTCACTACATGCAATTGTGCACTCAGACCATTCAGAAAGAAATATCAAATTACTGAATGTATTTATATTGCCTAAAAAATCACTACAGCCAAAAAATGCTGGGTTGATGGCTACATCCTGAATAGGATACGCTACCAACTGTAAACAGAACCTATTATACACACACAAATACATGCTCTATTTTCTCATTGACATAGAAAATTGACATCTATTTCTGTCAGACCTATTTCTGACATTTATTTTGGCCAATTTTCAAATGATTAAATAATTGAAATAGAAAAGTGATGATAAACAATTTTAAGCTCAATTTATATTAGAAATAATTATCCAATCAATAAATCATGAAAAAAATTACTTTTAAATATATATTATTAATTTCTTCTATAAGGAGACACCAATCCCTAGACCACATGAATAACCCAAATTGCTTCTGAACCCAGAACCACTTCCTTCTTCCTCCCCCCCCCCCCCCTGGAAGACTTCAGCTCTGACTGGGGGGGGGGGCAGTACCGCCCACATTGAGAACCTATGTACTAAACCAATTGAGGGTGGAGCACTCGCCCACAGAGACAGACATCCACATAAAGCTGCATGGGAGTCTTGAGCTTTCAAATAAAAAAAAAAGGTAAAGGTATGTCCCATGGCAGCAACCTGCCATTGGGGATGAAGATAACTCTTCATGTACTAAGCCACATCAACTATTAGGTGTTGTAGCCAGTTCCCTTCCTTGCTGTCTTTACCTCCCCTAACTCATGTGTCAGGTACTCATTTACAGCTGAGTCGACTGGAGGAGTGGTCGTGTCAAGCGAGAAATAACAACCCAGATTAATTTTTTTGTCATGGTTTCGAACCTGGCACGCTGTAACCCAGTGATAGAAAGCAAGCTCACTATCAACTAGTTGACCACGAGCTTTCAAATACATCAATATTTATCAAAGGTTACTTGCTGTGTAATCTGCGAATGAGAAGTAACTGACCCCAGCTGTGCTAAATTATTTCCCAATGACTTTCCCTTTGTGCAAATTCCTTTACTTGAGCTACACAAATAAGAGAACTTCCACCGTATTTGCTTTTTAATGTCATCAGAAAATGTGTACCGCATGAATTTGGTGGTTTGCATGTACTGACGCTTAGAAGAATGAAATTTATTTAGCAATGAGGGATAGAAAACAAAAAAGTATTAACTTTTCAATAACAGTAAGATGGAGGAACGGGTAAACTCACGCGCAGCAGCTAAATGGTTAATGCAGGACATTAGTGAATTATTTGCATCTACAGGAATAAAGTTGCTGACCAATGCTGGTGGCATCAACCCATCAGGATGTGCTGAAGCCCTTCGAAAAGTTTGTAAAGCAGAAGATGTGGACTTGAACATTGCTGTTGTTAAGGGAGATGACCTCATGTCTCACGTATGTCTTAATTAATTTTGAAATACCTTGTATTTTATCAATTTAGTTCATTCCTTCTTAATTTCCTGTAGTAACAATTTCCTCCTTGAAATTTGAGCTGTTTGCTCTAAGTTCAGTGAACTGTTAGTGAGATAGAAATGTGCATGCTAAGAAAGTGTGGGCCATGCTAAGAAAGTGTGGGCCATGCTAAGAAAGTAGTGGGTCATGCTAAGAAAGTGTGGGCCATGCTAAGAAAGTGTGGGCCATGCTAAGAAAGTAGTGGGTCATGCTAAGAAAGGAATGGGTCATGTTAAGAAAGTGTGGGTCATGCTAAGAAAGTAGTGGGTCATGCGAAGAAAGTAGTGGGCCATGCTAAGAAAGTAGTGGGTCATGCTAAGAAAGTGTGGGCCATGCTAAGAAAGTAGTGGGTCATGTTAAGAAAGGAATGGGTCATGCTAAGAAAGGAATGGGTCATGCTAAGAAAGTAGTGGGCCATGCTAAGAAAGTAGTGGGCCATGCTAAGAAAGTAGTGGGCCATGCTAAGAAAGTAGTGGGTCATGCTAAGAAAGTAGTGGGTCATGCTAAGAAAGTAGTGGGCCATGCTAAGAAAGTAGTGGGTCATGCTAAGAAAGTAGTGGGTCATGCTAAGAAAGTAGTGGGCCATGCTAAGAAAGGAATGGGTCATGCTAAGAAAGGAATGGGTCATGCTAAGAAAGTAGTGGGTCATGCTAAGAAAGTAGTGGGTCATGCTAAGAAAGTAGTGGGTCATGCTAAGAAAGTAGTGGGTCATGCTAAGAAAGTAGTGGGTCATGTTAAGAAAGTAGTGGGTCATGCTAAGAAAGTAGTGGGTCATGCTAAGAAAGTAGTGGGTCATGCTAAGAAAGTAGTGGGCCATGCTAAGAAAGTAGTGGGTCATGCTAAGAAAGTAGTGGGTCATGCTAAGAAAGTAGTGGGTCATGTTAAGAAAGTAGTGGGTCATGCTAAGAAAGGAATGGGTCATGCTAAGAAAGTAGTGGGCCATGCTAAGAAAGTAGTGGGCCATGCTAAGAAAGTAGTGGGCCATGCTAAGAAAGTAGTGGGTCATGCTAAGAAAGTAGTGGGTCATGCTAAGAAAGGAATGGGTCATGTTAAGAAATGAGTGGGCCATGCTAAGAAAGTAGTGGGTCATGCTAAGAAAGTAGTGGGTCATGCTAAGAAAGGAATGGGTCATGTTAAGAAAGTAGTGGGTCATGCTAAGAAAGTAGTGGGTCATGCTAAGAAAGTAGTGGGTCATGCTAAGAAAGTAGTGGGTCATGCTAAGAAAGTAGTGGGTCATGTTAAGAAAGTAGTGGGTCATGCTAAGAAAGGAATGGGTCATGTTAAGAAAATAGTGGGCCATGCTAAGAAAGTAGTGGGTCATGCTAAGAAAGGAATGGGTCATGTTAAGAAATGAGTGGGCCATGCTAAGAAAGTAGTGGGCCATGCTAAGAAAGTAGTGGGTCATGCTAAGAAAGGAATGGGTCATGTTAAGAAAATAGTGGGCCATGCTAAGAAAGTAGTGGGTCATGCTAAGAAAGGAATGGGTCATGTTAAGAAATGAGTGGGCCATGCTAAGAAAGTAGTGGGCCATGCTAAGAAAGTAGTGGGTCATGCTAAGAAAGTAGTGGGCCATGCTAAGAAAGTAGTGGGCCATGCTAAGAAAGTAGTGGGTCATGCTAAGAAAGGAATGGGTCATGTTAAGAAAGGAATGGGTCATGTTAAGAAATGTGTGGGCCATGCTAAGAAAGTAGTGGGTCATGCTAAGAAAGTAGTGGGTCATGCTAAGAAAGTAGTGGGCCATGCTAAGAAAGTAGTGGGTCATGCTAAGAAAGGAATGGGTCATGTTAAGAAATGTGTGGGCCATGCTAAGAAAGTAGTGGGTCATGCTAAGAAAGGAATGGGTCATGTTAAGAAAGGAATGGGTCATGTTAAGAAATGTGTGGGCCATGCTAAGAAAGTAGTGGGTCATGCTAAGAAAGTAGTGGGTCATGCTAAGAAAGTAGTGGGTCATGCTAAGAAAGGAATGGGTCATGTTAAGAAATGTGTGGGCCATGCTAAGAAAGTAGTGGGTCATGCTAAGAAAGTAGTGGGTCATGCTAAGAAAGGAATGGGTCATGTTAAGAAATGAGTGGGCCATGCTGTCTATTCGCAATCCATGTTTCACCAGCATATAAAATCACTGGAAGTACCACTGCTCTGTAAACTTCCAGCTTAGTCTGTAGGTTAATGCCACATATTAGCCACAATGTACCAAAAGTGTTGCTTGCCTTTATGATCCGTGCGATCCACTAAGAAAGGAGTGCATCATGCTAAGAAAGGAGTGCATCATGCTAAGAAAGGAGTGCATCATGCTAAGAAAGGAGTGAGTCATGCATCTGAGCAATTGGTTTTCCAGAGTATTACACATGGATATACTGCTCTGGTCATACAAGGATCAGAGGCAATGAACCGCCGAAGACAGATGTGTCTAGCCATTAGCACAAATAAAGCAGAGACGCAATGTATTTCTATTCTAAAGACTACTTCCTACTGAAAATCTAGTAGGACCATTGTCCTACTGTAAAAGTGATCTCAGCGGGAGATTGAGAATTAATGCTGAAGAAGAAGAATAGGCAACGAAATAGCACTCGTTGGTAGGAAATGTGGTTGATGGTACAATACTAAGAAAATATATAGACTTCATCATCAATGGTGGCATTTTATGATAATGTATTACCCAGACATGTAACCATTAGACAATCATTAATTTTAACTAATAATTTCTTCTTGTTGGTGGCAGTATTTAGTGGACTCATCTCATAAACACAACTTAGCAAAAGTTGCTCATGGTTTGATTGTAATAACGGCACTTAAAAATTCAACAATAGTTGAATCATCATCAAGTGTCATCTCTGGAATGAATGTTGACTGCAACTGACCTGTCTCCTGTCATGGTGATGCACTCTGACGGGTTGTGTTCTGTGCATCTCATGATATTTCCCTCCTACTTGAATAGTAATGTCCTATACTGGATCTACAACTCATTACCACCATACAGATTTTGTACTCTGGTCTTCTGTCTTATTTACTCACTCACTGTCTTACAAATTAACATCTCAGTCCAAGGGAGTAAACCCCAACAGAAAATCCGGAGGGGAGACACTAAGGTAGTCAAGGGTATGTTAAACCATCTTCTGGCATCTCATGCGGTACTGCATATTTCCAAGCGTATTAGCATTGCTTTTCCCTTGGAACTAGTCAACAGAGCAGAGAGGGTGTTCATACAAATGGACAAGACACTTTCTCCTTTAAATCTGCCTGGGCAAGAAATCATGTGAGAAATATAATTGCCTCATAGTCCATTTGTATTTTCAATACTGGTCTCCTTCCTGACTGTCTGTAAAGATGCAAAAGACAATCATTGTACAGGATATGCTTCAATTATTTGTATTATTTATGAAATAATAATTTTTGTAACAGTTATTCACTATTTACTGTTTCAGATCAGAGAATTCCAAAAGCAAGATATTTATGAGATGAAGACGGGAGCACCCTTCCCAGAGCATCTGCACAGCATGAATGCTTATCTTGGGTATGTTTTGTTTACACTTGTTTGTGTCATAGTTCTGTCTGTATTGTGGATTGCCATTGTCAGGGATAACTGAGATGTATAGTCAGCATTCAATTATGTAGAGATCTTCTTCTTCTTCTTCAGTGTTCATTCTCAAATTCCCTTATGCTGAATCTCTCTTGTAGCAGGATAATGGCACTACTGTATTTTCAGCAGGATATAGTGCAGAGAATGGCAATGTGTTTTGCTTAGGCTCTAAATTTCTTGTGACAAGGATTTACATTTAGTGAGCACATCATTACTCATGTTTGCAACTAGATTTATTACGTTCTGTAACCATTTTTTTGTTTTATGTATGTAACTTTTTAAAATGCTGGACATTGCAGAAAAAAGCAGTTAATTTTTTGAAAATCAACATTTGTTTTAATTATGCAAATTAGCCACCATTTTGAATATTAAATAGTTGTACATGCATCTGAGAATCTCAGCAATGTGATCAACACTTGTGTCTTCTCTTTGCATATGCTAAAATATATAGTTTGTGTGGTATTTAATTCTATTTAATGGATATATAGTATATTTTGATTATAATTATGCTAATTAGCTGCCATTTTGAATATCAGTTAGGTCTGTGTCCATCTGAAAATTCCAGAAATGTGATCAACATCAGCGTCTTTACTTTGCGAACACAAAAATGTAAAGTTTGTGTATTGTGTTATTGAAAATAACTAAGATTATTCATAAATTTTGGAAAAAATTGTTAATATCTATATATTTTTCCAGGGCTGGACCTATGGCTCAAGCATTATCTATGGGTGCAGATGTTGTAATCACTGGCAGGTGTGTTGATAGTGCGTTAGTTTTGGCTCCATTAATCCATGAAGTAAGTGGCCAAATTATTAATGTTCATTATTATACTTATCTACACAATCAAAAAGTCACAACTTGTGAGACAGGAGAAATGCAGCAGCTCAAAATGAAAACTGGCTAGAAAGACAAACAGATCAAACACTATCTAAAGTGATTATCTTGTGCTAAAAATGTCCACAAATTATTGGGGCCAACAAAAGGCTGATCAGCCATGTATGAATTCGTAGACAAAGATATACCTCTAGATGAATTTCTTAAAGTGAATGTGAGAAATCATTGTTGTAACAGAGACAATCTTGTAATTACGGATATACTCAGTTGGAGATTGGAGCACATATGGACATGTCATGTGTGCGTGATGATGATCTGGACATGTCATGTGTGCAGTGATGATGATCTGGACATGTCATGTGTGCAGTGATGATGACTAACTGCCTTCTTATTCTTCTACCTCGCATAGTTATGTGTCTTCTCTAGGTAGAGCAGCTACCTCATCGCATTTGCCTGAGCTCTGTGTCCTCTGATCAGACACATCATCTTTTTTTATCTTTGGGCGGTTTTGAATTATGTGTTCAGGGGTTTTAATTCCTTATCCACATAGACATTCTTCTACGTATGAGGCCTTCATGCTGTAAAATTGGCTCATAAGTCTGCAGTAGCTTGCTTGTTCTACAGTGAAAAGTGTAGCCTGCCCTTCCTTTGAAAATGATCAGTATTTCATCAGGTTTGTATTCCACATCCATTTGTACTAACAAGGTCTGCTACTAGAAGGTGAAGTAATGTTTTTTTTTCAACTTTATTTTATCTACACTCCTTAAGATCATTTCTATCTCAACTAAACAACCAAGCAAAAAAGATAACTCTCTAATGGATTCTGGGAAATTCACAAACCAGACAAGATGGTTGATCCCTTTTTGCCAACAACAAATAGATGATCAAGTATCCTTTCTAGAAATTAAGTCCTTCTTCAAAAACCTCTCCTTGGACACAAAAACCTCTCCTTGGACACAAAAACCTCTCCTTGGACACAAAAACCTCTCCTTGGACACAAAAATCGATCTAAAATACATACAAACATGTCCATAAGTTGTCTGGCCCAAAAGGGGACCAAAGAATAGCAACCTTGTTTATCTTCCAAGTATGTCATAAGAAATTACTAAGAGGGGTTATGAGGTGATGTTTGTCCTATCCCATATAGGGTCAAAATGACCCAGAAGCCATGCTGAAGTTGGATGAGTCAGCATGAAAGACTCAGATATCGCAGCAGTGCTATAAACCATGACACAACGCATTCTGTTCTCCAGATTACATTCTGCTAATCTGCAGGAGCTAGAGAGTGTACGCAGAAGAAGAAGATGCATGCAACAAAAAAGACATTGCATTCATAAGCTGGGAAGAAAGGAACAAACATTTTTAGACAGTGTTCTCCACAGATTCAAACAAGACATGTATATGAGGTTTTAGACAATCTACACGCCTGTGTGTTGCCGAGGTCCGAAAGGAGAGCAAAGAATAACAACACTGTTTACCTTCCACGCATGTCGTAAAAGGTGACTAAGGAGGTTATGGGATGGAGTTGGCTGTCCCATCCCATATAGGGTCAGTGACCCAAAGCCATACTGAAGTCGGATGTGTCAGGCCAAAAGGTGCAGATATCGCAGTAGTGCTGTAAACCATGACACAACGCTTTCCGTTCTCTGGATTACATCCTGCTAATCTGCAGGAGTTTGAGAACGAACGCAGAAGAAGACAATCTACAGAAAACACAAAATATAATCTTCAAAGTAGCATACGTTACTAGATCATAGGGTCAAAGAAAATAATGGGTCCTTAAAAAATTATGTTGGTTGTTTTTGTTTCAGTTTGGTTGGACCATGGATCAGTTTGACCTCTTATCTGCTGGCAGGTGAGAGGTGATAGATAATGAAATATTAACCCTAAAATTTATATTTTATATTTATTTTTACATCTTTTTTAAAAAAACTGTAAAAAACTATCAACACTGCATGTTTCCCTGTTAGGGAGTTATAAAGAAGTTGCGTGTGATGTGATAAACACGCATGCCCTTGTTGTTGCCTCATCATGTACAGTGTGAGTTTTTAAATTTACCCACCGAGACACAAAATTCAGTCTTTACTGTGTGTTTAAACTATCTCTCGGCCATGCATTTTAAGGAACATCATATGAAAATGACTACCGGTTTTCTCAGAAACCCTGCATCTCATGTTTTTCTCTGAGATAATCTTCTTGTTCTTCCATCATGATGATGACCATTTGTTACACCCACTTTCTGAAATTCAGTTACAGCTGTGTCTATGAGTTCATCGAGTTCTACTTTAGATGAAATACCTTAATGCCTACCTGTCCATCATTTTCTCTCTTAGATTTCCCCTACCCTTCTAGCTCTCCAACTTGCCTTCTGTGGTATATTAGAGATTTATTTTTTATTGTAATTTTTTCTTCAACTTTAATTCTGGGGTATTTTAGAGATTTATTTTTTATTTTAATTTTTTTTCAGCTTGGCAGGTCATTTAATAGAATGTGGAGCTCAGAGCACTGGAGGTATCTTCACAGATTGGCACCAAGTTGAAGATTGGTAGGCCATATTTTTTTATATTTCATGTTTCGCCAGTGTGCTACCTTGACTCAAAAGAGGGCCTGATATGCAAAGTCATAAAAGTGCATGGGAGTTCTAGAGGTGAGGGCTGACTGTTATATTCAATAGAGAATCAAAGTGCTGAAATTAGATGTCAGCCTGAAAGGCTCAGATATTACAGCCAAGCTGTAAACTATGCCACAATACATTTCATTTTCTGAACTACATCCTGCTAATCTGCAGGACTTTGAGAACAGAAGAAGATATCTCATGTACTGCTTCTATGTTCAGGTCTGGTTGTCCATGTGTTTCTGAGGCCCACAATGGAAGAATAGAATAGCAACACTGTTTACCTTCCATGCATGTCATAAGAGTTGACTAAGAAATTATGGGGTTGATTTGACTGTCCCATCCCATATAGGGTCAAAGTGACCCAGAAATGCCTTGTCTATCGTTGTCTTGAGCGACCCTTTGCTATGTTACTAATAACCATTCCTTCCATTCCTATATTTCCCATGCTGTTCTTCTTTTGTGTTCATTCTCAAACTCTTGCATATTAGCAAAGTGAAGTCAGGAGAATGCACTGTGTCATGGTCTACAGTTTGGCTGCAATATCTGCACCCTTTGGCCTGATACATCCAACTTCAGGGTCACTTTGACCCTCTTTGGAATGGAGAGTTAACTCCACCTTCCTTATGGATTCTCTGAACACTCCGCGATTCTGGGCGAGTTAACCTACCACAGCTAGAGATATGCTTAAACAATCTGATATATCTTTGCACTATCGTTGTCTTGGGCGCCCTCTTCCCCTGTTGCCTTTAACTCTGCCTTCAGCTATTAATCTTTTCATGTTGTTATGTCTATATGACCAAAAAAAACACAGCTTTGTTGTTAAGGAGCCAGCCCTCTTTGATATTTATTGATCTTAACACTTTGTGATTTGTCTTTTTAGCTGTCTTTGGTATATATAAAATTCTTCTGTAGCATCTCATTTTGAAAGCAGCTATTCTTTTTGCTATTGTTTTATTTAATGTCCATGCCTCACAACCGTATATTGCCACTGGAAATATTATGCATGCTCTGATTATGCATAGTCTGGCTATGCTGCTGTTACCTTGCCAAAGATTTTTCATTTGCGCAAGTTTTAATGTTGCTATTGCAATTTTTATCCCGATTTCGAATGTGCAGTCTCTTGAGCTATTTATGTTTGTGCCCAAATACTGGAAATTTGTTATGTCCACTAGTTCAAAATTGTGAATTATTATCTTTGGTTTTGCTTTCACTTTAACTGTTGTCATAATTTGTGTTTTCTTCATATTTAAGAAAATGTTTTTGGGTTTTTCTTTGTGTTTTTTGTGTGAATAGTAACATTGGTCTTTAGACCATCTCCATTTGTTGTTAAGAGAAATGTGTTGTCCGAATATCTGATTTCTGAGATCTACTGACCTATGATGGTAAGAGGTTGCAAGTTAGCATATGTCATATCGTCTTTTACATTTCTCATTATGTTTTCAGCGTAAATGTTGAACAAGCACAGTGATAGTGTGCATCCTTGTCTAACTCCTTTCTGTACATTAAACCATTCTGATATTGTTCTATTCTCTTCTGAAAATATGTCACCTGAATTGTGAGTTGTTCAGAGCGTCCATAAAGAAGACTACCTTCTGGGAATATGTTACTTAAATTATGAGTTGTTCAGAGCGTCCATATCTTCGGTCTACCTTCTGGTACCTAATGTCACCAGAATTTCTGTAATATGTCAATGCAATTTCTTGAATATGTCGCCTTAATTTCTGGAATGTAACCTTAATTTCTGGTATATGCCAACTGAACTGAATTGAATGCCGCCTGCGTATTTCTAGCGCATGAAATGGGAGCACAGAATATCGGCAGTTACCTACTCATTATCAAGTGCCATCTCCACAACGGAATTTGCCTGCAATGTACCTCCAACATCCACTGTTTCTTGCTGTGGTGGTGCACTCAGTTAGACTGTAACCAGTCTCTCTCATGATGTTTCTCTCCCACTTGTATATCAGCCTATCTCTTGCTCGCATCCCCTTGACTCTGCCATCAAGTAAGGACCTCAACAAGGTGTTTTGTCTTTTAATATGTCCAAGATACTTTATCACCTACCATTCATGTCATAAGAAGCAAATAAGCAGATTCAGCAGATGAAGTTGACTTTTCAATCCCATAGAGGGTCAAAGAGACATATAGACCATACTGAAGTCGGATGTGTCAGACTGAATGGTCCAAATATTGCAACCAAACTGTAAACCATGTCACAACACATTCCCCCTTTCTCTGGACTACATCCTGCTAATCTGCAGGAGTTTGAGAATTAATAAAGAAGATTTGAGCTAGTGATTATTTATGTTCTAAAAGTATATACAAATATATCTGCTACATTGTGTATTGCAATTTTGTTGTATCATTTTATTATCTTCCAGGGATCACATTGGTTTTCCTATTGTATCAGTTGGTTCAGATGGGAAGTTCACTCTCTCCAAACCCCACAAAACAGGTGGTCTTGTCAGCAAGGCTACTGCTGGTGAACAGATGTTGTATGAAATAGATGACCCAGCTCATTACTTCCTTCCAGATGTTGTCTGTGACTTCACTCAGGTAGAGATTGATGAATTGCCTGGTGATATGGTGTATGTGATTGGGGCTAGAGGCACCCCTCCATCTGGTGAATACAAGGTCAGTATTAACTCTTGAATGTCTATCTATCTATGTGTCATGTTCTTTAGAGAATGTTATCTTCACTGCCACTCTGTAAGCCTTTTGGCTCTGTGCAAGTTGCCCAGTTTCTTCCAGCGTCATATTCAGAAAGTTCTTTTTGATTCTTGATTAGAAACTGGCCTCACAGCACGTGGGGCATTCCCATAAGTGCTCCGCCCTCTTTTCCAGCAGCCATCCGACTCAATGGTGTTTCGATTCTAATGCCACTGAAACAGACGTCGACATCGGGGCACAACTCTGGCCCTTGCGGCAGGTTTCCTTGTTGTTCCGCCATCCCACGCCGTGCCTGTAACTAGTTCAAGCATAACGTTGGAACAACATGGTAATTGTTATCGAAGGTTACAACTGCAGTATTGTATAGATTACATGCCATGAACCTTCTATAAGAAGATAACCTCAATATCAAGGCATGTCATCTACTAAGGTTTTCTGTTGCATGGGTGGTTTGTCTAGTGAGCCATTATGAGGCTCACAGACGCAACCGCTTGCGCCATTCAGAAAGTCTTCAAATGTAGTCAAGCTTTTATTTCCAGCACACTATTTGTAATGGCTTGTGGGGAGTTGATTGTCATGTTGCCATATCATAGATTGTCCCTATGTGTTGCAGAAACCCTAAAGGGAAGCAAAGAATGGCAACACTGTGACCATCAATTTCATAAGAGGCAACTATGAAAGTTTGCGGGCAGAGTTAACTAAGTGACCCAAACGTCATTCTGATGTTGGATGTTTGAGACCAGAAGTTGGATGTGTCAGGCAAAAATATTGCAGCTAAGCTGTAAACCATGACACACCACAATCTGTTCTGTGGACTACACCTTGCTAACTGGCAGGAGTTTGAGGATGAATACAGAAAAAGTAATCCCTATGTCATTTTATTACAGAGTGTCACTGTCTTTGGCACATTTGTCTGCAGTTTCATTTCCTATTTTAGCTTGTTGAAAGTGGCTGAGCACCTATAGAATCTTCATAGGTACAGAGACATTGATTCTTATCAGTTCTCTAGTAATCATTCAGTCACCACCAGTTTGATAAAATACTACCATCATTGATATTGCAAGATTGTGGAATCAAACAGAGTGAGGTTAGGTAAGGTGCTGAGGTTTTTCTTTAGGTAAGGTGCACATATTTTGCTTTAGGTAAGTTGCACAGGTTATTCTAAGCTCCGATAGAAAAGAAAACAATAGTAATGATACTGTCTGCAATGCATATCATAATAGGTGACAAAGGTGGATTGAGGATGGTGTTGACTACCACCTTGCCCTGTAGACAATGAAAGTCAAAAGAAATTCTATGAACTAGAGGTTCACTTTATACATTTTATACATTTAAATTTGAGTTATTCAAAAATATAGATGAGGATCAACACCAAAAAAAAGCAAAAATACTGATGAATATTGGTACTGTTCATGATTCTACTAACATGGTTCAACTAACATGATTCTACTAACAGGATTCTACTAACAGGATTCTACTAACATGATTCTACTAACAGGATTCTACTAACAGGATTCTACTAACATGATTCTACTAACAGGATTCTACTAAAATGATTCTACTAACATGATTCTACTAACATGATTCTACTAACATGATTCTACTAACAGGATTCTACTAACAGGATTCTACTAACATGATTCTACTAACATGATTCTACTAACAGGATTCTACTAACATGATTCTACTAACATGATTCTACTAACATGATTCTACTAACATGATTCTACTAACAGGATTCTACTAACAGGATTCTACTAACAGGATTCTACTAACATGGTTCTACTAACAGGATTCTACTAACATGATTCTACTAACAGGATTCTACTAACATGATTCTACTAACAGGATACTACTAACATGATTCTACTAACAGGATTCTACTAACATGGTTCTACTAACAAGATTCTACTAACAGGATTCTACTAACAGGATTCTACTAACAGGATTCTACTAACAGGATTCTACTAACATGATTCTACTAACAGGATTCTACTAACATGATTCTATTTAATTATCACAGAAGTTGTCACCTTCAAATATCTCAGATATGTAATGACCTAAGTATCTCAGATATATAATGATTCAAGTTATCATATCTCAGATATATCCACCGAAGATGGATGTGTTGGGCCATTGATGCAAATAAAACAGTGACATAATACATTTTCTTTGAACTACATCCTGCTGGAAATCTAGTAGGACCATTGTCCTGCTACACGAGAGATCCAGCGGGAGTTTGAGAATGTACACTGAAGAAGATATATCAGATATGTAATGATCCAAGTTTTCATATCTGAGATATGTAATGATCCAAGTTTTCATATCTCAGATATGTAATGATCCAAGTTCTCATATTTGAGATATGCAATAATCCAAATTCTGGTGTACAAATCAAGGATACACTAAAAATGGTTAGAGCTACCATAACAAAGTTCTTCTGCATTCATTCTCAAACTCCTGCAGATTATTAAGATGTAGCCCAGAGAATAAAATGTGTTGTGTCATGGTTTACAGATTTTCTGCGATATCTCTGCCTTTTGACCTGACAAATTCAGCTTCAGCGCAGCTTCTATCATTACTGCGTGTTTTCCTGTTAAGGAGCGCAGGGAGGCTTTTTGGCTGTGAAAATAAAGACCGCTTTGCATAGCTGTCGCCGCGACGTGTACAGGAAGAATTTTTTTATTGCACCTCAGAAAGACAAAATTCCTTATCCCAACCGTGAATTGAACCTGAGACCTCAGGCTTCTATCCATACGACCATGCGCGCCACTTGATTCTTATCAGAACTAGGTTCTGTAAACATAAGTTATAAATTTATTACAAAGAAAATAAAACAAATGTGTATTTTTCAAAGACATTAATCCAGTTTGCAGGTCAGCAGAAAGAACGGTTGACAGTCTTTAAAATATGTAAGATTGTGTGGTTTAAACATGTAATTCCACCAAAGACAAATGTATCAGGACATTGGCACAAATAAAACGGCAACACAATGCATTCCATTCTCTGGACTTTATCCTTGTGGAAATCTAACTGTCCTGCTACAAGAGAAGGCCAGCGGGAGTTTGAGAATGAACATTATAGAAGAAATATGCTTATCATTAACCAAAAGATACTGATAACCTGTGAGTCTGCCTGAAGTTTGATATATTCAGTTTCGTTGGTTGGTTACTATCCCCAGGAATTGCAAGCAGCTTGCTCTTACTTCCTATGTGCAGTAGTGGGGTTTCTCAGAGCTTTCTTTCATACACAGGAGACTACAGCTTTCAGTTTAATGCATTGCCTATTGAAGAAGCCTTTTACTCAGAGAGGTAATCAATAGAAGGTGGTACTGCTAGTAGAAAAAGGCCTATTGGTCCGAAATGTCGACTTTGTCCTGTGTATTGTCATTTGTATGATTATATTCTGTGTTTTGTTTTGTTGTATGTACCATATTTACATCCGTTAGTGATAGTGTGTAGTGTTTTAGCCGTCATTCAGTAGGACATCATTACCTGTCTTCCACGTGAGTATTATACTCAGAGAGGGTAATATATTCAGTGTTATAAATCTATAAACAGATATAGCATAAACAATGTAGACAGGAAGGGTGCTATAGACTGTTGATTGTTTCTGTCCAGGTGAGTGCCACATATGCAGCAGGCTTCAGATCAACGGCTGCTTGTGTGGTCGGTGGCCCAAGAGCTACAGAAAAGGCTGAGAAAACTGCTAAAGCTATTCTCACAAGGTAAATTTTCTGATGAGGAAAATGTTACATAATGTTGTCTACTTCAAGCGTGTAGTTTTATATCAGTTATCCGTCTGTATGTTAATACGGCCAAAGGTGGAAATAAAAGTAGCAAAACTGTGATCTGCCATCCATGTTAACTAAGATTTCGAGGGTGGGGTTAGTTCTGATCCAAAGGCAGTAAACTGATCTAGAAGTCATGCTTAAGTGACATGTTTCAGGCCGAAAGGTGCAGATATCACAGCTGTCTTCTTCTCTTTGTTTTTACTCAAATTCCAGAAGATTAGCAGGATGTAGTCTGGAAAGCGGAATGTGTTGTGTCATGGCTTACAGCGTGGCTACAATAGCTGCATCTTTTTTGCTTGACACATCCGACTTTAGCATGGCTTCTCTGGGTCACTTTAACCCTCTTGGATAGCGAAGACTACTCGTCTTCCAAAATCTCTAGTTTGGAGATTAAAAATAAAAATATTGCCATTTATATCTTCTTGTGTGGTCATTCTCAAACTCCTGTTGGTTTGCAAAAGCAAGTCTGAAGAACAAGAAGTGTTGTGTCATGCTAGCATGACTGCAATATCTGCACCTTTTTTTCAACAGTCTGACAATAAGCAGAACATTTTTTGTCACTTTGTGGAATGGGGTAGTCAAACCAAAAACCAACCCTTCTCAGTCGCTTCTTATGACATGCATTGTAGTGTTCTGGTTCTTTCTCCCTCTTTCAGGTCTGGCATCCGCCAAAGACGAATGTGTCTTGAGAATGAATTCTGAAGAATTCAATGACGCATTCTATTGGAGCAAATAAATGGCGACACAATGTATTTCCATTCTAACGACAACATCATAATCTAGTATGACCATTGTCCTTCTACAAGAAAGATCCAGCGGGAGTTTGAGAATAAACGCTGAAGGAGAAAACCGTGGATGTATAATGTTTTTGAAGTTGACATTTTTACCACATTAAATGTCACAGTGGCTACAAAGAGTAGTAATGAAAGGCATCATTCCAAGAAGATGTACATGGACAGATTAAGAATATGACATGCACAGTATATTAAAGTAACCCTTGAGTTATGGATCCTAAAATAAAACCCGACATTAAAAATGTGTGTACACAAGTTTCTGTAATGCCAAATTTTGTGAGACGCTTAGTGGCATGAATACACATAACAGGTATATGTACTCATTGATATTTGTATGTCATTGTTTTCTGTATCAGCTCTGCTACTAGATGTAAACAATTCAATCATTTGTCACTTTCTATTCGCAGCGTTATAATTACTAGTTTTGTTTAGTGTCTCATCTTATTAACTGTATTTTTTATATTAATGAACCCAGAATTTCTTGAATAATTTGAATTGTACAATTTGTCATCTGCATTTTACCTATTGATTCTATGGAAACAAGGTCTCAGAAAGCAAAAACAGTGGCTTACCAACTTTCACCATTACTTCTTCACCCAAAGATTAAGATGAAAATCAAAAGACAGATAATATCTACAATTTGTATACCAACACTCTGCTACCAATGTCAAACATGGTCTTTAACAGTCTTACAGCAGAGGAAAATTGTTACATGTGAAATGAAGTGTCTGAGAAAAGCTGCAATGGTTAATAAACTAGACAAAATAAGAAATGAAGAAATTAGGAAAAGATTAGATATAATATGCATTGAACATATTGAAAGACAGCAAGTAAAATGGTTCTGTCACCTTATGGGAATGAACCCAAACCAAATAGCAATAAGAACATATAACAAAAGAATATCTGGGCATAAAGCCAAAGATACACCAAGAAAACGGTGGATAGAAAACATCAACATAACCTTGAACAAACATTGACTCAATTCATCCGAGGTGACACATCTGGCATTGGAACAACAACTGAAGTTCCCACCCCTATGCTTAATGACAAGTGTGGATACATTCACCTGGGGAAAGACAATAGACAAAATTCTACTGAAATATGTGTAGACACATTTTCAGTTAGGTTTTATTTTGGGATCCTTCTTCTTCTTCTGTGTTCACCATATTTTGGGATCCTATGTCAACCTTTATACTGAAATTGAAAGAGGACTTGTTGAAGATCAAGTGTTTGAGGCAGTCTGTGGTGTAAAGAAAATGCTATATGACAATGATTGTATAGTCATGTATATTGAATGTTTGTCTTTCAGATGTAGACGCATATTCCATCAATTAAATATGGACGACTTCACTGCTGTTCATATAGAGGTCATAGGTCAAGACAGACGACCAGAGCACATGAGGCTGCATGGATCATTGGTAAAATTCACTTTTGTGTTTTGATGTGTTTATAAAGTATTCATACAGGGCCTGAAAAGGGAGCAAATAATAGCGATATTGCTGTCTGCAATGCATGTTGTAAGAGGTGACTAAGGAGGTTTTAGGGTGAAGCCGGCTGCACCATTCCATAGGGAGTAAAAGTGAAACAAGCCATGCTGAAGTTGGATGTGTCCGACCAAAAGCGTATACCAACCAACATGCAACAGCAAAACCCTAGTAGATGATATGCCTGTACCAACAGAATCTCTGTGGGAATGTCTGACAAGTGTTCCACCAGACCAACCACCATTCAACAGCAAAACCCTAGTAACCTGTACAGTAGAATCCTGATATAACAACTTGTCCGGATCAACAAAATATGTATGTAATAACAGAAATTCGCTATCTACAGTACAAACAGCATGGAATAAATATAATTGAGGATTTTGAAAAGTGTTGTTATATAGGGAAATATGTTATAAAAAGATGTGCTATAGAGGAATTACACTGTATATTGAGGATTTCATTTTGTGGAATCTTTACAGTATTTCATCTATACAATTCTGCTTTAATCCATGAAATGTAATTACAGTGGAATCCTGTTATAACAACTAGGTCCGGACTAACAAAATATATATGTAATAATAAAAATTTGCTATATATACAGTACAAACAATATAGAAAAAATATACAAAACATACCGGTAACTGGGGATTTTGAAAAGTATTATTATATAGGGAAATTTGTTATAACAGAATGCGTTATAGAGGGATTTCACAGTATTATTGCCTTTATGTGTCCTAAATGGTAATGTTCAAAGGGTCATGCAATGTGTTTCTTCTTCTTCAACATTCATTCTCAAACTCCCGCAGGATCTCTCTTGAAAGCAGGACCATGCTCCTACAAGATATCCAGCAGGATGTAGTCCAGAGAATGGAAATGCGTTGTGTTGCCGTTTTATCTGCGCCAATGGCCCAACACATCCGTCTTCGGTGGAGCAATGTGTTTCAATTTGGTTTCCATAGAAAATCACTTGATCGTTGAAATAATTATAGGTTACTACAAGATCATTTTGCATGGTTTTATTTCTCTGCATCGATATATACAAATTCTACAAATACTAGTTTAGGGCATGAAATTTGATTTTGTGTTGTGTGGATGGGTTGAGAAGTGTTGCAAAGTGAATAATTAGATGATGCAATACAATTTCTATAATGTTATCTTTGCCTGGCTTATGCTATACTTTTTTTTTATTTTTCCAAATATCATGTCAATACCTTCTTTCCAGACATGTCGCAGGAGGAGATTAAAGAAAGTTGGGGGATAAGCTGACAATCTGTTCTGTGAAAAAATAATCATCACTTACTATTTCTGACTTTTGTCTTCTGCCAAATGGTCCTTATGGATGACAAAGAGATGCTGGTCAGTGGATATTGCAGCATATTCCTCTTGTGGCAATACTCCTAGGTGGTGAGGAATGCTGAGTGTGGAGATGAATCAACAGATCTGACAGAACAATGATGAACTGGTTGGTCCAGAGGTGTATGCTACATTCATGGTAGGTCTGATGATCCAGGGATACTGCTGCACTGGAATGTCTATCTTTGGGCACCAAACATGTATTCATAAACTCCTCCCTAGCACAACCATACCAATGAGACAGCGAACATTTTGTGGTTGGTTATTCAACTGAGGAGGACCTATACTTTTGTCAGAAAGACTGTGGGCTGTTAAGAGCAACCTGCTTACAGCTAGAGGGATTACTTCAACATCATTATCCTGTGTATGTATTAATAGAATATATGAAATTCAGCAAAACCCTAGTAGATGACATACCTGTGCCAACAGAATCTCTGTGTGAAGTGTCTTTTTTCTGTAGACAGGTCCCAAAGATGTTCTCCTTTGGATGGCTGTCACCCATAATGACAAGAAAGCCTTAGAGTTTTTCTCAAGAGAGATTGCCCCAGCTGGAACTGGCATGGGTGAGCATTTATATTAGTTCCTATTTCTAGAAATCATGTTCCAATTTGCCTCTATTTTTCTTCTTTCTCCACAACACATTACTGCAGGCCTGCCTATGAGTCGCTTTGACCTCTGGGATAGGACTGTCAACTCCACCCCCCCAAAACTTTTTTTTTGGTCTTCACTTCTTAAGGCATGTCTGACAGGTAACAGTGTCTCTGTTATTTACACTCCAAATATTTAGTGATCTCAATATTTGAAAATTCTGGTTAATTTTGTGGGATAGCAGTTGCTGTCCTGCTTGCTCACATCGTAGTACAGTCATGGAATAGCAGTTGCTATCCTGCTTGCTCACATGGTAGGACAGTCGTGAGATGGCAGTTGTTATCCTGCTTGCCCAAATGGAAGTAAAGTTCGGTGTTTCAGTGCTTTCTAACTAGAATATGTGATTTTATTTTATGAATGTGATAGATTAGAACATGGTTTAACCATTCGGAGTCTCTGAAACAACATTGTGACTGGTCTAGGAAACCGACTGTGTAGAATTAAAAATCTCGTAGGAAACATAGAGAGCTCTCAGAAAACGACATTCAATATCAAACGTAAATAAACCACCAAATTTGGAAATCCAACATAGATGCAACATAGCATACTAGATCTTAGGGCAGATGTCCACTATTTTAAAAAACAAACATGAATATTATCACCAAAACCGCACTTTATAAAATGATCATCACTATGCTACCAATGTCCAACATGGACACTAACAACAAAAGTCAAAAGAAAACTTGTCACATAAAAAATGACTTGTCTGCATAGAATTCTCTGAGTAACAATAAGAGATAGAATCCGAAATGAAAAAATCAGAATAACAAATATAGTGCCAATCCTGGATTACATCGGAAGACAATAGCTTAAGTGATTTTCACATGCTTTCAGACTACCATCAGACAGTGCTCTTCCAAAGGCACTGCTATACAGACCCAATGGATACAAAGTCAGGGGCAGACTATGCAAATGATGAATTACAGAATAAGAGCCAATGGAAATAAACATGTGAAGAGCATACACAAAAAAACCCAACTCTTCTACCCCTGACACTGTAAGGCATAAAGGGGTATTATTCTTCTTCTGCGTTCATTCTCAAACTCCAACTGGATCTAGCTGGATCATGGTCCTGCTAGATTTCCAGCAGGATGTAGACCAGAAAATGGAAATGCGTTGTGTCGCCGTTTTATTTGCGCCAATGGCCCGACACATTCGTCTTCGGCGTGATAAAGGTGTATAAAATGAAAATAAATCTTTGAAAATGTGAGAGGTTACTACAAGATTTTCTTATGTGAAAATGAAAAGTAGTAATCGTTGAAATGGGTGGCCAATATCATGCTATGTAATCATTGATTGTGATGAGCATGTGATATGGGCTATTTTGTTATGCACTATTACCACATAAATTCACACATATATTATTGCAGTCCATATTGATGGATACTAGAAAACGTGTCCTCAAATGCTGCATTGAACCAGTGCTACTCTATGGAAGTGAAGCATTGACAATAAAATAAGACATCACAAAAATCATTGGAGGCAGCAGAAATGTAGTTTATTCAAAGAATGTTACGCATTCCTTGGACAGCAAAGATTACTAATGAAGAATGTCTTCAGAAGAATGGATGTGAAAAGATGCATTATTGATAATATGAGAAAAAGACAGTCAACATTTATTGGGCACGTAATGAGAAGAGGAGGCATTGAAAATATAGTGACAACAGGAAAGATAGAAGGGAAAAGATCAAGGGGAAGACCCAGAGAAAAGATATTAGACAGTTTGACTAAACGGCTTCGATTGACAACACCAACAGAGATGATGACATATATGAGAGTGATGTACATGGAGAAATATGATCGCCAACGCCATTCAGCACAGCACTTGATGATGATGTGTAAGTGTGCATTTTGTTGATATATTCCTTGGCAGACTTCCAATATCTTTCAATTTGGGATACATCTATATATACATATATATAATATTTACACTTTGCAATCCAGCACATCAGTTTTCAGCAAGTGATTTAATTTGAATTTCATAAAAGTCTATAATTGTTTTCAGCACCAGGCTTATGTGGAATCATTGGAGGCAGACCAAAAATGTAAGTGAACCGATGTTATCTGTGTATTTAAAAAAAATTTTTTAATGAATATTCATTCTCAAATTCCCACTGGATCTCTCTTGTAACATCTTCTTCTCATTCGGAGTTTGACATGTCTACACTGCAAGTCCTGTTTTCTTAATAAATGCTGCTGTATTTGAAAGCTCCTCAGTGCTCCCATACATCTTTCTGTGGATATCCATCTCTGTGGGCCAGTGTTCTTCCCTTAAGTGTATTGCAGGTTTTTTAACATGACAATGTTCTTACTAGATTTTCAGCAGGACCCCCTCCCCCAACACAACCATGCATTTGAGACAGCAAATTTACATATGATTTTGTCAGATAGTTTATGGGCTGTCAAGAGATATTCTCACAGCTAAAGCTATGTTCTGTCAAGAGCTATACTTACAGCTAAAGCTATGTTCTGTCAAGAGCTATTCTCACAGCTAAAGCTATGTTCTGTCAAGAGCTATACTTACAGCTAAAGCTATGTTCTTTCAAGAGCTAGACTCACAGCTAACGAGATTATTTCATCATAATCACCCTTCTGCTTTTTTTCTCAAATTCCTGCTGATTAGATTATTGTAGTCTAGAGAACAGAATGTGTTATGGTTTACAGCTTTACTGCGATATCTATGCCTTTCAGCCTGACACACTCTGACTTCAGCATGATTTCTGGATAACTTTAACTTTCCATGGAATGACACAGACAACCTCACCCCCATGACCTTCTTAGTCCTCTCTTACAACAAATATGGCAGGTCACAGTTTTGCTATTCATTGTTATCTTTCAGGGTCCTGGCAACAACTGGACAATTTATGACTGTTGCCATGATATTCTTAAAGTTAAGGTAGGTCCTATGGCAGCAACCTGCCGTCGGGGATGAAAATAACTCTTCATGTACTAAGCCACAGCAATTATTAGGTGGGGTGGCAGTTCCCTTCTTCACTATCTTTACCTCCCCTAACTCATGTGTCAAGTACTCATTTACAGCTGAGTTGGCTGGAAGAGTGATCATGCCAAGTGAGAAATCACAACCAGAATTTTTGTTGTCCACACATGGTTTTGAACCTGGCACACTGTAACCCGGTAATAGCAAACAAACTCACTATCAACTAGGCTACCACGCTTCTAGGCTATGATATTCTTAGGTCTTTTCATTTCACATGCCGATCTTTTCAATAGCACATGGGCAACGACATCTACAATGGATAAGAAATTAAATGTTATAGAAAGGTCCTAAGGATATTATGGACTGAATAAAAGAACCAACGCAGATATCTGCAGCAAAGACTTAATATAAAAGAAGAATGACTCCTAAAAACTATCAAAAAACGCAAGCTAACATATTTCAGACATACAAAGAGATACAAAGGTTTAGAAATATAAAGGAGGGAAAAGTTCGAGGAAAGAGAACAAGAGGCAGACCAAGATTACAATGGACACAACATGAAGACCTTCTGAATATGAAACTAGAAGATGCTCTGCATCTTGCACAGAACCGAGAGACTTACTGCAGAGTGGCAGTGAGGACAACATTCTGTAACAGGCATGTCACATAGATGCCTAGCCATGACACACTTATTTATTATGTTAATTTGTTTGTTTCAACTAATTATTTTATTTTCAGATCTCCGGTGCTCAAGTTGTTTTCTTTTCTATATCCAAGACACAATTTCAAGGTAGGATTGATTTTTTTTTTCTACACATTTATGAGTATTTAATCATTCATAATACCAATTAGTACAGATTTTCTATAATTTGTGCAGAATACACTGATGTTTGATTGATAATGCTAATAAAGTTGATAAATTTAGAAAGATGGATTAGACTGGATTTGAGCCAGGTCCATTCTGTTGAAACCTATTATTAGAAATCGCCAAGCTTCAGTTCATGTCACACATCCAATCTATGATATCACCCAGCTTCAGTACATGTCAAACATCCCATCTAGTGTGGAGAAATCACCAAGTTTAAGTACATGTCAGACATCCCATCCATGCGATTAAATCGCCAAGCTTCAATATGTCAAACATCCCATCCATACGGTGAAATCACCAATCTTCAGTACATGTCAAACACCCCATCCTTGAGGAGAAATTACCAATCGTCAGTACATGTCAAACATCCACGTGGTACATATTTTCTGGTGTCAACAAAAAGTTAGGACCATTAAAGCTCTCTTATTTGTGTAGGACAAGAAAGGAATTCAGTACAGGAAGTCATTGGGACAAGACTTGAGCCCAGCTGGGATCTGTTACTGTGAACAATGTAGTTACTATATGGTTAAATCTATATTATCATTGTCACAGCGAGTTCATTTCTGTTAGAGATTACAGCATTATTTATACTTTTTATAGGCCAGTGTTTGAATATAAGTCTTATTTGGATTTCATTCAGATCACAATAGAAATGAATGGAGAAACTGTGGAATACAAGCCACCTAGTGTTCCAACAGCAGAGTATTTGACCCAAGCATATCCAGCAAGTGATAGCAATGGAAATGTAGAAAACAAACAGTTTCAGGACATAGAGCTTCCATCTGGCGAGTTTGCATATCGGCTAGAAGATCTGGCATATACACGCTCAGGAGACAAAGGAAATGACTGTAATATAGGTCAGGTGACTTTAGTATTTTCTTATTTTTGTTAAATGCTTCTCCCTCCAGGGCCAAATCATGACCAAGCTTCAGCTCCAGAGACCTGTATAGAGATGGCCTGAATGGCAGATTTTGATTATTTCTGTGTTGTTATTTCATTGGTCTGCTGTGGCTTTTTCTGCAGGCGACTCCAAGTATATAAATAGTGACCAGTGAAATTCATGACAATAATAAAAAATATAACAAAGTACTGTTTATTTTGTGTACAAAAGTTTTCTACTGATGAAAGCCATGGCCAGATTAAAAGAACACACTATGGAAATGCAACAGATCACAAAAATCTGCATATATCACACAATAACATTGGGTCAAAGACATGACCACTGGATCAACAAGCAATGTATCAACCAAAAACAACTTTTTTCAAAAAGGAAAAAGTTCAAAAAAGACAGAATTGACTTCATTGTACTCTGGTTATTCCATATGTATGTATATATATATATTTCAATAATAAATGTTAACGCCTTTATAAATAATGTTTTCTTAAGATTTTTTAATGTTTCCTTAAGATTTAATAAATAGTGTTTCCATAAGATATTAAAATAATGTTTACTTAAGATGTTATAAATAATGTTTACTTAATATTTTATAAATAATGGTTCCTTTAGATTTTATAGATGTTTCAGTAAGATTTTATAAATAATGGTTCCTTTAGATTTTATAGATGTTTCAGTAAGATTTTATAAATAATGGTTCCTTAAGATTTTATAAATAATGACTCCTTAAGATTTTATAAATAATGTTTCATTTGAAAATGTTTTCCAGTGTTTTCTGTTAATATTTTTTAGGAGTAATAGCTCGCCATCCTGTGTATCTTCCATTTATCCGAAAACAGCTGACGGCAGAAGCTGTAGAAAAATTCTTTGCACATTATTTCAGGGATAATTCAGCAGGAACTACACATTCCACAGTTAAAAGGTAATTGTAACTATATACTTACATAATGAAAATCTTATCATGAGTAACAAACATTCACAAGCACCATCTATGTCACCACTTACTAGTTACAAACATTCACAAGCACCATCTATGGCACCACTTACTAGTTACAAACATTCACAAGCACCATCTATGGCACTAGTTACTAGTTACAAACATTCACAAGCACCATCTATGTCACCACTTACTAGTTACAAACAATCACAAGCACCATCTATGTCGCTACTTAATAGTTACAAACAGTCTCCTCACTATTTATGGCACCACTTAGTTACAAGCAATCACAAACACTATTTATAGCACCACGTAATAATTACAAACACCATTTATGGCACCACTTACTATTTACAATCACAAACACTATTTATGGCACCACTTAATAGTTACAATAAATCACAAACACCATTTATGGCACCACTTAATAGTTACAAACACCATCAATGGCACCATTTACTATTTACAATCACAAACACTATTTATGACACCACTTAATAGTTACAAACACCATTTATGGCACCACTTACTATTTACAATCACAAACACAAATTATGACACTACTTACTAGTTACAAACAATCACAAACACAAATTATGACACTACTTACTAGTTACAAACAATCACAAACACTAATTATGACACTACTTACTAGTTACAAACAATAATAAACACTAATTATGACACCAATTACTTGTTACAAACAATCACAAACACAATGTATGGCACGACTTACTTGTTACAAAACATTTGCAGATTCCTGAACTTCACACTGACTGTGAAAAGAACATCAAAATCAGGAGATTTATATAATCAATAACATTATTGTCTATTGTCTTTCCCCAGGTGAATGATGGTTGATCGCATTCACACTTGCCGTTAAGCATAGGGGTGGGAGCTTAAGCTGTCGTTCCAAAGCCAGATGTGTCGCCGTGGTTGCATTTAGTCCATATTTGTTCAAGGCTATCTTGATATTTTCTATCCACTGTTTTCTTGGTCTATCTTTGGCTTTACACCCGGATATTCTTGTATTATATGCTCTTATTGGTATTTGGTTTGGCTTCATTCTCATAAGGTGACCGAACCATTTTACTTGCTGTCTCTCAATATGTTCGATACATGATCAATAACACTAACCACCATTATGTTCTAAATAAAGTTGCTATTCTTGTAATAAATGTACTTCTGTAAAAAAAAAGTGGGTGTTAAACTACTATTAAATTTTTTAACTGCCCACAGTACCACACCACCAGTAGAACACTATGGCCATATGAAACAGCTTGATTCTTGATTAGAAACTGGCCTCACAGCACGCGGGACATTCCCATAAGTGCTCCGCCCTCCGCTCCAGCAGCCATCCCAGTGTATGTAGACTCATAGTTCCGGTCAGGTGTTGATTGTGTGATCTTCGGGACTTTCCAAAAAATTTACTTTTCCTCCCCTCACCTCTGAATACTCCCATTTCTAACATTCTCTGTATGTGTACGTTCTCAACCTCATTGACATCATTTGCATCTTGAAATGAATTTATTACTGCTTTTATTAAATCTGCTTTATCTCTTCTCAGCAATTTGCCGTCTATCGCCGCATTGCCTGCCAGTAAGTCGGCTCTCTCGTTTCCTCTGACCCCAGCATGACCAGGGCATCCATGTAATGCTTTGGACAACTGAGTTGTTCAATAAGTCCCACCATTCTTTTCCTAGCATGAACTTTCCTATCTTGCGCAACATGCTTTGAGAGTCTGTGAGTATTACCGAGTGTGTTGATGTATCAGTTATCAAACAATTAAGAGCTGCTGTAACTCCCTCTATCTCCATCCTCATGCTCGATGTGATAGTAGAATATGCTGAAGATTTCTCAACCACCTTCACGCCATTTCTATAGGCAACAAAACCCCAACCGCTTTTATTTGTGTTATCTGAAACAGCTCTGTCAGACAAGCTCTATGGCCCTGTCTCAGTTCTGGTGACCACAGTACAGTTCATTAATAACATTCAGATCAGTATCTACCATACATGTCATTGGACGCAACTACAAAAGTAGTACATTGTGTTGACTATCCTACCCCAGATCTCCGCTGTGATTCTTTCATCATCACTACTTTAGCAAAATATTTCTTGTCTTCTTCTTTGGTGGTGTCATGTCGAAATTCCACAACAAATGGTTCCTTCATGAGTTCAAGATTAATTAATTATAAACTGAAATATTGAAACAGGCTATGTTTATTTTCTAATGATATTTTTATTTAAATTGCAGGTATGATGTTTCCGGCATAGGAGCATTAAACTTTGTATTGAAAAATTCTTTGGGTGGAGGAGGTATTTCCTCCCTTCGTAGTGATCCACAGGTAATTAGCCTAAACCAACAGTAAAATGTCTATAGTTTTATTTTGGTCAGATTTTTATTTGACATGCCAAATTGTTTCTCTATTATTATAAATAACTAACATGTCAGAGAATGACCGACAAAATGGAGAGTGCCGCAGTAACCAAATGAATAAGTGATAAATAGTACATAAAGTATGAATTTACTATTAATATTGTTGTGAAGAAGGTGAAATGAGTTTTAATTGATGTACAAGAGTGTGAAAGCACAAAATATTTAATACATTCATACACATGAAAAGTAGGACCTACCTCATTCATACACATGAAAAGTAGGACCTACCTCATTCATACACCTGAGTAGTAGGATCTACCTAGATTGTTAGATTCATTCTCTTCTATGTGCATTCTTCAACTTTTACTTATTAACAGAATATTGTCAAGAAAAAAGAATGCATTGTGTCATAGTTTACAGCTTGGAGTGATAGCTGCTTTTTTTGGCTGACACGTCCAAATTCAGCATGTCTTTTGGGGTTACTTTAACTTTCCATGAGATGTGACAGTTAACTCCACCCTAAAAACTTCCTTAGTCACCTCTCTCAACAGGTCACTGTGGTGCAGTTTTTGCTCCCATTTTGGGTCGACAACACACAGATTTACTGTATTAGATCTTCTTCTCGTTGACAGTTTAACATGTCTGTACAACAAGTAAAAAAAAAAGTAAAGTAACCCATAGCATTTATTAATGCCGTAGGGGTGTGAGATGTTAGCGATCTCACATTTCACAGGCTCTGCAAATGAGGGCGGTAGCCATCTCCTCTCCCTCGCAGTCTTTACTTCCCGGATTAATCCGGTACCCATTTAAGGCTTGGTCGACCTGGGAGCTGTTGCGATCTGAAAACATTTCCGCCTCAGCTGGGGAATGAACCCAGGACAACTCATATGCGAAGCCATTGCGCTAACCCCTGCGCTAACTCGGCTCCCTATTTAACATGTCTGTACAACAAGTAAACTGTGTTAGATATGGCATTGAAGTTTAAGCCTATTTATAATTAATTTTTCTCCAAGCCTTAAATATTCAATATACTTAAACGCCTGTGTGTTGTCAGGGCCCGAAAGGGGAGCAAAGAATAGCAAAACTGTTTACCTTCCATGCATGTCGTACATGGCGACTAAGGATGTTATGGGATGCAGTTGGCTGTCCCATCCCATATAGGGTCAGTGACCCAAAGCCATGCTGAAGTCGAATGTGTCAGGCTGAAAGGCGCAGATATCGCAGCAATGCTGTAAACCATGACAACGCATTCCGTTCTCCGGACTACATCCTGCTGATCTGCAGGAGTTTGAGAACGAACGCTGAAGAAGAAGAATATACTTAAACAGGATTTGAGCATAAGGTGCAGTCAAGGAAGTTGCAGAGTTCAGTGTCAGGATTAATGAACTAGAGCTAACCAACTCTACTGCCAAAATGGAGACCTTGCTACCAGGTTATCTGCCTAATCGAGTACAGAAACAATGGATGGCAAAACGTGTCCCAGAAATATCTTTCTGAGAATGTAATTGGTTGAAGAGCCTAGACATTGCAGAATTGGGTGTTTTTAAAAAAATAAGATTATACATGAAAATACTTTGAAATACTTTGCACTTGTGTTGCCAGCTTGGCAGAGTGGATGTATATGAATGGCACCCAAGCAGGCATAACAATTTGGCATTCCCTGCCCACAAGTGGAGGACTTTCTATGATTTTGGTCCCCACTTAATAAGGTCCATTCGTGTGGCGCTTGGGGCAGATGCAATTCTGCCCCTTTCTTTGCTATGCCACTGCTTGCCATGGTCTAAAACGAGAGTAAAGAATAGTAAATTAAGACCAGCCACGCATGCCAGAGAAAACTAAGCAGGGCTGGCTATGCCACCGATATATCAGATATATTGATTAGCTTTGCCCCATTGATCAGTAAATGAGAGATCAGTACAACTGGCTAAGGAGGACCAACCTTAAGTACCAATCACTTATATAACATGTACCAATCACTTACTATCAGAAAATAAAATCAAAATTAATCAAAAAACCACAAAAACCAACACAAGATGACTGTTAAATTATGTGCAGACCAGAAAAACTGGAAATTCTACACCTCAGAATAGGACAAAATATACTCTACAGTAACATACAAAAAATTCAAGATTAGCAACACATTTGAATGGACAGGCACCACATTATGCAGAATGTATACTTCAAGAATGTTCTGAATACGAGATACTGAGGCAAACATACTGGCCCATAAAAACAACATTAGAATCTAACCTCTATTAGACCTCTGTATGAGCTACAAAAGTAAACCTCTATATGAACTACAAAAGTTAACCTCTGTATGAAGTAAAAAAAGTTAACCTCTGTATGAACTACAAAAGTGAACCTCTATATGAACTACAAAAGTGAACCTCTGTATGAACTACAAAAGTGAACCTCTGTATGAACTACAAAAGTGAACCTCTGTATGAAGTAAAAAAGTGAACCTCTATATGAACTACAAAAGTGAACCTCTATATAAACTAGAAAAGTGAACCTCTGTATGAACTACAAAAGTGAACCTCTGTATGAAGTAAAAAAGTGAACCTCTGTATGAACTACAAAAGTGAACCTCTGTATGAACTACAAAAGTGAACCTCTGTATGAACTACAAAAGTGAACCTCTGTATGAACTACAAAAGTGAACCACTGTATGAACTACAAAAGTGAACCTCTGTATGAACTACAAAAGTGATCCTCTGTATGAACTACAAAAGTGAACCTCTGTATGAACTACAAAAGTGAACCTCTGTATGAGCTACAAAAGACAGTGAAGTTTATTGAAGAGACACATAGACATATTTTAACCTTTAGCACCCTGCAGGAGTAAAAAGTTTAGCCCAAATTTTTTAATCCTGAAGATGAAATCTGTTGCCTAGAGCGTGGAACGTGATTCCAAAACAAAAAGCCAGATTTGTAATTTATTTAGAAAATATTATGCAACTAAAACTAGCCATATTATTTAACTTCCTGTTTCTGTTGCTAAAATGGCTGCAGGAGATGTCGTGTGATTATGATTTTGAAATCCGGACAATCTATAGCCATCAGCATAGAGGCAAAGCGACATGACATTGAATCCAGTTTTATATACTTTTATTTCATCGTATATTCAGTGAAATCATTATTTATTCAGATTGGAAAGTGGAAATCTTGAGAGGTAAGTTCTTCAAATAGATTAAATAAAATAGACCACGAGGTTCCACAAGGTTTTCATTATGTAAAATATATAATATTCAACAGATATGGAGCTACCAAAAATACAATAGGTCAAGATCTAGATAGATCTAAATCTGTCTTTATCACTTTCTCACACACACACAAACAAAACTTACACCAATAAATGCAGAATTTAATTCTTTATTTATATGTGCAAATATTATTTAAATATCTGTAACAACAAAAAAGTTATCGCGATTTCAAAACAGCCAAAACATTCCCAAAAACTAATTCCGCGGTAGTCAGCGGCTGGAGAGAAGTTACGTAATTGTAAACATAGGATGCTAAAGGTTAATTGAACCAAAAAAGTTATTTTTGTGCTAAATTTTCTTCCATACTTTATTTTCTAAATGAATAACTTTTTACAATGCTATATGTTATTTCAGGGCAAGGCTATGGGTCAGGAATTGCTGGATTTTGTTATCAGAGATGTTCCCAATCTGCAAAAACTGGCAGAAGAAGCTCTGACACATAAAAATTAGTCTTGTTCTCTGTCTGGATGATTATATGTATCGGCTGCTATTATGTTAATGATGTTTTTTTCATTTATTAAGCGATATGTAGTTAATCTGTATTATCTCAGACGTGATTTGCTCAAGTTCTTGTTGATGTACATCTTGTCTAACAGTTTAGTATCTAAGCTCTTGTTGATGTACATCTTGTCTAACAGTTTAGTTTCTAAGCTCTTGTTGATGTACATCTTGTCTAAAAGTTTAGTATCTAAGCTCTTGTTGATGTACATCTTGTCTAAAAGTTTAGTATCTAAGCTCTTGTTGATGTACATCTTGTCTAACAGTTTAGTATCTAAGCTCTTGTTGATGTACATCTTGTCTAACAGTTTAGTTTCTAAGCTCTTGTTGATGTACATCTTGTCTAACAGTTTAGTATCTAAGCTCTTGTTGATGTACATCTTGTCTAACAGTTTAGTTTCTAAGCTCTTGTTGATGTACATCTTGTCTAACAGTTTAGTATCTAAGCTCTTGTTGATGTACATCTTGTCTAACAGTTTAGTTTCTAAGCTCTTGTTGATGTACATCTTGTCTAACAGTTTAGTATCTAAGCTCTTGTTGATGTACATCTTGTCTAACAGTTTAGTTTCTAAGCTCTTGTTGATGTACATCTTGTCTAACAGTTTAGTTTCTAAGCTCTTGTTGATGTACATCTTGTCTAACAGTTTAGTTTCTAAGCTCTTGTTGATGTACATCTTGTCTAACAGTTTAGTTTCTAAGCTCTTGTTGATGTACATCTTGTCTAACAGTTTAGTTTCTAAGCTCTTGTTGATGTACATCTTGTCTAACAGTTTAGTTTCTAAGCTCTTGTTGATGTACATCTTGTCTAACAGTTTAGTATCTAAGCTCTTGTTGATGTACATCTTGTCTAACAGTTTAGTATCTAAGCTCTTGTTGATGTACATCTTGTCTAACAGTTTAGTTTCTAAGCTCTTGTTGATGTACATCTTGTCTAACAGTTTAGTATCTAAGCTCTTGTTGATGTACATCTTGTCTAACAGTTTAGTTTCTAAGCTCTTGTTGATGTACATCTTGTCTAACAGTTTAGTTTCTAAGCTCTTGTTGATGTACATCTTGTCTAACAGTTTAGTTTCTAAGCTCTTGTTGATGTACATCTTGTCTAACAGTTTAGTATCTAAGCTCTTGTTGATGTACATCTTGTCTAACAGTTTAGTATCTAAGCTCTTGTTGATGTACATCTTGTCTAACAGTTTAGTTTCTAAGCTCTTGTTGATGTACATCTTGTCTAACAGTTTAGTATCTAAGCTCTTGTTGATGTACATCTTGTCTAACAGTTTAGTTTCTAAGCTCTTGTTGATGTACATCTTGTCTAACAGTTTAGTTTCTAAGCTCTTGTTGATGTACATCTTGTCTAACAGTTTAGTTTCTAAGCTCTTGTTGATGTACATCTTGTCTAACAGTTTAGTATCTAAGCTCTTGTTGATGTACATCTTGTCTAACAGTTTAGTATCTAAGCTCTTGTTGATGTACATCTTGTCTAACAGTTTAGTTTCTAAGCTCTTGTTCTAACAGTTTAGTTTCTAAGCTCATGTTGGTGTAATTGTTGATAGTAAATTCTTGGTTGTTACATAAATATATTGTCAGTCTGGATCTTCTTCATTCTCAAACTCCTGCTGGATTTCTCTTGTAACAGGACAATGGTCCTACAAGATTTCCAGTTGGATGTAGTTCAGAGAATGGAAATGCATTGTGTTGTCTTTTGGAGGAGGTCCAGATCAATTTGTATTCCACTGTATAATGTTCTAAATAAGAGCAGCTTGTTTGTTTGATTTTTTGGGTGGAACTTGCAATTAAACTCATAATTCAATTGGTCATTGATTATTAAATGTGATTAATCTTTTCACTTTTGAAACATTTTATGATGCATATATCACAAAATGGCATTGGTCAAAGGTCATGAGTGTATTTACCACTGGATCAGCAATCCACCAATATATTGCCAGAGCCAGAAAGGAGAGCAAAGAATAGCAACACTGTTTATGCATGTCATAAGAGTGGGTTATGGAGTGACATTTTGACCGAAAGGCCTTTATCAAGAATAACATACACATATGCATCAAAAACAACAAGTAAGAATGACACCTTGCTTTCACATGTCTAGCGAAATGGCCGGAAGGCCATTTATTTTTCGGACATGTTTGGAAAGAATGGTTTGGAGAACATGGTTACAATAGGCAAGATTGATGGCAAAAGAGACTGAGGAGAACAGTGTGAGAAGACATTAGATAGTTTAAGATGGCGTTACAGAGAGTCAATTATGATACAGAAACAAGTTAACTAACATAGAAAGTAGTGAAGATTCATTACGGTCTGTCAGTTGGCATGGCACCTGATGATGATAGAGCAATAAAATCTGTAAAAATGTCAGCATTAATGACAATTTACAACAAAAATGAAAATAAAAAGCTCATAATGCGTGACTATATTATAAATGGATACAATCTTGCAAATAAAATCTCCAAGATCTTTCATGAATTTACTGCCTTGGACACAGAAGTTACAGCAAAGACAAATTTGACATGATAACTTTGACAAGACACAATAATAGTAACTTATACTGCAATGTTGAGACATCATAACTCAACACGGCACAATAATAGTAACTTATATTGTTACGACGAGACTGCTGGAATTTTGAATCTTGCATAAGTAGGATATGTCATTAATGAGAACCGCAACTATCATCCTAATGAAACTGCGGATATACATAAGATGGGGGTAGCCGACACCATATCTAATCTCCTTAACCACCTCTTACGGCATCCATGGTAGGTAGCAGTCTTACTATTCTGTGCTCTTCTGTCTGACCCCTATAACATAACAGTATTGAGTCTGTATATGGTGCAGCAAATTTCATCAACCAAAATCTTACTTATTCCTTACCTTATTTCAAGAGAGGTTTTATAAGATTTGGAAGATTTTTTTACATTTGTTATTTGTTTCAGCACATAAATCAGTATTAATTCAATAGTTGTTACCTATTTCTTCCTTTTATAATCACCTGTGTCTGGACTTCTAGTTAGGGGTATAAAGTATATGGCCAGTGTCTTCTTTCCATGCATGTCATAAGGAGGCAACTAAGGAAAGTTGGAGGATAGACTTAACAACCACCTGACACTTGTGAAAAAAATCATTGCTACTTCTTGTCTTATTTTCTTACTTTTGTCTTCAATCAAATAATCCCTATGTGTATATCAAATACATCCCCATGGATGTATCCCCATGGATGACGTCATCCCCATGTCATCCCTTCGTCATCCCCATGGATGACGAAGATATGCAGGCCAGCGGACATTGTAGCTTTGGTTTTTTTTTTAGACTACTAAGTGACGGGAAATGCTAGATAAGCCACTACTAATCACTACTAATGGGTCAATATATCTGACAGAAGAATGATGAGATAGTTGGCCCAGATGTGTGTGTTGTGAATGGTAAGATGTGGTAATCCTAGGATACTGGCACACTGGAGTTTATCTCTTCGAGAACAAAAAATGCATCCATACGCCTTCTTACACATCCATGCCTTTGAGACCTTATATCCCCATCAAGGTCAGATCGTTGGCGAGGAGATGGGGCTTATTCCAGCAAGCAGAGACTCTAAAACTGGTTAGACCCTCCTAAAATCTAGCAAAACTACAGTCTGCCTTAGTAAGTACAGGTGCTGAAGACGGAGACAACCAGCCAAGAGGCACACCACTGCAATTAGGATGCCACACACCAACCCATGCAATGGGAATATGCCTATATCTGATATATGTTATGGTGTCTGCCCTGTGGCAGAGATGGTGCCGGACCCTAAGCCCCGAAAGGGTCTAAGAGAGCAACTAAATTTATGCTGCTTGTAAGACACCCATCTCAAAAAGGATGTAGCTTTTAAAATAAGAGGGTACCAATGCTATAAATCAGACCGAAAAGACAGGCAAACAGGTGGTATACTGACGATGGTTAAGAACAATATATGGAAGGAGTGGATTACCAGATACTCCACCTTAGGAAAGTACAAAATTCCACCTCCTCAACTACTACTGTCCTAATGACTGGTTATTAGCACTAGCACTAACCTCAGTTCAAAACCCCCTCCCTATCAAAGCAGAATATTAATTTCAGTAGGCTACTATTGATTGACTTAGCCCGCCGAAGACGGATGTGTCGGGCCATTGGCTCAAATAAAACGGCGACACAGCGCATTTCCATTCTCTGGACTACATCCTGCTGGAAATATAGTAGGACCATTGTCCTGTTACAAGAGATATCCAGCGGGAGATTGAGAATGAACGCTGAAGAAAGAAGAAGATTGACTTAGCCAAAAAGGTTGGCAAATGCGCTAAGAGGACCTTCTTTTTCTTCTTTCGTTGACTTGAAACATGTCTATATCTGTAATTCTGTCTCCTAAATAAAACTCATTGCCTTTTGTAGTTCATACAGTGGCCCATAGAGCTTTGATTCCAGTGTTGTTTCCTCTGATCAATATGTCTGCCTAAGCGTTTCATACTCAGAACACTCTTGAAGTATATGTTTGGCACTCTGTGCTGCCTGTTCACATGTACACACGGCCGTGTTGCCAATTTTGAACTTTGTATACATGTGACTGCGGAATCGGTTGTGTCCTGTTCTGAGACGTAGAATTATAACTTGTTCTGTTCTGTTCATAATGTGATAGTCATCTTGTGTTGGCGTTTGTGGCTTTCTTATTGACTTGATCATCTGTTTTTTCTGATGGTAGGTGATTGGTATATCTGGTTGGTCTTCTGCAGCACCTTCTTTAGCCAGTTGGTCTGCTTTTTCATTTCCTGGTATTCCACAGTGAGAGGGTATCCACTGCATGGTTACCCTAAACTGGTAAGACAGTTCATTAAGTAGTTTTTGCAAGTCTGTTAGTTTTCCAGATTGGAGAGCTTGAAGCACTGACCTTGCATCTGTCAGGAATACCACAGGCTGTGGGTCAAGATTGGAGTTCCACAGTTTTTCAGTTGCCACCTTAATTGCTTGGAGTTCTGCATCATAATTATTGCAGAATGAACACCTGTTGGTGTTCTGATCATATCTCTAGGCTTGTGTGGATATTCTATATATATACACCTGCACCTCCATTCCTCACTGCATTCTGTGCTGTCCATCTGTGTATAGTCTGACGCATAGGCCTATGTCTTGTGGATATTCCTCATCCAGGAAACTGAGGGTGACTATCCTTCACTGCACACTGTTCTGTTCATCCTAGTATTCCTTTCACATGGGTCTGAATGTATATTGGTATTCCATGCCTTTCACTCCAAGGGGTTTGTTCTGGTACAGACCATAAGGGGATGTCAACTTCAGGTAGGTCTGTAAGTTGTCTACAGAGTCATTTAGCTTGGTGGATGAAGCTGCTCCTTTTCAGTCGTCCCATTGCTAGATTTTGGAATCTTTCCTTCATTGGATGACTTGGCATACACTGAAACTTTTCTGCTTGAATTAGTACTTTTGTGTCTCTGCGTTCGCCAAGTGTTTGAATTCTTCCCATTTTCTGCATCTCTACTATGGGTGTTGATTTCATTGCTCCCAGCATTATCCTAAGTGCCTGGTTTTGCACTTTATCTAGATCTTGTAATGTGGTGTTTGATGTAGGACACCACGCAGCTGAACCATATTCCAGGTGAACTTCAGAATTCCAGGCTCCTGAACTTCAGGATTGCCCAACATAGGCCTACAAAGAGCAGAGACAGCAGACCTGGCCAGAGGACACAGATTTGAGGCAAAAGCTACGGGGCAGCCTCTCTGACCTGGAGAAGACAGAAGACTTCACCCTGATAATATGACTGCAGATGCTGACCTGGAGAAGACAGTGGACTTCGCTCTGCCTACTGATCTGGCAATATAGGCTAACATGTCCGCAGATGCAGAACGCATAAGAAGATGAAAACACTAGGTATGCTAATTTGTGAAATGTCCTGAGATTTGATTGCCTAGGGGCTTTCTCAAGGTTTAATCCTTCACTCTTCTTATTCTGTGTTCATTCTCAAACTCCTGCTTGTTAGCTGAATTTAGTACAAACAGAATATATTATATTGTTTACAGCTTGGCAGCAATATCTGTATATTTCTCATTTTCTTTATGTGCTGTTCTTGTCTTGTAATTTTGCATAATTGTGTTGTTTTCTTCTGTGTTACTCTTATTTTAATTTCTGTCAGTAACTAGTAGACTACATAATTCTGTGTATGCCTAGTCTTTGACTGCATTATTGTTCTATTAGGATTTTGTTTGTTCGTATCTTGATAAATATCTTTTAGTCAAAACGCCGATTTGTTCTATCTGCATATGCTATACTTCAAACTATTATCTAATCCATTGAGAACAACACAAATGTATCACCGAACACGTTAAATTAATGTTGGAATGTGATCAAGACTGACAAACCAGAGGTAGGCCTATCCCTCCCCCTTACCGAAGACATCTGCGACCCAGAAAACTGAACTGTAAATACTTTTGGTTCTTCGTCTGATAAGCCTTAAGTAAAGTAGGCCCTAAATTAATTAAGATCTAACCCATGACATTTATTAATGTCGTAGGGTGTTATATGATAGCGATCTCACATTTCAGTGTCTCAGCTATATGAGGTCGGTAGCCATCTCTTCTTCATCGCAGTCTTTACTTCCCACGTTAACCCGGTACCCAATTAAAGCTGGGTGAATCTGGGAGCCGTAGCGGTCGGAAAAATATTTCCACTTCTACTTGGGAATGAACTCATGACCACTCATATGCGAAACCAGTGCGCTAACGAACACCTTTCTCTTCACCTCCCCCTTCCCTTCTCCTTTTTGCGTCTGATAATGTTTAACCGAATCGTAGTCAGCGCATGCGCAATAATGTACCTCTGCTCTAGTTTAAGTTGTGTCAACAAAGGGTGAGTGATACGACTGTTGTGTTAAATGTTTCAATCGATGTTTCAGTAGACCAGCTTTTGTATCTTTATTGTTGATAAAACTTGAGGTTTAATCCTAAATTAAACGTTTTACAATCAGTTTTTAGTTATATGAAGTAAGGAATATACCTATTCCACGGCGCACATTTATCATTGAAAAAACATGGCGTCTACCCACACGGGCACGACGAAAGACACAAGTCGCAAATAGTTTTTTAAATGCGCTCATGTAGCAAAATATTACAACATATAGCACCTATATAGTATATATACATATGATTAAGTTCTAATATAAAATGGCACGACAATTTTAGATTTTTCTTTACTAAATGAAAATATATATTCAATTTAGCATACGATTTATATTTTGTAGGTTGTCAATCATTCCCTTTACTTCCCCCAACCAAAGATCAAGATTGAAATCAAGAGTCTAAAAGACACTTCTTAAGACAGGATAAGGATAATAAATAAATCTACTCTACACTCTGCTACTAATGTCAAACAGGGTCTTTAACAGCCTAGCAGCAGTGGACAATCGTTACATGTGAAATAAAGTGAGAAAAGCTGCAATGGTTACTAATCTAGTTTAGTCTAAACTAGATAAAATAAGAAACTAGGAAAAGAGGTAGTGTATGATCATGAAAGACAGCAAGTTGAATGGTTCTGTCACTTTATGAGAATGAACCCAAACCAAATACCAATAAGAGCATATAACAAAAGAATATAAGGTAAACCAAGAAAATGGTAGATAGAAAACATCATGGTAGCCTTGAATAAAATGGACTTTAATTCAACCAAGGCGATACATCTGGTCTTGGAATGACAACTTAAGTTGCAGCCTACCATCAAGGCCAACTCCTTGAAGTGGAGATGCAGCTTTCAGCCAGCAGATGCTGAAAACTAAGATCGGTCAGGCCATCCCTACATCTAGCAGGACCACAGTTCTGCCCAAGCAAGCACTGGTGCTGAAGTCGGAGATACCAGGCCGAGATGAGCACCAGCAACCACGGTATCACGCAACACAACTAGATAGCATCTTCACAACAACAAAAATGTTACCTCTAATAACAAATTACATTTGTGATCTACTCACATAAGGACATGTGGGTAACAAAAAGTCTAATTTTTACTGATAGAATTTGGGCTTGCACGATTATCTAGCAAATATTTCATGAAGAAACTCAACTACAGCAACAGCTATAACTTACATCCTACATGTATAATGAAACTAAAACTAATAAAATAACAGTAGAAGAATCAATAGCTTCTGCATTTACTGTATCAGTGTTAACCCTTTGAACCATAAACAAATTTCACTTAAAAGTCCCTTTCCCTGGGCTCCTGAGCAAAAAATACACAAAAACAACACCCCAACAGATCTTATTTACTTTAAAATAAATAAGACATAAAATTATGTTCTGTTATATAATATTGACTTACCTAATTCTTCTGGTATTTCTACATTATATGCGAATATATTTATATTCTATAAAATATATATATATTTCCCAGCATGTAGACCCTTCTTTTAGACACATAAGTGGTGCAATAACTGCACCAAAATGCATAAATGGATGTATTAATAACGACTAATATGAGGTACTGTTTTATTTAGGGTGAAATGCTGAAAAATGGGTATCTTTGAACAGAAATATTTAGTATACATCCCGGGATACAGGGTTCTAGGGGATAATGATCAGGAAGGGGAAGAACACCATCTAGAGGCAGAACACATTCCTACATAATACTATTATGTAGCTAACCATTGGGAAAAGAGATTTAGGATAATATAGCCATAAGCTATTTGCAGATGATTGTTGTTCAGTTTTTTGGGGGGAGGGAGTGAAGATTAATGCAGTAAATGCAGTAATGTTTGATGTGAAGGATACTTTGGGGGGGAGGTGAAGTTAGTATCAAAGTTAAAGATGAATCCAGTATTGTTTGATGTGAAAGCTATTATAAGCAGTGCATAGAAAAAAGGTGAGTATTTGGTGTTTAAAAAAATAGACTATAATTTTATCATTAATCCCCTCTTCAGACACAGTTCATTACTTCGAAAACAGTTCTAAAAATGTTCATATTTGAGTCATGTCTTCCCACTGAAGACGGATGTTTCGGGTCATTTGTGCATAGTAAACGACGACACACTGCATTTCCATTCTCTGGACTATATCCTGCTGGAATCATGTAGAACTATTGTCCTGCTACAAGAGATCCAGCGAAAGTGAGAATGAACCCTGAAGCCCGCCGAAGATGGATGTGCCGGGCCATTGGCGCAAATAAAACGGCGACACAACACATTTCCATTCTCTAAACTATATCCTGCTGGAAATCTATTAGTGCCATTGTCCTACTGCAATAGAGATCCGGCAGGAGTTTGAGAATGAACGCTGAAGAAGAAGAAGAACCCTGAAGAAGAGTCATGTCATTAAAAAAAGTTCAATATTTGCATAAAAATCATTCATTTGTTTTCGCACAATCCAACTGTGTGGACACACAGTTCTGAATTGTATGATCTATATTCTATAAAGTGTAATACCCGGTAATTCGTCTCGGCACACAACGAGATCCACATTAAAAATATTTTCTGCTTTAGCATTCAAGGAAGTCCAGAATTTATACTCTAAGATCAATCAATCAAGTGCCATGCTGAATGGCGATCATGTTTCTCCACGATTCTCTGTCTCTTGTGTTGTCAATAAGCTCGGTTGGTGAGTTTCTACCAAGCCACAATAGAAGTCCATCCAGTAACTTTTCTCTTTTTCGTCCCTTATCTCTTCTCCCCTTGATATATTTCCAGTGGTTATTAAGTGTTCAAGCTGTGTTCTTCTCAGCACATGCCCTAGAAACCTTGACTGTCTGCCCCTAATGTTTGATATGATTGATCTTTTTACACCAGCATCAATGATACTCTAAGATAAGTTCTTCAAAAAATGTCCTGCATGCTGATCCCACACAGCAGCACTTATCTTGGCTAATGAAACTGATCCTTGGTCACTTTGGCATATGCCTATACTTTCTTCTGCATTCATTCTCATACTTCTGAAAATTAGCAGAATGTAGTCCAGAGAAAGAAATGTGTTGTGTATGGCTTACAGCTTGGTTGTGATATCTGCATCTCTCTGCCTGACACATCTGATTTCAGCATGGTCTATGGGTTACTTTGACCCACTATGGAATGAGATAGCCAACTCCATCCCCCAAACCTATCTAGTCGCCTCCTACAACATGCTTGGCAGTTAAAAGTTTCACTATTCTTTGGGCTCAACACACAGGTGCACATATATTTTTATTTACCAGCTAATGAAAAGTAATGAAAAAGTTGGATAAGCTAAGATAAGTTACGTTGTTTGGGATCCAAGCATAGAATTATTCTGGTTAAGGGCTTGGTGCAAGCGACTGATTCTGTGCGGAAATTAGATAATGGTTTTGTTTTAAAATGTGCAACAATCTTTTGCTATAAATTTATTAATATCGATCAGCCAAAGATCATTATGCCAAATGTTTACTCATGACATGGTATTCCTACAGGCTTGTTGAACATTTTTAAATAAACAGTCTAAAATATACCTCAATTGACTGTAGTGCCTCTCGTGTTATAAAATGTTTAATTATTTTTCCATAGATACCCGGTACGTTATCTTGTAAGTTACAAATTGTTGAGCGGAGCTAAAATAAGAGGAAATTCAAGAGAAAAAGGTGGGATTAGCATATCTACGTGTATCCCCAGAAAAATAGGCATGCTTATAAGTATAATGAAGTAGATTTTGCTATGCAGATACTCCTGTGTAAATGTGTAGTCAATCTTTTGACTGTGAATTGGATTGCTGCTTCCCTCATGGAGAAAACAATTGCCTTAGGAACACGGATATCTGCCTCTTATACACATATGATAGACTTTACCAGAAAGATTACCTTTATATTCATTCCTGGACATATGGGTGTTGAGGGTAATGAGGGAGCGGATACACTGGCGAGAATGACCACAGGAACATCAGTGGATCGATCTGACGAAGTCAGTGCACTGATAGACCTCGACCATTAAAAAAGATTTTCTGAAGTGCGAATCATGATTGCGGAAGATTGGTGTAAAGGTTTGAATGCAATCTCAAATGGTGAAAAAGTTGGAATGCAATCTCAAGATTGCGGAAGATTGGTGTAAAGGATGGAATGCAATCTCAAATGGTGAAAAAGTTGGAATGCAATCTCAAGATTGCGGAAGATTGGTGTAAGGTTGGAATGGCCCGTAAAAAGAAACATAATAGTTATATGATGAGACTGATAAATAAAACACTACACTGGAACTGTCAGCCACTACACTCTGATGGATTTATACAGGGATTAGAACACCTATGGACTTGTCTGGTGTTCCTGATGATCACCTGCACCCATAACAATGATGGACTTTGCAGAGTTCCTCTCAATTACATCCTGCTCAACATTTACAATAGAAAACATTTGATGAGCAAGTACATTGACCACTGCACTGGCTTCCTAGTTGGCTATCCAAGGTTCAATTCCCAGTTTAACTGGAAATATTTTAAAATCACCAGCAATTCATAATTGACCCAGCCTAAGAAAATTGGTACCAAACTTCTGGGAAAGTAAAGACGGCAGGCATGATGCTGATCACATTGTCCGTTGGTATGCCATTGGTCAATGAATTGACACCATATTCTCTGATATGTCTAAGGCATGAGTACATTTTACTTAATTTTTATATTGACCACTATGACATGCTGCATTATTTTGGAATATAATTATAAAGGACAGGAGACTGTTAGAAATCTAAAGCCTATTGGCTTCTGGAAAGAGAAGATGGTTAGATAGATATAAGGTCTGTGGTGTTGTAAATTTTACTGTTGTGCACCACTGTGTTGTCACATATTGTCATTCATCTGTTGAAAAGAATACTTTGGGAAAACGTGAGTGCAATGAAGTCAATCTTCTGCATCTTTAAAGCACTTTTTATCTTCTTCAGCGTACATTCTCAAACTCCTGCTAAATTTCTCTTGTAGCAGGACCAGAATCTTGTTAGATTTTCAGCAGGATGTAGTCCAGAGAATAGAAATGCGTTGTGTCGCCGTTTTATTTGCGCCAATGGCCCAACACATCCGTCTTCTGCAGATCATTAATTCTCAAACTCCAGCACACTAGCAGGATATAGTCAAGAGAACAAATGTGTTTTCATGGTTTGCAGCTTAGTTGTGATATTGGCACCTTTTGGCTGGGCACATCCGACTTCATCATGGCTTGCAGGTCATTTTAACCTCATGTGAGATGGGAAGCCAATTCCACCTGAAAAACTTCCTTAGTCATCTCTTCTGACATGCATGGAAAATAAACAGTGTTGTTATTTTTTTTCTCCCATTTCAGACCCAGCTTTACACGGACAAAGCACCTTTTATTAAAATATTTCTGGTTGAATACGAAAAAAATATTGACTCAGGTTGTGAGGTGAGCATGTGCTATCTGAACTAACCTACCAGTAGTTCAAATTCTGCTGTCTGCCTTATGATTTCTTTTAAAAATACATTCTTACTTTTTAATTCCAATTATATTTTAAAATTGTCTTCAACATCTCTATTTCAGAGTTCAGTAACACTGCAATATATGTGTACTGAAATGCCACTTCATATGGAACCAGGACAAATTTATAATACCTGGACAGATTTCAAGGATGCTCTGGACAGCCACTGTAAAGTAAACAAAGTTATATTCAACATCAGCAATGCTAAAACAGTAGAACAAGCTAACAATTTGCTGAAAAAGAAGCCATATTTTGACATTCGGCTAAAGTATGCGTCATGCATGCTTGTATGCAAACACTTTGGCTCCTACAAAAGCCTCAGTACTGGAATGAGACCAAAGCAAAGGCATGTGGTTTGTACATTTTTCTATCCAAAGTTTCAATGTCTGGTGAAAGTTTTGCCTGATGTTCTATTTGCTCTGGTGGCTGTTCTGCATTCATTCTCAAGTTCTTGCAGATGAACAGGATGTAGTTAGAATGAGTTGTGTCATGGTTTACAGTTTCACTGCAATATATGCACCTTTCCCCTAACACATTTGACTCCAGCATGTCTTCTGGGTCACTTTTACAGTCTAAGGGATGGGTCAGCCAACTCAACTCTAAAGCCTCCTTAATTGCCTCCTGCGAACATGCATAGTTTTAGGGATTAATTCATCATCATCCCTGTCACTCTTATTGAATATTGTGCAGAATATGCCTGCATATTTTATTCTACAAGCTTTATTGCTGTGTATTGTTTGTCTTGTCTTGTCTTATCTTATCCATGTGTGCTGCTAGGCGTCATGGGGAACCCGAAGTATTCTTTCTTATGCTACTGCCATAGTCCAGTACTTGGTGTTCTAGTATTTCTATGATGTCATCTATCCATCTTCACCTGGGTCTTTCCGTTTCTCTTTTCAGATGATCTGTTATTGAAGACCATTGATGGAATGCAATCTAGTTCCATTCTGATTAGGTGGCTGAACCATTAATTTTTTGAGTGTCTATGTTTTCTTTGCACGATATTGTTTCCATCATATTTCTTATAGTGTCATTTTTTATTGTATCTCTTTTTGTTACCAGTAGTGCTGTTCTCTGGCACTTATTTCGAAACAGCGAGTTTTGTTTTAGTTTCTCTTTCAGGATCCAGATCTGGCATTGGTAGTACTGTGTCTGCGTGAACACTGTGTTTATTAACATTCTTTTGAAGTTCATATCGATGTTCTGGTGTTTCAGCAGTGGTGCTAATTGATATAAAACTGTGTTTGCTTTGTGAAATCTTGTCTCTATTTCTCTATCTAGTCTCCCATCTTCTGAGAACACGCTGTCTAGATACTTAAATTCCTTTACTTGGTTGAGTTTTGTGCTGCCTATGTATATTTCTAGTGGGGATTGATTTCTGCATATCTTCAGTGTTTCTGATTTTAGTTTGTTGATTCTCATGTTGTTGATTTCACAATGAGTATTTAATGCATTTAGGTGTTTTTGCAGCTCAGATATATCATTGTATATCAACGCCTGATCGTCTGTGAATAGCAATTTGATGTTGCTGTCTTCTTTTTCTCCATTCTCTTGTTTATGTTGGTTTTCTTGTTCTATTGCTTTGAAGGTTTCTTTGGTTAGTTTGTCTATATAGATGTCCAATAGGAGCAGGGATAATACGCATCCCTGTCTGACTCCACTCAGTAAATAAGTTTAATCACCACTTTAACATAAAAATACTACTACAGGGAACAGTTGAGGGTAGAAGAAGCATAGGAGGTAAAAGGAAATCATGAACAGACATCAAAGAGTTAACAAGATTTTTTTCCTTACTCATCCAATTCGCTGGAGAACTCTGTATGCATCCAATGTGGTACCACTATGATCCTAACTGTGATGGTGCATCCAGTGTGGTACCACTAATACCCTAACTGTATGTTGATACATCCAGTGTGGTACCTCTTCTTCTGCGTTCGTTCTCAAACTCCTGCAGATTAGCAGGATGTAATCCGGAGAACGGAATGTGTTGTGTCATGGTTTACGGCATTGCTGCGATATCTGCGCCTTTCGGCCTGACAATCCTACTTCAGCGTGGCTTTGTGTCACTGACCCTATATGGGATGGGACAGCCAACTCCATCCCATAACCTCCTAGGTCGCCTTTTACAACATGCGTGGAAGGTAAACAGTGTTGCTATTCTTTGCTCCCCTTTCGGGCCCCGGCAACACACAGGCGTGTGGTACCACTAATACCCTAACTGTGTGTTGATACATCCAATGTGGTACCACTAATACTCTGTGTTTTGGTGAATCCAGTGTGGTACAATTATGACTCTGATTGGGTATATGTTTATGGGTGGATGTGGATGACATGATTAATACGACAGTCACGCTGATTTTGTACACATATGTTCCAGCAAACATTTCTGTGTATATTTCATTCATATAAACTATATATATATATATATATGTATGATGATATATTTTCCTTTTTTATAGGAGCTACAAAATCAACTGCAAGGCATTTATAAGTGTAAGTGCATGCAGAAAAGAAAACTATTTGATTATCAGAGATTCCTACCATATTCACAGTCATCCCTGCACAGATGAAATCTACAACTCATATCCAGAAATTCGTCGCATGACAAAGGAAGAGAGAAAGATGATAGGCACTCTCATGGAGCTTGGAGTTCCAACATCTCAGATCAAATCTGCTGTCGGAAGAAATGTAACCCCAAAAGATTTACAAAATGCAAAGACACACATTAAAGCTGTGAAAATGGGGTTGAAAAGTGATGAGCCAAGAATGGGTCCGAGGCGAAGAAAAACTTACAGGGAACTTCAAATAGCGCAAAGAGAAGGTGACGGTCCAGCAGGGTTAATCGAGTCCGAGTCAGATGATTGTGAGAATGCCGATAAGTCATCAGAGTCGTTTCATAATTCCGATTCTGGGGAAAAACTACATATTCATAGAAATGGAGAGACTGAATCTCCTGGGGATACAGAAAACTCGGGTTTCACTGTAACAATAGGAGATATGAGTGAACATCTAGAGGTTGGGCCAGACACATTGGCAGGTGAAATAAAAGACGCCACAGGTGGAGACATTGGTGGACTTTCTGGACTTCTAGCAGCTGCAGGACTCAGCTCTGATTCAGTTGTGCTGACAGTCAACAACCAAGGCCCTGGTAAGGATGTGGACGAGGGGGTGAAGAACTCTTACACAGTTACTGTATCACTACCTGAAGGGGATGTAACTCATACTGGTACTAATCTGCAAGAACTACTAAAAGGATTACCTCTTGGGAAAATCATTGCAAAGTCTTCTTCTACCTCTTCATCCCCCGTGAAAATAAAAACTGAAGACGAGAGATTATCTGAAACGAAACAATGTACAATATGTGGGGGATATATATCACCTCTAGATGGCCATAGTCAGTGTTTGTCTTGTTTGGGACCTAATCATATTCATGAACATAACTGTGAAAACTGTAAGTCTATGACTCCCGAACAGTTTAACATCCGGCGGAAAAAAATGGTAGCGTTAAGAGTGAAAGCTTTAAAAGATGTTTTAGATAAGAGACATAAGCGTAAACAGGACGATCAACCTGTCGACTCCGACACTGACTATTCTTTAGGTGTTCGTAAGAGTAAAAGAGTTCGCAGACAAAAACAATATGGTCCAGATATAGAAGTGGAACACTCGTTTTTTCTGGGAGGTCATCGCTCGTCGAAATCATCAGTGAGTGAAAGTAATCTTCCACATTGTAAGATGATGGAGGATGAAGAGAAAAAATTTACAGAACTTGTGCCCAAAACTGAAATTTTTGATGATGATTCAATTATTTCCAGTAGTTATGCATGTGAGAACCAAGTTGACAGCAAGATAACACAACGTTTTGAGCACATCTTATCTCAAACAACTGTTTTCGAGGATGTATGTTTGGCTGAAAACAGCAATAAATCTCTATGTTTCAAACCAGAATTACAGACTTTTACAGAATTCCAAAAGCTAACAGACAAACCTGTTATACCAGCCACATCTCCTGCTTTACTTAACAAATACATTCTACATCCAAAGTTTGAATCGATGTTCTTTACAGATCCAGAACCTCTTAGTGGTGCCACAGATCCATCTATAGAAATTATGGGAAATGGGCTATGTAAGTTAGCCAAAAATTCAGTTGTCCAGGCAAGAGTGGCAGTGTACGATAAACTGTTTACACGATTAGGGGTAGGAATGGCTGACGAAGCTTTGTCTATACTGAGTGAACTTTGCAGTAAAGTCACGGAGGTAACGGAAATATCTCAGGAGGATCTTACGAGTAGTTTGCAAACAGCTGTAGATACAATTCAAGCCCTGAAGGATGTTCTGGAGGAACTGGGTGTCATGTCAAAGGATGCACTCACCACAGCTGCTCACCAACGTAGCCTGTCTGTAAATTCATTGGATGCTGCAAGAAAATCACAGAAAATGCACCGTGTTTCTGCGGGTGATTCATCCTCTAGGCGTAGCAAATTTCTACCATTTTCTCGTACTCACGTTAGTCAACGTGCAGCAGGTGAACCAGCATTGAATGTGTCATCACTTAATGCTGCACTACCAACATCAACTATATCATCATCCTATGATCACAAGCACTTAACTGCTGCAACAATTTCAGTAGCGCACTTGGGCACAAACATCTCTGAATTGCCGATAATGACTTTGGCTACATCTCATGAAGGTCTAGATGTCACTCCAGAAGGCACTGCTGCGTTTATCAATATGTCAGGTGAGCTACTGCAGAGCTTAACTACCAAAGATGGAATTATTGAGCTTCATGTGCTGAAGGATGAGACAGATCTGTTAGATACAGTGGATGCAACGGTGGAGGAGGTTATTCATGCTGATTAATTAGTTAAAGCTAATTTATAACTTCATTATCATTTATTATTCTTCTGCGTTCGTTCTAAAACTTCTGCAGATTAGCAGAATGTAGTCTGGGGAACAGAAGTTGATAATGATGATGAAATAATCCATTTAGCTGTGAGCAAGTAGCTCTTGACAGCCCTAGTATTTCTCATAAAAGCATGGGTTCTTCTCAGTTGTGTAAATGACACCTGGGCTCACATAAGGTTGTTTCGAAGGCGTGGTTGTGCAAGGGGAGTTTATGGACAAATGTTCAGTCCCCCAAATGAGACATTCTAATACGCCAGTATCCCAGGATTATCATGACCTGCAGAGCACACACTTCTGGGCCGACTGTTTCATAATAATTCTGTCAAATTTATTGATCCAATTGCAGTGATGGCACTTCTAGCAGTCTTCATTACCTTCGAGCCTGCCACAACAGGACAAAGGTTCAATGCTGGCTAGATTGCATCTCTTCATCATCCATGGGGATTATTTGATAGAAGACAAAAGTCAGAAATTGAGGCAACATCTGGCAATGATGTTTTCACACGTGACGGGTTGTCAGTCTATCCCCCCCCCCCAACTTTCCTTAGTCTCCTCCTATGATGTACCTGGAAAGAAGACAGTGATCTTATTCTTTGCTCCCTGAACTAGAAGTTCAGGCTCAAGTTGCCACACTGACACAGAAGAATGGAATGTGTTGTTATAGTTTACATCTGTGCTGCGATATCTGCTCCTGGCACATCATATTTCAGCATGGCTTGTGGGTCACTTTGACCCTATATGGGATAGAACAACCAACTCCTCCCCATAACCTCTTTAGTCACCTCTTACATCATGCATGGAAATTAAAGTGTGCTATTCTTTGCTATTTAGGAAGAAAATGGATACATTAGAAGATTTCCATAGTTATGTAGACATGTATTTCATGCACTTCTTCAACAATTAACGGTTAAAGTTGATGGGCGGATGTTCTATTAAACTGATGTATAATGTATTTGCATTTTTCACTTTAATTGTATACTGTTCAAAAAATTAAACACAACTTTTTTGGAGTTACTTTTACAAAAGATATTTGCTGATTAGACATCATTCAACCTATCGACTGTGTCCACCTGGTCATTAACCTCTCGTGGTTACCTGAATTGTACTCACCTCATGATTTGTGAGATCGTGAAAGAGGTCAAGGTCAAAACAACATTTTGGCAATAACTCGTGAAAGTTTCATGAGAATTCCATGAAAATTAATGAATACACAACTCTCTGACCATATTATTGAAGGCCTATAAAAGATTGACAGCTCTAGAATAAAGTATGGCTCATCTCACTACAGGACAATGATACATCATCATTGGACGCTTACAGACTGGACAGTCACTAAGTGTAGTGGCTAGACGATTTAATATGGTTAGAAGCAGCATTAGTTGCCTTTAAAGATGATTTCAACAAACTGGTTCAGTGGTAGACTGGAAGAGCAGTGGAAGACCCAGAGTTACAACTCCTGCTAAAGACTGCTTGATGCGACTGCATCACCTCAGGAATCAATTTGCATTGGCGTCCTCCACAGTCCATTCAATGTCAGCAGCTCATCGAATTTTAGATAAAATGGTCAGGAAGCAGCTGCACGACACTGGTCTTTGGGCTAGAATACCCTACAGAGGTCCTGTTCTTACGACCAGCATTGCCAGAACCGACTGCAGTGGGTGAACCAGCATTGTAAATGGACCGTTAGCAATGACTGGAGACGGGTTTGGTTTAGTGATGAATCACATTTTATGTTCCAGATAGACAGAGAAAAATGTACAGCAGAGTTTGTGAGTGCTACGCCCTAACAGCGTTGATAAGGCTCCTCCACATGGTGGTGGGGGCTATCAACTTCATGGGAAGAAGTGACCTGGTGAAAATTGAAGGATGTCAACCGAAATGTCGCTGAAATTGTTCGTCCTCACATCCTTCCAATTTTTCAGCAGAATAACTCTCAAGTGGCACAACTAACAACCCATTTCCTCACTGACAACAACGTCCAGACCATTCCATGGTCAGACATGAACCCTAAAGAACACTTATGGAACAAACTTGATAGACGACTCTGCCAGCGAGGCGTGGCTCCAGTCAATCTCCGATAGTTGTCTCTTGCACTGCCAGAAGCGTGTGCAGCCATCCCATAACAACAGATACAACATCTAATCAGATCCATGTAAAGATATCATTCATAGAGGCCAGAGGAGGCCATACACCTTACTCAAAGAGATCTCAGTTGCAAAGAATAAAAGTCCTAACCATATTTAATGAACATCATTTCATTGTTAAAGTCTGAAAGGTTCTTTATGCCAAGGTTGAAACATTAATTCCGTAAAATAAAATGTTGGTACAGATTTGAAATTTGGTGTGCATTTGCACTTCAATAATGTTGCATGTCTTTTTTTTAAATAGTCTATGTTTCTTCTTTTGTTTTCATTCTCAAACTTGTGAAGTTTGTCATCTTGTATTAAAAGGAAATAAAACATCTATGTGCTGCCAGGGTCTGAAAAGGGAGCAAAGACTAACAACACTGTTACCTGCCATGCATGTCGTAACAGTGGAGTTTGCTGGCCCATTCTATGGGGATCAAAATGACCCAGAAGCCATGCTGAAGTCGTATGTGTCAGATCAAAGGCGCAAATATTACAGCAAAGTTATTAAACCATAACAATGTATTTCATTCTCCAGACTGCATCCTGCTAATCTGCAGGAGTTTGAGAAACAACACAACAGAAGAAAATGCAATAAACAAAGACAAATTAGGAGTAGAAAAAAATCAATATAACAGAAAAAAAGGCAATAAACAAAGACAAATTGGGGAGGGGGGGTGGGGGGAAATCACTACAAATACCCAAAATTGTAACCCGTTTTTTTTATTATTAACAAAAGGAACATCAAACTTCTGTGTAATTTATAAATGAATTGAACAAGTCAAATATGGCCAATAAATATTAACCATATGTATTTTTTACTGTCATCATAGAGGTTCTATGTCTCTGGAAAGATATATATTTTTAATAGTTATAACTTGGATTTTCTGTTTGCCCCTTGCCATAGATTTTTCATCTTTGGTGTTTCAGGTTGATAAATTTATTGAGTTAAAACATGACTTGATAAACTATGTCAAAATTGGAATGTGCTTAGCCGGAAGGTACCCCATCGAGGCCAGAACCTTGAAGTGGTGATGGGGCTTAGTTCAGCCATCAGAGGCTGAAAACTAAGACTGGTCGGGCACTCCCACTCGAGCAGGACCATAGTCCGGCCCAAGTAAGCAGAGTGCTGAAGACGGAGGCAACCAGCCAAAAGGCGCACAGATAATCAGGTTGCCACGCATAAAACACAATGGAAACATGTCTGCATCTAATAAACGTTATGGTGCCTGCCCTGTGGCGGACGTTCAGGCAGGGACGGTGCCGGGCCCTATACCTCGAAAGGGCCCAACCTCAGTTACTGGAAGTCCTTCTCAATTGCCCCGAGGAGCCAGGAGGCAAGGGAATAGAGCTACTGGCCAAACAAACAAACGACCAATAAAAATAATGCACTGGAATGCTGAGGGTGTCAACAGTAAAAGAGATGGATACAGCAAAAAATTGGAACTTGAAAATGTCCTCAGTGAAGAACAAGTAAATATATGCTGTATCCAAGAAACACACCTCAGCAGCGACATAGCCTTCAAAATCAGAGGCTACCAGTGCTACCGATCTGACCGAAAAGACAGGCGAAAGGGTGGAATTCTGACACTAGTTAAAAACAATATCAGCGCATGTCAGCTGGAAGTATACATGGACGGGGCAGAATACCAGATGCTCCACCTAAAAACAGACAGTGCAGAATTCCATCTCCTGAACTACTACTGCCCAAATGATAAACCATTGGCACTAGACACAATTCCAGACAAAGAAAGGCTTATGGTGTGTGGTGACTTCAACAGCCACTCTCAGAGCTGGGGCTACGATCATATCGACAAGAGAGGTGAGGAACTTGAGAGCTGGCAGGATGAAAATAATCTCATTCTTATTAACCAGCCAGCAGACTCACCAACCTTCTACTCGAGAGCATGGCACACCACCTCTACACCAGACCTGGCATTCTACTCACCAGGCCTGGAATGGAACATCACACGTGTCGTTGGAAAGCAGCTTGGGGGTAGTGACCACAGACCAGTATTTCTGGAAATTCACAATGAATATACCAAGGACAGCAGCACGCTCACTAGGTGGAACTATAAGAGGGCAGACTGGAAAATGTACCAGCATTTAACCAGTGTTCTAGCTAAGGACATGAACTTGGACAAAGACATCAATAGAGCAGTGAGTGAATTTAATAGATGTATACTACATGCTGCTAGTAAAACCATACCCAGGGGGGCACGCAAAAACTACAAACCCTACTGGAATGATGAACTGGAAAAGCTGCAAAATGAGATGGAAACATCTAGAAAGCAGGCTGAGAACAGACCTAGCCAAGAACATCACAACAAATATCAGCAAACAAAGGCTAAATTTCAAAGAGCCAAGTTACAAGCCAGACGGAGCAGCTGGAAAGAAAAAACAGAGTCGCTGAACCTAGAAAGAGATACTAGGAAATTATGGAAACTTGTAAAACAACTAAATGATGAAGGTACAGGGAGAAATACCAGGATCACACTTTATAAAGATAGAAACATTTTAACAGGTAAACATGCAGCTGATTACTTTGCAGATTCCTTTGCAGAAGACAATAACGTCAAAGTCAGCCCAGACAAACAACAGGAGGTTCGAGAGAACCAGCAAAACATTGGACAAGGTGAACCTATACCTGAAGTCATGGAGGCACCAATCACAATGAGAGAACTGGAGCATGCAATATCCAAATTGAAAATGAAAAAGTCCCCTGGAGCTGATGGAGTGTCCAATGAAATGATTAGAAACCTGGGAAGTGCAGCAAGAGCAAAGCTACTGCAGATCTTTAACACAAGCTGGTCCACAGGTAATGTACCACAGGCGTGGAGAGAAGCAATAATGATACCACTCCTCAAATCAGGAAAAGATGGCAACACAGTCTCCAACTACAGGCCCATCAGCCTCACAAGCTGTCTATGTAAAACAATGGAACGCATTATCAATCTTAGGATGCAGTGGTACCTTGAAAGTGAAAACCTTCTGGTATCACAGCAAGCAGGTTTCAGACAGTGCTACTCTACTGAAGATCAGGCAACCTACCTCTCCCAAGAGATTGAGGATGCCTTCCAAGAAAAGAAACTGGTACTAGCAGCATGGATAGACCTCAGGAAAGCATTTGATAAGGTCTGGAAAGAAGGGTTAGGGTTAGGGTTAGGGTTAGGGTTAGGGTTAGGGTTAGGGTTGCCCTAACCTTATGGGCTAATAGATGGTGCGTCAGCATTAACACAGATAAGTGCAGCACTACACTCTTTACCCTCTCACCAAAACAAAAAGCTGGTCATATCAAGATAGATGGAGAGCTCTTGAAAGAAGACAAACAACCCACATACCTCGGAGTTACTTTTGATGATAAGCTGACATGGAAGCAGCACATAAACAAAGCAACAACAAAAGCCAGGAGGAAGCTAGCTATCCTGAGAAAACTAAGTGGAACCACATGGGGAGCCAGTGGAAATATACTCAGTAAAGTTTACCAGCAAGGCATAAGACCACACCTGGAATACGGTTCAGCTGCGTGGTGTCCTGCATCAAACACCACATTACAAGATCTAGATAAAGTGCAAAACCAGGCACTTAGAATAATGTTGGGAGCAATGAAATCAACACCCATAGCAGAGATGCAGAAAATGGGAAGAATGCAAACACTTGGCGAACGCAGAGACACAAAAGTACTAATTCAAGCAGAAAAGTTTCAGTGTATGCCAAGTCATCCAATGAAGGAAAGATTCCAAAATCTAGCAATGGGACGACTGAAAAGGAGCAGCTTTATCCATCAAGCTAAACGACTCCGTAGACAACTTACAGACCTACCTGAAGTTGGCAGCCCCTTAAGGTCTGTACCAGAGCAAACCCCGTGGAGTGAAAGCCATGGAATGCCAATATACATTCAGACCCATGTGAAAGGAATACTAAGCGAGGACGAACAGAACAGTGTGCAGCGAATGACAATCACCCTCAGTTTCCTGGATGAGGAATATCCACAAGATATATGGGTCAGAGTGTACACAGATGGGTCAGCACAGAATGCTGTGAGGAATGGAGGTGCAGGTGTATATATAGAATATCCACACAAGCCTAGAGATACAATCAGAACACCGACAGGAAAATTCTGCAATAATTATTATGCAGAAATCCAGGCAATTAGTGTGGCAGCTAAAAAACTGCTGAACTCCAACTCTGACCTACAGCCTGTGGTATTCCTGACAGATGCAAGGTCAGTGCTTCAAGCTCTACAGTCTGGAAAACTAACAGACTTAAAAAAACTACTTAGCGAATTGTCTTACCAGTATAGGGTAACCATGCAGTGGATACCCTCTCACTGTGGAATACCAGGAAATGAAAAAGCAGACCAACTGGCTAAGGAAGGTGCTGCCGAAGACCAACCAGATATACCAATCACCTACCATCAGAAAAAACAGATGATAAAGTCAATAAGAAAGCCACAAACACCAACACAAGATGACTATCACAATATGAACAGATCAGAACAAGTTATAATTCTACGTCTCAGAACAGGACACAACCGACTCCGCAGTCACATGTATACAAAGTTCAAGATTGGCAACACAGCCATGTGTACATGTGGACAGGCAGCACAGAGTGCCAAACATATACTTCAAGAGTGTTCTGAGCATGAAACGCTGAGGCAGACATATTGGCCAGAGGAAACAACACTGGAATCAAAGCTCTATGGGACACTGTATGAACTACAAAAGACAGTGAGTTTTATTAAGGAGACAGAATTACAGATATAGACATGTTTCAAGTGAACGAAAGAAGAAGAAGAAGAAGCCGGAAGGTACAAAATAACGCTGCCTGGTGAAAATCACAAACTTTTGTGTTGGTTATCATAGAGCAAATACAGAAGGGGCAATAAACATGAATACACTTCTGTGTCCAGGATTATTTGATCTTGCTAGATTTTCACACCAGTCACTGGGAGAACAGTCTGAACGGCACCACAAAAGCTGTTGCCTCAATTCAGTCCACCAGGCCTGTGTCCATGGACATTCATTTGTGTGTATATACAGTGCATTTTTTTCTGATGGTGCACGGGTATACGCTGCATCCCCATCTTTTTATCTTGATTTCAATTTTTATTAGCATTTTCTATTTTAATTAGTAATTTCTATTTTAATTATCCACCAAAGAAACATTGTGTCTTTTTAACAGAAGAATAGTTATACTGTAATATGAAAGACTCCATCTCATCTATTATTGGTCATTTTATGCTGAGAATCTTCAATGCTTAGAAAATACAATGGTATAACCTAATAATTAACACATGCAATACTAAAGCATAACAATAGGAAACCACCCCCTCCCAAATGACAATAGGACTAAGTAAACCATTGACTTCTCAAAATGTTTAATATGAAAGGAAAGTCTATTTTATAAAAGTGCTTATTAGCAAAGTGCCATATTGTGGTCGGAGGGGGAAGTCGCACCAAAATATAGGTGCATACTGTGCCTCCACCAATTTTTCTGGAAAAAAGTGCTGGGTATTATATGTAGTCTGCAGTGGTCAGTTCAAAACTGAAAGATGATGGTCGGTGTAGTTTGTCATGAATACATAAAGGCCCTAATTTGGAGCACTTGCTAAAAGACAGGTCCAGCTGCAAACATGTGATGACAAAGGCAGCTTCATACAGTACAAAGAGCTGCAGTAGAAAGTAAAACATTTTAATATCAAATCCTTCATATCATTCACACATTGTGAGCTACTGTAGTCGAAAGACACAACATAATTTCCATAGCTGTCCATGACTACAATCGCCAGTTGCTATGCTCCTCTTTGAACTAGGATATCGTGATCATAAAAATTTTTTATCCATCCGGTTAACTGAGGAAATGAAAGTAGACATAATTAACTCTGTTTCCGCTAGTGTTCAACTAAATAGGACGAGACAGATAAATTGTGACTATTTAGCCGCTGATATAATCCATCTAAATAGCAACTATTTTAAAGGAATATTTTTCTAAATTATGATTTTTATTGCGTAGCCAATAATGTTAGTTTGATCGATGTATTTCTTTTGTTTTCAAAGACGATATCATATGAACATTGTAGTATCGTTATAAAATAACAGTGGAGTAAGAATCTGGCTAGTTAGCGGCATTTCATCCTCGATTTAATATATCAAAGTTTTTACCGAAAGACTGGAGCATAGACATAATTATTAGTTACATTGGTGTGTTTTCACGGATATTTTACGTACATGTTAGTTTAGTTATGAAATAATGTCAGATATGTTATAGGCCTAGGTATTTTATCCTGGCTTGAATATATCAGGCGAGTAACACGTTTTTACCGGGGTTTTTTATTTTTTATATTTGCAATGTTCTCAGATATCACACATAAACAAAACATACGACATAATTACTTTCAGTAACCATTCCTTTATTTCCACACACACGAAATATACAAAAAGCTTTAACAACAAAAATTTTTTTCATTATTGCATTTTCCAAATACTCTCCATAAATAACATGTAAGGGCAAAAATAAATGCATTGTCTTAAAGCACATCTATTGACTCTTGAGACAGGATACCATCATCATAGTTACCTTGAATCATGTCATATTACTGGCTTCCTCAACATATAGCTGCATCTGTCAAACAAACAATATGGTGGAATTTAAACAGATATTTGTGACTGAGAAAGTTTGGGGTTGGAGTTGGCTGTTCCATAGTGAGACACAGTAACCCAGATGTCATGCTAAAGTTGGATATTTCAGGCCGAAAGGCATAGTATCACAGAAAAGCTGTAAACCATGACAATGCAATTCGTTCTCTGAACTGCATCCTGTTAATCTGCCAGAGTTTGAGAGCATAGCAGATAGATATTCATACTACAGACAAATTTATATAGACTAGCAACCATTAAAAATGCATCAGCATGTTTTCACTTGAGCCACTGCACTTGATGAATTCAAATTAACTGAAACTATTTAAATGAACTATTTCAAATTTGAATAAAATCAAAATTTATTTATTTGCTGTTTTATTATGTGCAACACGAAAAATGCAAAAGAAACATCACATCGGCAAAAACATTGGACTGCATGATCTTCATCACGTGCATGCATTCTGGGTTGGAAAAAATCACACATGTACATAAACATTTTAATGCTTGCTAATATAGACATAAAAATTATTAAATGTTGCAATTAATTGGTTGGTTGCTGATCCAGCGGTCCATGGGCTCATGCACTTTGACCTAATGGCATTATATTGCTGGGAAGTCTGGATTTTCAGCCCACACCGGGACAGCCAGAGAATAACTATCACAGCTCCAGGAAGGTAGGTTTCAACCTAGCCACTGTAGCCGAGACAGGGTTCACTGTGCTCATTTCCCGTCACCTATTGACTACTGGTTATGCCGACTTCTCTATTGCTCCAGGCATGCAAGCAAATGTTCAAGTCAAAAGGATTGTCACGTCCTGAGTGACTGTGCCTCTATGATGGGTTTCAGCCATAGGAAAAAACAATGCTGTCAGTTTCCTCCTCCCCAGTGCTGCACAGTACATCTCTGGCTCCCTCCCAACCACAGAGGATGCATACATATATATTCAGGTAAACATGAAACACATTTCAACAACAAAATAAAAGCATAATTGTATAGATGACATGCCATGAAGCTTCTCAAAGGAGATAACCTCAATATAACAGCATGTCATCCACTAAAGTTTTCTGTTGCATGGATGGTATGTCTAGTGGGCTATTGGTGAGACCCACAGACACGACCACATGCGTATGCAATTAATTCAACTATATATAATATTCTTAGTGTATCCATCTCCAGCTACTAAAGCTCTCTCACTGCTTTTGTCTGTTTAGTTCTTTCCACGATTTCCTCATTGCTGATCATACATTTCAAACCTATTGTATGCAGGCATGCAATTATAAAAGTAGATTTCTTGGTTGTCCCTATTGTTCTCCATGTTTCTGAGCCATACAGCAGCACTTATTTAACATTTGATTTAAAGATTCAGTAATATATTTGCAGTCCAACCCTCATTGTGCCAATTACTGCCTACCTGTGTGATTATTTCCTTTGCCTGTTTATCGTTCATTAATTTAAATATAAGTATGGTTAGGGTTAGTTTTGGGTCAGTTAATCTATCTCATATGAGGTGTTTCTCTTCCAGTGAATTTCTCTAGTATAATTAGACAGTACATTACACACAAACACACCCCCCCCCCAGTACTTACCCTTATCTTGACTATGAGCTTGGCTCTAATATAGGAAATCGCTCAAATGTTACAGTTGGACTAGTATTACTAATGACAACCCATCAGTCCAAACCAGTGTTATCTTGCACTATGCTGTCACAGTGCTTTGGCTGCGGGGGCCATTAGTTCTATTCAGAGATATTGTTTGTCTTGTGCACACAATTCTCAGTCTACAATGCCTGAACACAATCCGTGAAGCATTAGCCAAATCGCTGCGCATGAGCTTCAAAGCAATCTGTTTCTAGGGTGCACAACAAGAAGCTGCTTTTAGGATCTTAGATATATTCCAACCCTGGGATTGCACGAGAGCAATGTATACCTCCTTGAATCCCATCCTGACATTGCTTATTTACATAGTGAATACAAAATAATACTCACGTTGAAGATGTCTGAGGACATACTTCTGACAGGAACTATTTTTGCATTTTCTATAATCTTTTGTTTTTCTTCTGCTTCTGTCCAAGGGAAATCCTGAAAATGAAGAATCATGTGGATAGCATAATGCTTCTGATTTCTTCTTCAACATTCATTCTCAAACTCCCGCTGGATCTTTCTTGTAGCAGGACAATGCTCCTACTAGATATCCAGCAGGATGTAGTCCAGAGAATGGAAATGCGTTGTGTCGCCGTTTTATTTGCACCAATAGCCTGGCGCATCCGTCTTCTGCGGTATAATGCTTCTGATCAAGTACAGATAATCATTATTTCATTGCTTTTCCTTAACTAATACTGTCTTCTTCTTTCATTCGCTAGTAATGTCTATATTCACCAGTAATCTTGAATTGAAAACATCAAGGAATGGTCTGCATGTGACTTTTCTACACTCCTCTAAATGTCTTAGGATAGAGTTGTTTGGAAAGCTTTTTCGGCTTATGCATCCTTCTTCGGCATTTATTCTCAAACTCCCACTGTATCTCTCTTGTAGCAGGACAATGGTCCTACTAGATTTCCAGCAGGATGTAGTCTAGAGAATGAAAATGCGCTATGTCAAAGTTTTATTTGCACCAATGGTCCAACAGATCCGCCTTTGGTGGCACTGATGTATCCAGAGTGGCATCCGTACAACTATGACAGATTATAGGTCTTATTATTATTATTATGCAGTTGTGTGCAGATATAGACATTTCTTGTGTGATAAGGTATGACATGTTGGTTGTTGTGGTACACCTTCCATTAAAGGATACCTGCTTAGAATAGAAATGATTTGAAATAAGATCACCAATGAGGAACTCATGCAAAGAACTAAGGAAACAGCACAAGATGGATATGGCATACATTAAGAATACTAACTTGAAGTATTCTAAGATGTTCTGAAATCCACAGGAAAAGAGGAAGACCAAGAAATAACTGTAGGAAAGAATTAGATGCAGAGATAAAGTCTTGGTAGAACATGGAAAGTGAAGGAAGCTAGAGCTAAAGATAGGACAAGATTGTGGAGGGGTTTGTTTTTTAATTTTAATTATTCTGTACATATAGTATATTCTTATCACATGATGAAAAACTTTTGTTCCAGCAAAACAAGTAAGTCTACTTATCAAGTTATTTAGATATGTGCATGCCCATGTGCAGCTAGGGCCTTAGTAACACTGTGACCTGCCATCCAGGTCGTAAGAGGCAACAAAGGTGGTTTGGGAGTAGCTGCATGGGGAATCTTTTCAGGGTGTACCAGTAGCCTACTAGACTTACTAGAGTGTAACAGTATACTTCTAGTATATGACTATATAGTGAGACTTTTATTCCAGTGAAAATCTCTCGAACATTAATCTTCATATTTCTATGTTTCATACAGTAGGGCCTATGTCCTGTTGTTCTCTACTAATGTATGCTTCGTACCGTATGGTCTGTTCTCTACTTTTGGGTTAAATGCATGCCTTGTCTCAATTGCCTACTTTTGTCTACTATCACATACCCCCTGTAAATGATGTAGAGATGCAGTCCAATGGACTTTGTCCTTCTGTGACAGACTCCTAAGTAGCAAAGAATGCCCAATTTACCATCGCTGCTGGTGGGAGAATGATGAACTAATCAAGAGATATACCGGTAATTCTGGTGTCGGGGGAAACAATCCGATACTGGAAATGCAAGAGCTGGGGTAGCACAAGACAAATGGAACAGAAATAATTACAAGTGTTACCAATATTTGTAAACAAAACATACTAGCAATGTGACAGACGATGTTTTGACTAAAAGCCATCAGGATGAAACACAACAAGCAATATACTAAACTAGCATGAAAAGTAATGTGAAAGTTAGATGTGTCTGGCTGAACCCACAGATATTGCAGCAGAGCTGTAAACCATGGCACAACGCATTCATTTCTCTGGACTACATCCTGCTAACCGGCTGGAATTTTGTGAATTAACACAGACAAATTGTGTACACATTAATATTTATGTACGACAAAGGGGTCCCAAGGTAGCAGCCTGCCATCAGGGATGAAGATAACTCTTCATGTAAGCCACAGCAACTATTAGGTGGCCAATTCCTTTCTGTGCTGTGTTTACCTTCCCCAAATCATGCGTCAACTAAATACCCATTTACAACTGAGTCGTCTGGAGGAGCAGTCATATCTGGCGAGAAATCACGAACTGAATTTTGTGCTCCCAGGCGTGGTTTCAAACCTGGCACACTAACCCAGTGATAGTAAGCAAGCTCACTATCAACTTGGCAACTGCACTCCACACTATTTATATAAATACATAGTAATACATTTGTGTATTCTTGTTCTTCTTCTGCATTCATTATCAAACTCTACACGTCTGTATGTTGCTGGAACCTAAAATAGAAAGAAAGAATAGTGACACTGCAACCTATCATGCATGTTGTAAGTGGTGACTAGAGAGGTTCTGCGGTGGAGTTGACTCCCATCCCATGTAGGGTCAAAGTTACACAGAAGCCATGCTGAAGTCGGATGTGTCAGGCCGAAAGACGTAGATATCGCAGCAATGCTGTAAATCATGACACAACATATTCCGGACTACATCCTGCTAATCTGCAGGAGTTTGAGAACGAACGAAGAAGAATTTGATTTCTTTTACCTTTCGCATCAGCTGCTCCTCCACTGCTGCCAAAGTAGAATTCATTGTATGAGCATGAACTGTCCATGTTGTGCCTGAAACATGACAAATGGACATTTGGTACTAGTGCGTATGAAACTATTGAAACAAACAATGTTTCCAAACGCTTTCTATAAAAAAAAGTCAGTAATTTGTTTGATAGAATGTGCATTGTAAATCATAGTAATTCATTTGCAGTGTTACCAGTCCGTCGCTGGTGCATGTTTTAGTTTCTTATGAATTTCACACTTTTTATGACTTGCTACTGCTAACCAAAACACTTGTGTCCCCTGCTGAAGACGGATGTGTCGGCCGTTGGCATAAATAAAACGACAACACCACACATTTCCATTCTCTGGACTACATCCTGCTGGAAATCTAATAGGACCACTGTCCTGCTATAAGAGAGATCCAACGAGAGTTTGAGAATGAATGCTGAAGAAGAAGAAGATAGTAGGGCCATTAACATGTTCATAACATGTTCTACAGTTGTGTGAATCAGCTTCCATTTTTTCCTGAAATTCTGCATATTCTCAGTCTTATATCCATAGTCTTATTCTCAGTCTTATATCCATAGTCTTATATCCATAGTCTTATTCTCAGTCTTATATCCATAGTCTTATTCTCAGTCTTATATCCATAGTCTTATTCTCAGTCTTATATCCATAGTCTTATTCTCAGTCTTATATCCATAGTCTTATACTCAGTCTTATATCCATAGTCTTATTCTCAGTCTTATATCCATAGTCTTATATCCATAGTCTTATTCTCAGTCTTATATCCATAGTCTTATATCCATAGTCTTATATTCTCAGTCTTATATCCATAGTCTTATATCCATAGTCTTATATCCATAGTCTTATTCTCAGTCTTATATCCATAGTCTTATATCCATAGTCTTATATCCATAGTCTTATATTCTCAGTCTTATATCCATAGTCTTATATCCATTGTCTTATTCTCAGTCTTATATCCATAGTCTTATTCTCAGTCTTATATCCATAGTCTTATATCCATAGTCTTATATTCTCAGTCTTATATCCATAGTCTTATTCTCAGTCTTATATCCATAGTCTTATTCTCAGTCTTATATCCATAGTCTTATTCTCAGTCTTATATCCATAGTCTTATTCTCAGTCTTATATCCATAGTCTTATTCTCAGTCTTATATCCATCATCTCTCCGCCGAAGACGGATGTGTCGGGCCATTGGCGCAAATAAAACGGCGACACAACGCATTTCCATTCTCTGGACTGCATCCTGCTGGAGATCTAATAGTACTGCTACAGGAGAGATCCAGCAGGAGTTTGAGAATGAACGCTGAAGAAGAAGAATATCCATCATCTTATTCTCAGTCTTATATCCATAGTATGAAACATTACTTTCTATTTGTTCTAGTGATCCTCCTTGCCTTGCCAGCCTTTGGTCATGTTACTCATTCATAACTTTTACTAGTTCATTATGAAATGTATCATCATCAAGTGCCATCTCCACAACAAAATTGGCAGTAACTGAGCTCTGATATTTATCAATTTTTCTTCTTCTTCAGCGTTCATTCTCAAACTTCCGCTGCATCTCTCTTGTAGCAGGACTATGGTCCCACTAGACTTCCAGCAGGATGTAGTTCAGAGAATTGAAATGCGTTGTGTCACCATTTTATTTTCGCCAATGGGCCGACACATCCGTCGTCAGCGGACTTATCAATTCAATGTCACACAGAAATTGCTATACAAATGTTTGTTTGTTTTGCGTTCGCTCCATTGTAACCATCACGGATATCCGTGCGATTTCCGCTGGGAGCGTGATTACGTTGTGCCACCGTTATGCGCCTTGTAGGCCTAGCACATCCGATTTCGGTATGCCTTGACAATTCGGGTGGGCTACCCTTAGCCTGTGACAGCCTCTATATCTGTCTCCAGGCACGCGTAGTGGCGACTCTTCGCATAGACGATTTTTGTTCTCGTCTGACTCGTACGAGGTGTTCCACTGTCTATGAACTTGCTTCGTGTAATTGGACGTGCTGTGCCTGTGCCCATTGGGTACTGAACCGTTTCTCATCCGTGAGCCTGGTTCCTTAAGGGGAAGAACTCAACAGAGGAGTTGGGCCCTGGCTCTTTCGCCCTCTTAGCCGAGGTGTCATTACCGACATCGTGTACCCCTTGTCCAAGTTCGAGTCTCACACCACGCGTTTGAGAGCAAGGCGTTCTCGAGCTGATCGTCCTTGTCCCAATAGCGCCTGAGCCCATCAGGTACTGAACCCTTTCTCTCTTCAAGTGTATTTCCGGTGTAGGAAAACCTGACAGTAGAGTTGGGCCAGGGCTAAATCGTTGTCCCTTTTGTGCTTGAGCCCATCGGGTACAGAACCCTTTCTCTCTGCAAGTGTACTTCCGGTATAGGAAACCTTGACAGTAGAGTTGGACCAGGACTACCATCGTTGTCCCTTTCTTGCCTAAGCCCATCGGGTACAGAACCCTTTCTCTTCGCGAGCATATTTCCGGTTTAGGAAGGCTCGACATTAGAGTTGGATTAGGTCTTCTTGCTTTACCAAATGCAAATGAATGGGTCTGGGTCTCTGCCTGTAAGGAACTCAGGTAACTATATGCTCGTCTCGAGCTGACGGAGCTTGTAGTTCTCCTTTCCTAGAGACTTTTCACTTTCTATTTGCAGTTCGCGCTGCCCTCTAGCGCTGTTCTGCCCTTTCATTGTTTCATTGTACTCAGTATGAAATCTATTTGTCTCTCACCATGCATCTACCTTTACGTGCATTTTACATTGGCCGCCCCTCCAATGTTCGGACTGGACTGACTAGCTTCACTGTATGTCGACAGTGTCGCTATATGTGGTGATGCTGGTGGTGTCAGAGATATTGTCTGTCTCTTGTGCAGTCAAATCTCTTTACATCTGCTACCTCCACATTCTCGGACATGATCCCCAAATGATTTGGCCAGAATCAGCTTGAGCTGCTGTATTTCTGTTTCCAGGGTGCACCGCGTGGAGGTACATTTGGGATCTTGGTTATCTGCTAACCCTGGGTCCGCCTAGAGCAATGCGTTCCCTTTGCACCCCAATATACAAATAGTAAAAGTAATACAATATGTTGTGACGTATTCTGTTGTGTATATTATTTTACCGAATTCACATCATTTACAGAAAACAGATAGGAACATTTTTTGTCAATATCACGACTTGCACAAGTGCCTGACATTTGATTTCATACAACCTGTGTTTAACATGTAAAATTTCTTTCATGTAATTTAAAGGCATATGAGCATACAGTATTATACCTGAATTTTTCTGGGACCAACAGCACTAAGGATGATGTGGTCAGCTTAACTTCAATACTATTTAAATATCAACACATATTTTGAAATCTTTTGGTATCCTTATAGTTTTACGTTAAACTCTGTGACCGAGAGGTAGTATGTGCAAGGTATCTGGTTCTATTTCAACTAAAGCCTGTTGGGTATCTGGACCATTCATAAAAAATGGCATTCTACTATACATAAATATTGCTTAGAATATCACAACACCCAAAAAATTATTGATTTCCATCCTGAATAGGATATACTAACTTCCCACATCTGTTGCCAGGGCCCAAATTAAAAGCATAGAATGGTAACAATGTTACCAGCCATACATGTTGTAGGATGCGACTAAGGAGGTTTTAGGATGGAGTTCACTGTCCCATGCTATAAAGGGTCAAAGTGACCAGAGGCCATGCTGAAGTTGGATGTGTCAGGCAGCAAGGTGCAGAAAAGCTTTAGAACATGACAACTCATTCCATTCTTCAGACTATATCCTGCTAATCAACAGGAGTTTGAGAATGTAGAAGAGAAAGTATGAAGGATCTAGCAGTGTGATTCAGGCTATGGCATCATTACAGGTGATGTTTTAATTGATGCTTATATTGCCAGCATTTCTTCATTATAAAGTTGAAGATAATTTCAATCTCAATACATGTTTGAGATAAAAACCAACTCTCAAAATCCCATTATATGTTAGAGATTAAAACCAACATATTTAACAAAACCCATTATATGTTAGATGACATATCTTGGTTAAGCTAATGCCAAATGTTCAGACAGACACATATTTATTAGTGCCCACCTTTGGTTGCAGGCTGAAGTAAGGCATCACTAACATTGAGCTTGAGAAGGAAACCTCTAAGGGATTGTTCAACTTGAAATAAGTGTGGATCTGTCCTGTAGTTCAACGAAACAAAAAGACAAAATGTATATTCTTCTACTGTGTTTGATGTAATCTATCCCCTTAGATTTCCCTTTCTGGTTTGAGTGTACATCATGTTTCTAGTTAACAGCAAAGATAATTTTCTTCTGCGTTCATTCTCAAACTCCTACAGTCTCACCCGTGTGTAGCAGGGGGTTCAAAAGGGAAGCAAAGAATAGCAACACTAACACTGTTTACCTTTCATTCCATACATGTTGTAGGAGGCGACTAAGTAGGTTATCGGGTGAGTCGGTTCCCATATAGGAGGATAATATCTTCTTAGGGGGATCTTCCTGGCACAGTTATTAAGCCATTCACTTTGTTCTCAAGAGGATGTGGGTTCAAATCCTGATCGTGACATCTTGTTTATAACGGGTTTTATTGAAGATTATCACTTGAAGATACAGAGTTACGTGTTATGAATGGTACTCTCTGCAAGCAACATGCTATTTCCTTGAGAAGACAGAATGTATATGGGGTAACCTGAGTACAATGAAGTCATTTCTCTATGTCTTTTCATCTCATATAGGGAAAAAATTGACCCAGCAGCTATACTGAAGTCGAATGTATCAGGCTGAAAGGCATAGATATTGCAGCAAAGCTATAAACTATGACAGCACATTCTGTTCTCTGGACTATATCCTAATAATTTGTAGTTTGAGAATGAACACAAAATAAGAAACTACTACAGATTAGTAAGATATAGTCAGGAGAATGAAGTGTGTGTCATGGTTTACACCTTTACTGAGATCTGCGCCTTTTGGCCTGACACATCTGACTTCAGCATGGCTTCTAGGTCATTCAGACCATCTATCAGATGGGACAGCCAACTCCACCACCAAACCTTTTTAATCATCTCATATGACATGCATGGAAGGTAACAGTGTTGCTCTTCTTTTATTCTTTGCTCCCCTTTTGGCCTGGCAACACAGGAGTGCTAATGTATATCATAAATGATTCTTTGCATTTTTTTTCATTTGTGAGACTGCATTTTCATTGATTTTTTGTTCATTTGTGAGACTGCATTTTCATTGATTTTTTACACTGATATTGATGATAGACTCAGATACAGATAAGGAAGCCTATATGTACAAATATTACACTCAGATACAGATAAGGAAGCCTATATGTACAAATATTACACTCAGATACAGATAAAGAAGCCTACATGTACAAATATTACACTCAGATACAAGGAAGCCTACATGTACAAATATTACACTCAGATACAGATAAGGAAGCCTATATGTACAAATATTACACTCAGATACAAGGAAGCCTACATGTACAAATATTACACTCAGATACAGATAAGGAAGCCTATATGTACAAATATTACACTCAGATAAGGAAGCCTATATGTACAAATATTACACTCAGATACAGATAAGGAAGCCTATATGTACAAATATTACACTCAGATAAGGAAGCCTATATGTACAAATATTACACTCAGATAAGATAAGGAAGCCTATATGTACAAATATTACACTCAGATAAGATAAGGAAGCCTATATGTACAAATATTACACTCAGATAAGATAAGGAAGCCTATATGTACAAATATTACACTCAGATAAGATAAGGAAGCCTATATGTACAAATATTACACTCAGATAAGATAAGGAAGCCTATATGTACAAATATTACACTGATACAGATAAGGAATGGATTTCTTGATGACCATAATGCTGCAACTCCAAGTAAGTCCATTTGTTGTCAGGTGGATTGTCTCTGCACTTTATCAGAGACATGTTGTTCTTAGGTGTGGGAGTTGGTCTTCGCCACCAACAGTCATAAATCCAGGACTACCACAAGGGTCACCTCTGTCCCCAGTACTATTCAATGTGTATACAGTTCAAATTACAAGCTGTCAGATTGCAGGACCAGGGAGTACCATGTCTTATGCTGATGACATCTTGGTATATAGGCAGGGCAGAGATAGAGAAAGAATTGCCAGAAATTTGCAGAGGGAGCTTGATCGCATAGAAGAATGGTGCAGTAATTCTGGAGATTTTGTTAATCCATCAAAGGCATCGATAACATGGTTTTCCCTAAACAATCACATAGTGAACACGTCCACGCCATCGGTTACTTTGAGAGGAAATGTCCTCGAGAGAACCAGCACAATGAAGTACTTGGGGGTCATGTTGGACCGAAGTTTGAGTTTCAAAGATCATGTTGACCACATAATTGTAAAGGCTTATAAAGGTCTTGCGGCGATGAAAGTTATGGCTGCTGCTCAATGCGAACAGAGACTGCTATTTCTGCTGTATCAGGGATTGGTGGTGGCGGTGGTAGAGTATGCACTGGCAATTCTGACACTGAGTCAAACTCAAACAGAAAGATTGGATAGAATCCAAAATTAAGCAATGCGAATAATTTTGGGGTGCACGAGAGATACGGCAGCTCGGGCTATGCGATACCTACTTGATTGCCCAACTGCGAGCAAAGAATACAAATGTGCAGGGCGCGGGACTACCTAAAAATCACCGCTGATAAAGAGCACCCTCTACACCCAGAAATTATCAAAGTGAAAGGAAGTCGACTAAAGAGAGGAAAGTTGTGGATGGGGCGCGCAGAGGACGTTATACAGAGTGTCTGCAGATTGGAGGATGTACTACCTGGTGCCGAATGGAGTCTGGCACCCTCGGATTACCCAACAGCGTTCGAAGGAGTAATAACACTCAATAGAGAGTGCAGGGAATGGTGTCCGACAGTGGTCGAGTTGGAGGTGCTCGCTCTGATCAGTGAGAATTCCAGGGAAGGTGATATAGTTATATATACAGATGGGTCGGTTGAGAGACACATCAGGAGTTCCTGGGCTTTCACGGCTCAAAGGTGGGGAGGGGGGAAGACTATCAAAGAGGAAAGTGGTGCATTCGTTCAGACGACAAGCAGCTTGACAATGGAGATTCTGGCGGTGACCAAAGCTTTGCAATGGGTCTGCTCACAGACTGTCTGCGAGCATGCCTGTATCCTCAGTGACTCCATGAACATGATTGTGAAAGTTCAGACGGGGTACGTTCGAGAACAGTAGCTGGATGCAGTGAATAATTCCTGTGTGCGTACAGTGATTTTTATTTTTGTGCCGGGACATGCGGGAGTCCGGGGTAATGAAAGAGCAGATAGGTTGGCCGCCCACGCTGCCAGCTACTACGGCTGTTGGTGGAGCGATGTGACTCTTGTTCCATGATTAGAATAAAGGAACTTGGTTTGAAATGTGGTGTCGCTAGAAAGGAGAGTTTTCGTGGGCGAAAAAGAATGATGGTCAATCAACAACATACTGGGACTGTCAGTCAACGTGTAATGGCGGATACACTCAAGGAAAGATCTGAGCACCTATGGACTTGTCCGGAGTGCAATGACGATGATCCAACGACTACCTAACTAAGATAAGGAAGCCTAATAAGTACAAATATTACACTCAGATACAGATAAGTAAGTGTACATGTACAAAATCATCTAAAAATAAACCAACCAATAAAACTTACTCCTTCCATCTTTCTCTGATGTCACCAATTTCTAAGACGAAGCGTTCAATTGGTTCATTTGTCTGCTCTTGTAAAATGACCACAGATATTTTGTCAATTCTTCCTTTAGACAACAAGGACTTGAGACTATCTAGTATACTACTAATGTAACTGCAAACGTCTGGATGAAGGCACATCTGCAGAAGTCATGTTTACAGTAATTATATCTTAATGTTTCCAAGTAGTCTTCCTGTTATAATAGATATACGGTAAGCTCTTTACTAAATCTATCTAATCGCTAAACCCTTTGTTGCCTTTCAGCGTCAGGGGTAGAAGTATTTTCTACTTAATACTGATATATCTTAATATATTCCAAGATTAGGGTGATGCCTGTTCTTTGTCTAATATCCTCATTCTGTCTCTTAGTGATATCCCTAGGATTCTGCGCAAACATACCATTTCAGCTGTCACAGGCTTGCGTTTGAATTGTGCTGTCATTGTCCATGTTTGGCATTGGTAGCACAACATTGGCATAATGATCGTTTTGAATAGTGTTATTTTAGTGTTTAAGTCTACATTTTTGTTTCTGAAGATTGATGTCATTACTAAGTATAGGCCTATTATCACAGCTCTTGGTTAAAAAAGAGGACCTTAGTCTCTTGTTCTGTATCCATCCATCCATCTATTTATACGCCTTTTAGCTCCCTGCAGAGCATAGATCTTCAACAAATCTCCACCATCTTGTCCTATCTTTAGCTATAGCTTCCTTCACTTTTCATGTTCTGCCAAACTTCTTAATCTCTGCATCTAATTCTTTCCAACAGGTATTCCTTGGTCTTCCTCTTTCCTTGTTGGTTCTTGACCAATGCCTTGTCGTACAATGCTTTCTGTTGGTCTTCTTAATGTATGTCCTATTCATCTCTAGCATCATTTCCTTCCTCCACTGGAGTTTGTTTAGTTCTTCCTCCACTGGAGTTTGTTTAGTTCTTCCTCCACTGGAGTTTGTTTAGTTCTTTTCATGAGTTTCTTCTTGGTGGTTTTATCATACTATTTCAAACCTTCTATTCTCCACCAAAGACAGATGTATTGGGCCATTGGAAAAAATAAAATGGCGACACAATGCGTTTCCATTTTCTGGACTATATCCTGCAGAAATCTAGTATGGCTATAGTCCTACTACAAAAGATCCAGCAGGAGTTTGAGAATGAATACTAAAGAATGACTTGCTGTGTAGACATGTCAAACTGCGAACGAGAAGAAGAAGAATACTAAAGAAGATGAAAAATCTTCAATTTTATGCAGGCATCCATTGACAAATGTTTGTAGTTTTCAGGTTGTTACTTAATTGTGTCTATGGTTTGAAGTTTTTGACTTAACCAGGAGTATTTTTTACAGGAAGGGTAGCCAACCTCAACCTCAATCTCCTTAACCGCCTCCTATGACATGCATGAAAGGTGGCAGTGTCACTATTCTTTGCTCCTCTTTCGCGCCCCACACACAGGTGCTCTTGATCTCAGTCAGGTTTAAATATATCTGTATTTTCCACCATATCGCCCGTGGCAACCCAGTCCTGGACTTCCAGTTCAGGGTACAAAGAATAGGGCCACTATATTCTACCCATGCATGTCGTAGCAGGCAACTAAGGAAAGTTGACAGACTCACCTGTAAAACACCATCATTGTCATATCTTGTTTCAATTTCTGACTTTTGTCTTCTATCAAATAATCACCATGGATGACAAAGAGATGCAGGCCAGCAGACTTTGCCCTTTTGTGGCATACTCCTAAATGATTGGAACTGCGTGATGTGCCATCACTGCAGATGGGTCAACAAATCTGATAGATAAAGGATGAATTCACCCAGAAGTGTGTGCTGTGCTCCTGGTTGGACATGGGATACTTACATACTGACATGCCTCCTTACGGTGATTAAACATGCATCCATACTCCCTCTTACACATCCATGCTTTTGAGACCTTATAAGAGTTCTCACAAAAATTGCTGCTTTTGCCAGAAAGGTTAATGGGTTGTCAAGAGCTACCTGCTCACTGCTAAAGGGATTATTTCATCATCTTTCACCATATTTGGGAGCTCTAAGCACGTTTTTACAAAAAATGAAACATATCCAGGAAAAAACATAGCTATTAAACAATTTTTTTTAATTTTTAGATGCCACATATGAAGTCATTGCGTGATACTGTGGTTTTCAGCCTTGGCTCGAATATTTTGCACCTCTCAGTTCAGTATCTTCATCTCATTTTTGTGTCAAGATGTGATTTCCTAACACACATCCACAGATTGTACTGAGGGAAGTGGGGGTTTAAGTTAGGAATTTTTCTTCTCCTAGCCTGCCAGGGTTAATGTAATCCATCTACCCGGAGTTTGACGTCAACATTTTCCTCTCCTAGCCTGCCAGGGTTAATGCAATCCATCTACCCAAGAGTTTGAAGTCAAAGTGTTCCTCTCCTAGGTTAACTTTTGTCAAGGATTTTTTCCTTCCTTGATGATGTGATTCTGTGCTCTGAGGTATTACCCACTTCGACAGGGTTTTTTGAGGTTGTATTCCTCTCTGTTGTTCCATTATACCCTTTTCTCCGTAACCTAACATCCCCTCCCATTAAATCATGTTCCTAACATGAGTTCAATAACTCCGCACCAACAACATGAGCTTATAGTGACTCATACCTGCTTGGTGCTGTCCATCACTGGACACATGGGATATTTCAGTGGAGATATTAGGACTGTTTGGCATTCCTCTCCGTCATGGTAGACATAAACACCAATTTGGTGTGTAACTGCTTATTTGACTAGATAAATTCCGGCTTCTATCGCAGCTGACCTCTATATCTGAAGGGTGCTCCACTATCTGCCATCTGTAATGTTATGAACATTACGCCTGCTATATAGTTATGAACATCCACCATTCAGTGGAATTAGTAAAACACCCAATGTATACATACAACTACCGAAGTCTAATGTGTTTGACTAAATAAAACCATAATACAACACATATGTTTTCTCTATACCTGGCTGGGAATCTAGTAGGGACATCATTGCCCTGTCACTAGATTCAGCAGGTGTTTCTTGTTCTGAATTTGTTCTCAAACTTCTACAGATTAGCAGGACATAATCCAGATAATAGAATATGTTGTGTCATGGTTTATCTCACAGCTTAGCTGTGATATCTGCACTTTTCAGCCTAATATATACAACTTCAGCAAGGCTTTTGGGCTAATTTAACTATATGGGATGGGACAGCCAGCTCCATTCTTTGCTCCCTTTTCCAGCCTGGTAACACACAGTTGAGCAGATTTTGAGAATGGACTTTCAAAAAAACAAGAATAGCAAGAATGGAGAAGAAAGAAAGAAGAGTACATTTTATCAACAGCACCTACCTGTACTGGTACATTATATTTCACACGTTTTTCAAAAACACCTTGAGGATAAAGGTTCCTGTTGTACAGAATGCTATGAATGGCTACTTCAATGAATTCTGCCAAAATGTCAACACCAATTTTATCTGCCAAAGAAAATATAAAAGAAAACCTCTGACTACTACATTACTTTGACATATTGTTTCTTCTTCAGCATTCATTCTCAAACTCTCACTGGATCTTGTAGCAGGACAACAGTCCTACTAGATTTCCAGCAGGATATAGTTCTTCTTCTGCGATCATTCTCAAACTCCTGCAGATTAGTAGGATGTAGTCCAAAAAACAGAATGTGTTGTGTCATGGTTTACAGCATTGCTGCAATTTCTGCGCCTTTCGGCCTGATACATCCGACTTCAGCATGGCTTTATGTCACTGACCCTATATGGGATGGGACAGCCAACTCCATCGCATAACCTCTTTAGTCGCCTTTTACGACATGCGTTGAAGGTAAACAGTGTTGCTATTCTTTGCTCCCCTTTCGGGCCCGGCAACACACGGGCGGGATGTTGTCCAGATAATTGGAATGCGTTGTGCAGCCATTTTATTTGCATAATGACTCTGCACATCCATCTTCGGTGGCAATCCTTTAATAGGTAGTATACTACTCTGAGGTGGTAAATGCTAGGGGTTTTTTTTATTTTCTAATTTTTTCACACCATGCAGTGTTGGAGTCATAAGTTTCAGCTTTCCTGTCCAGCATCCTTTCCTGTCCATAGCAACCCAACTCTGGCCCATGGTCACTGGATGGGTGGGGCAGCCAGCTATTTCTCTGTCATCTAAAGGTTCTAAAGTTGCTGTATAATTATTCAGAGCTACAATATTTATCTGAATCTGAACTCTCTCGGGGAATTATCACATTCAGCACAGATGTGACATAGCTAGAGCACAACATACATGTTACAACAATAACATACAAGCGCATAGAATAATAGAAAATAAATAATTATAATAATTATAATACCTTGAAAAACGTCTCCACTCATAGTTAAAGTAGAAGAATATAGGTCTAGTCCTCTTTGATGAACATTCAGCCGACTATTCGAGAGAATGTGTCTCTTATATAATCTTACCTACTCTGCATATGCCTACATGCTATGATGATGCTTCTTTCACGAATAACGACGTGAAATGAAAGTTCAATAGGCTTTTATTATTGTTTTGGTTCGTGGACCAAATGTCCGCCTATGATGTGTGCTGTAAATTCTGACAGTAAAATATCCTGATGGTATTTATTATTTCTCTTTCGCAAGAGAAGATGAGTATGACATGAACAATAAAAATGTGGCGAACAAAGAAGGGGAAAAAACATTTGTGATTATCTAACTTGGTTTGGGTTTATGAGTTCGTAGATATTCGATTCGTGCCAGGAAACATCTATTACAGTGCATGCAGGAGTGCAGAGAGTCCCGCGTCGGAGAACTTTCGGATTTGTCCTTCCGCTCCAGTAGCTTGTAAATTGTCCGCAGTGTTCTTTTTTTCTTCAAATTTAGTGATGCTAGCTAGCGAGTCGTTAGATAATTTATCCTGTTCATAACAAATAGTTCGCGAAAATAAATTTCATGTGGAGAACATTCCAACAATGGTGGGCAGTGATCGAGTAACCAACAGACTTCACAATCGAGATACCAGCTTCCAAAATACACCAAAAATGGAGCACGGTGTAGAACTAGCAAATTCACAGTAGGAACATTAAATATATATGGTAGCCACAGGAGTGACCAGAAGACACAGAATTAGAAACGAGATCATAGGAGAAAAAGTGGATGTCGTATCAATTCTACAATAGGCATACATACAAAATCAACAAATGGGATTGTTTAGTTATCTGGAAAGAATGCCGTATGATTCATTAGTTTATAAAGAATAGGCCCTATATGAAGAGAGGAGACGCAGAGAGGAGAGCCAGGGGTATACCTAGAGTACGCTGGATCGACAACATCAAAGAGATATTACACGAACACGAAATAACATTATCTGAAGCTGCCAGAAAAGCGAGAACATGAACATTGTATCTCCCTTGACACCCGTAAAGGGTAAACGAGGAAGGAAAGATAGATAGCGGTGATCAGGGTGTGCCAAGCTGGGGCTGTAGTTTCCTAGGAGCTAGGATCGATGTTGCGGTGCTGGAGAGAGTGTTTTATGTGATCCTTTAAGCGCTTTTTCTGCCCTCTACTTGGAAGTTTACCATCGAACATTTCCCCTTAGAATAATTTCTTTGGAAGGCGCTTGTCTAGCATACGGAAGATGTGGCCAGTTTAGCGGGGTTGGAACCTAGTCAGCAGGGCATGGATGCTTTCCATTCAGGACTTTTGAATGATTTCCATGTCTGGTACTCGATCCTGCCAACGTACTCTCATGAAGCTTCTTAGGCACCGAAGGTGAAAAGAGTTAAGCTGTCGAGCACGTCTCGCATAGACAGTCCAGGACAAGGCAGCGTAAACCAGTGTTGCTTTCTATTGTAAGTAATGACAGCACTGTACTGTAGTCTTTGGTTTAAAGGGGGGGGGTGAGGAGCTATGTGATTTCATCATCATTAAGTACGAGTCCGCAACGAAGGAGGGCAGCAACAGACATCCAACATCTCCTTCTGTCTTGGTGATACACTCTGCAAGACTGATACATGTCCATCACGTGATGTTACACTCCCACTTCCTTGTATCTCTACTTGCGTATTGTTCGCCTTTCCTCAACTTTATGTGATTTACCTATTTTTTTAAGAAAAAGGAAATTTTCTCATTTTCATTGGACTTTTAATGTCTGTTTTGAGGAAACTATGAGTGGAGGGTCGATTTTTAACCAACAATTTTTGGCTTGCTTCCAAGTACTAACTATCATATTTTAACGACTTCATTAGACAGAGATATACAAGTGGGAGAGTAACATCACACGATGAACAAGTTACAGTCTAGCAGAGTGCACCACCAAGACAAGAGACAGGAGGTGTTAGAGATACGTTGCAGCCAACCTTCGTTGCGGAGACGGCACTTAATGATGATGAACGACTTCATTCAATTCGGCAAAACTTCAAGCAGAGAAAAGACAATAAACAGAGATAGAATTGAATGTTCGAAACCTACAAAAATGTATAATCCACTAATCTAGTTTCGTATACTTAAGTTTAGGATATCTCCCAAGTGGTCTAGTGGTTAGGATTTCGCGTTCTCACCGCGACGGCCGGGGTTCGATTCCCCGCTTGGGAAAATATTTTTTTCTTCATTCCACTGCCAGGAACATGGTTAGATTTGTAGTTGTCGAAGTCGGAAAACTCGACGTCGGTTAACTCAAGTCGCGTACCAACTACAGATTCCAAGTATATAAATAGTTACCAACAGAAAACACGATAGTAATCAAAAGCGTAACGCGAATGAAGTTGTAAGTAATTACTTGCAGATGTCTTCTGTACCGTAGTTGGTCATGCCACATCTCTGTGCTTCTTAGGAGTGGCATAGGTGAATTGGCCGCTACATTTCTTCTTCTTCAGCGTTCATTCTCAAACTCCCGCTGTATCTCCCTTATAGTATGACCATGGTCCTACTAGATTTCCAGCAGGATGTAATCCAGAGAATGGAAATGCGTTGTGTCGCCGTTTTATTTGCGCCAATGGCCCGATACATCCGTTTTTGGCGGGGGCCCCTACTCAAAACTGATTATTTCATGTATTTAGACATGTGATATCATGATCAATTATGCAAAATTAAGTGGATAAAGTCAAGTATATTAGCCTCATTTTAGTATCAGATGGCAGGTGCTCCAATCAGATCAAGAACAGGATAGCACAGTCCAAATCAACATTTCAAAACAGTATAAACATTCTATGCAATGGAGTTATCAACGCATACACGAGTTCGAGTGCTATGATGCTATATTAAGACAATCTTTCTTTATGGAAGCAAAGCATGGTCAGCATGGCCTCATAGATGCTGGAGTAAAACGACAAATTGTAGCTAAAAAAATTAGAAGCATCAGATGGCAGGTGCTCCAATGAGATCAAGAACAGGATAACACTAGATTTTTAGGACATGATTTAGTAACCACCGGAAAGATCATGGGCAGAAGACACAGAGGAAGACAAATAGAGAAATGTTGAATGGGTTGTCACTGTGACCAGAATGGCAAAAAAAAAATAAGTCACCAACTAAACTTATTAACAGCACAAGAGACAGAGAATTATGGAGAATCATGATCGCCTACGCCACCAAACTTGATTGATTGAAGTATGTGGCATGTTTCGTATATCATATGACATGTCATTTCATTTTTTCTGCATAGTTCTAAGAGGGTGGGGGTTGTCAAAGAATCCATCAATGCCTTCACTACAATCACGAGTAGTCTTACAGTGCCTTCACTACAACCACGAGTAGTCTTACAATGGAGATAAAGACTGTGGCGGACGTAGGCACTGTCATGGCTTATAGCACAGGGCTGTTCTCATGTATGTATAAAAAAAACTCGGTGTGAGAAAACTCGGCTACTTTCGCACAACTTGTCTCAGGGAGGTTATGAACGTCGGATGGCAAGACAAGATTCCAGATACAGCTGTCCTTGATAGAGCTGGTATCCCCAGCATTTACACGATCCTGATGCAGACACAGATTCGTTGGGCAGGTCATTTGGTGCGTGTTCCGGACGATCGTCTGTCAGGGATACTTCTTTGTGGTGGACTGAGGAAGGGTACACGATCTTGGAGTGGCCAAGGGAGGCGCTGCAGGAACTCGTTGGAGACCTCACTGCGAGTCTTTGAAGTGGACCAAGATACATGAGAAGAACTTGCACAAAATAGAGCTACATGGCGGTCTACAATAAAAAAGAACCCATCGTCTTATGAAAGGAAGAGAGGTGCGGAGGTTCAACAGCGGAGAGTGGCTAGAAGGTCACGAACAGACCAAGATCCGTCTACAGTGGTCATTCCATGCCCGAACATCCAAGGACGTTTACATCTCGAATATGGCTCGTTAGCCATCTGCGAACTCAAAATAAAGAACATAATTCTAATTTAATTTGGATGTAGCAAAAGGTCATCATCAGTTGTGAAGGACGAACAACACAAACACATAGTGATTAAATGAACATGACCAGCAAAGTTACAGCAGGAGGCTCCATCGCCAATGGTTGCATTTATTGATACAATCTATGACGAGAAACATTACCTTTATATTCGTGCGGGGGTCAAAGGCAATGAGCGAGCCGATGTACTGGCGAGAATGGCCACAGTATCAATAAGTACATCAGTGGATCGATCTACATTGTTAATTCCTCAAGGGACCTGGTCCGCTGAGAAGATGTTCAAGTGTGATTCATGATCGCTTTTAAGAATGCACGAGATTGGTGTATGCCTAACGATCAGAACAACCCGTAGGCCTGTAGCACAACAGATTCGTCTTGTAAAATATAAAAATGTTGGCGAATACTTTCTACCACATTTTATCGTAAATAACGCAGATATTTCATATTTTATTGGCTCCGCTATAATTCTTAGTAACAATTTTCGGCACAAGAAAGTTAATATTTCTTTACTTGTTTAATGTAAATTATTTGGATGTAAAATTAAGACACATGGCTTAAAATTAAAACTCTTTATAAGTATATAAGGTATGTTGCAGCCAAATTTCGTTGCGGAGAAGTTATGTTTGTGTGTTATCAGAGCCTGTTGCTTTGTTTATTATCAAGCGACCGAACGTGTAATAGCCATTCAATCCTGCGACGCCTCAACAGAGAAAAGACAACAGGCAGATAAGATGGAATTCAGTTCGAAACCTACAAAAATGTGTACTCCACTATCCTAGTCTTGTATATTTAAATTAAGGATCCCTCCCAAGTGGTCTAGTGGTTAGGATTTCGCGTTCTCACCGCGACGGCCGGGGTTCGATTCCCCGCTTGGGAAATATTTTGTTTTTCTTTATACCACTTACACAGGATCCGGAAATGTGATGGTATAATGATGGATGACAGAAAACTTGTTGGCACACCCATGTGGGTATATCGGGGAATAAACTGGCCGATGTCGAAGCTAAAACACGAAGATTAAACAAACAATCAGAAAAGATTAAACACTCAAAATCCGAAACTAAATCCATTATTAGGGGGGGGGGGAATGAACCAAGAATGGTGATTCACTACCACCTAAACATTGACATCCATGCATTCCCCTACTAAAAGAACCCACAAGAAGAACTGAAATACATGACCAGTTGAAAATACTATATGGTTCAAAATAAATAAACCGATATACAAGGAGTACTTCGATGTTAACTTTATAGAACACTACCTTCTAGACTGTGCCAAATACAAACAACACAGAACAGCGATGGAAGATCTCAGTAATATCGTAATATCTTAAAACCAGTAATATCGAATGCAACCTCGTGAATACACTAGCCACAAAGTTAACAGGGAAACAAAGAAAATAGTCAAACAGTATATATCTCGAACTAAGGAATTCATCTAACAAGAAACACAATTGACAACTAAAAACACTACCACCTAACAGTACACAAAGGAACAAACTATAGATACACTCTAGAAACCTGGAGATAACCCAATACAAACAAACATAGAACATCGAGTAGCTTGACAATAGGGGAGAGACCCCGGGTACAATCAAACACTAAAAATAACGATACCTGGTACCCTGACAAATAATCATCACAGATACGAAGGAATAAGAAAAAAACACATGAGAACACCTTACTGTGGCACAATAAGACAAACAAAGTAAGACGACAAAAGTACTCTCGCTGGAAATCTGTCAAAACTTAATTGACGGATTGTGTAAACAAACCAACCGGAGCCATGTCAAAAATTTGACATTGAGAACAACATAAAGACCACATAGAATGGGGAAAAAATATTTTTCCCAAGCGGGGAATCGAACCCCGGCCGTCGCGGTGAGAACGCGAAATCCTAACCACTAGACCACTTGGGATATAGTGTAAACCTACATATACAAAACTAGATTACTGGAGTACACATTTTTGGTAAGTTTTGAACTTTGAATTCCATATATTGTCTTTTCTCTGGTTGAGACGTCGCAGAATTTAATGACGATTGAATGAAGTCGTTAAAATATGATCGTTAGTACTAGGAATCAAGCCAAAAAAATTGTTTAAAATCTACCTCGTCCTAAAGGGTTTCATAAAAACAAGTCTTAAAAGTTCCACGACGAATATTTTTATATTTCTGTGTCAACGTCGTGGAACTACAGAAGGAGCTGGACAGACTGACAAATTGCTGTCGAGATACGGGAGCAGTGGTTAATCCGTCTAAGGCATTCGTGACGTGGTTTTCCTTGAACAATCACATGGTAAAGACACCCATGCCACAAGTTTCGTTGTCCGGGAAAAGTTTAGAAAGAACTAGCACAATGAGTCATCTGGGTGTGTTTTTTGACAGAAGCCTGAGTTTCAGGGAACATGTTGACCACATTATCATAAGGGCAGGCAAAGGCTTAGCAGCAATGAAGGTTATGGCTGCTGCGAAGTGTGAGCAAAGATTGTTATTTCTTTTGTACCAGGGTTTGGTTGTGGCTGTGGTGGAATATGCACTGGCAATTCTGACTCTTAGCCAAACTCAGATCGAAAGACTGTATAGAGTCCAGAATGCAGCAATGCGTATCATTCTGGGATGCACAAGAGACACATCGACAAGAGCTATGCGATACCTACTTGACTGCCCAACAGCTGAGCATAGATTACAGTATTGCCGTGCACGGGCGTACCTTCAAATACATGCAGATAAGGAACACCCGTTGCATTCCGAAATACAGAAAGTTAAAGGCAGCAGACTCAAGAGAGGAAGGTCGTGGATGGGACGTGCTGAGGATGTAATACAAAGCGTGTGCAGATTACAGGATGTGGCAGCTGGTGCGGAATGGATAGGTCTACCCACAGATTTCGAAACTTGTTTGAGAGTAGTAATATCACTTAGCAGGGAATGCAGAGAATGGTGTCCCACAGCTGTGGAGAAAGAAGTGCAGGCTTTAATCAGTGAGAATACCAAAGAGGGGGATGTGATTATATACACTGATGGATCTGTAATTAGGCATGTTCGCAGTTCTTGGGCCTTTACAGCTCAGTGCGCAGGTAAAACGATCAAGGAGGAAAGTGGTGCCTTTGCGGTCACTACGAGTAGTATGACCATGGAGACTATGGCGGTGACCAAGGCATTTGAGTGGCTACGCACACAGAAAGTAACGCAAGTCTGCATCTTGAGTGACTCTATGAGTATGATTAAGAAGGTACAAGTGGGTCTCGTTCGCGAAGAGTGGATTGAGGCCTTGAGAAATGCGAGCTTGAAAGCGGTTACATTTATTTTCGTGCCGGGACATGTGGGCGTTCGAGGCAATGAAAGAGCGGATCAACTGGCATCGTGTGCGATTGTGGCAAAGGGCAATGGGGCAATGGATCGCGCTGACGTTTTGAACTCCTTAAGAGATATAACACGCGAGAGTGAGACTAATGTGGATGATGATTCCTTTTCAATGGCTAGGATTAAAGATCAGGGATTGAGATGCGGTGTTGCTAGAGGTGAACATTTTGGAGGGCGCAGAAGAATGATGGTCAATCAGCATAGGACCGGTACTGTCAGCAGAAGTGTGATGGCGGATACACTCAAGGAGAGATCGGAGCAACTATGGATGTGTCCAGTTTGCAGTGATGATGATCCGACGACTAACTAACTAACTAACTAAGTCTTAAAAGTATATAATGAAAGTGAGGAAATTCCATTTTTCTTTTTTTTTAATAGGTATATCACATAAAGTCGAGGAAAGAAGAAGAACACGCCGCGATATACCCAATATGGACACCAGTCCTAGGTTGAAAGGGCGGGCCTTGACCATATGAGGCATAAAGTTTATAGAGGCATAAAGGGGTTTATGATAAACCCCTACTTAACAAACAAGGAGAAGAACAAGAGGCAAGTAGAGATACAATTGGGGGAGTAACATCACGAGATGGACATGTTACAGTCTAGTAGAGTGTATCACCAAGACAGTAGGAGATGTTGGATGTCTGTTACTGCCAACCTTCGTTGCGGACTCGGTATATAATCATAATTCTAAAGTTTTAAATTTATATGAATCTTATCTAGTCTTTTATATTGAAATCTAGTAATATCATCTCCCAAGTGGTCTAGTGGTTAGGATTTCGCGTTCTCACCGCGACGGCCGGGGTTCGATTCCCCGCTTGGGAAATTTTTTTAATTTTTCATCCAAATCGTAATTTGTCCATAAAGTAAACTAACATGTAATATGTACTCACTACAGCAAAACAGACAGGCAAAACATGGCACAGTTAATTAATTAAGTTTAGATAGTCTGAAAACGCATAATAACATACAAAGTATGCTTCCGCCAAAATGGCCGACGAGAATGGATGTGTTCTCTCTACGGTGTCAGATTTGCGGCTCTTATCGAAAGTAACGGCCACCTACGGGAAAATGTGCCTAGAAATGTCCAATGGATTATTCGGACTTTTCTCAAGGACTGTGATCTAACGCTTTAAACCATGCTTTAAACATCTGTGGTATTTAAATCCATGAACTACGCTACGTAGACGACACTGTGCCTCTTTTAAATGATATAAAGGGATTGGAACAACTAATCAATAACACAAAGAAATACAGCGAATCACAAAACTTATTTTTTTAAACGCGCGCAACAAAAAAAAATAATGTCAACAGATTTAACAACAGACAGTCAGTTCCTCTTTTGCCAAGTGTGGCACATAGGGCGGATGTCATAGTTCTCCATGCCTGTCGGTCAGTTGCCAAGGATTGCAGGTCTTGTGCATTTATGCCTGTTGATTTTAACAACAAAATAACTAAAAATCAGAATAGACAATACCGAGATAGAGTGTTTGAATAAATTCGAATACATAGGAGCAAACATTAACGGTGCATGAGACAGAATGGCAGAGATAAGGAAGAGATTGGCTATGGCATATTGTAAAATAACACGTTTGAAAAACATTTGAAAAAATAACAGAGTAGAAACTAAACTGCTAATGCTAAGAAATACGGCTGTGAAACATGGACCCTAAATAAACAGCGGTAAAGAAGATTATCGCTATTGAGATGAAATGCTACAGAAAGATACTTATAATATCATGGAAGGAAAAAAAGAAAAACTCGGATATTATAAGCACATTTAAAATGCCAGAGTTTTAGTTACTAGACCCAATAACAAAAAGAAAACTACAGCTGTTTGGTCATATAAAGAGACATGATGGAGGGCAGAGCACAAGGGTGAAGGAGAATGAACAGACCAAGACGGCGATGGACTGATGACACTAAAGATAATATGAATACGTCGTTGGAAAATGCAAGTCGCATGGCTCAAGACAGAGAAGGGTTCAGGGTATTCATTGGGAAGACAACGTTTTGGAGAGAATATGCTAATTACGCGAGAAGAGTTCACTGGCAGCGAGATAGACCGAAACCTAAATCCTTGACTACCGTCTCCATGGAGACTGCTACCAATGAACATGTTTTGGCCTGCAAAAAAAAAAACGGCACAGTGAGTGATAAACCGTCACGGCGTAGAGTCGACATACATTCGCTGCAAAGCGACAGATAGAAAGTCTGTCACATGCTAGGGAAGCCAACTATCCGAATTGTACTGGGCTTCGATATCCGGCCTGCGACCATGGTGCAAATAATACAACTCTGCTGTGGAACTATAGCAACAAAACGTACTTCACACTATCCGGCGGAAATCACACCTTGGTTGTAAGAGAGCGAACACAGAAGATGTGTTGATATTCTTTGTTCCCCTGTCGTACCCCGGTAGCACACCGACGAAAGTTTCCTCTTATACCCAGAAAGCTCCAACTTTCAACGATACTGTACTGGCCACAACAGACTGAGAAGTCACATGTTCCGAAAGCTGAAGATTGCTTAGATAGACAACGCATGGTTTGCGTCTGTGGGTCTCACCAATGGCCCATTAGACAAACCACCCATGCAACAGAAAAACCTAAGTAGATGACATGCCGTTATATAGAGGTTATCTATTATAGAAGCTTCATGGCATGTCATCTATACAATTATGCCTCTCATACTTTTAATTTTTTGTTACAATGTATTTTATGCCATGTTGTATTCTTTTCCTTTATTTGTTTATGTATGCACCCTCTGTGGTTGGGAGAGAGCTAGAGATTTGCTTCGTAGCAGTGGGGAGGAGGAAACTGACAGCACTGTTTTTCCTATGGCTGAGGTCCATCATAGAGGCACACTGACTCAGGACGTGACGATCCTATTGACTTGAAAATTTGGTTGCATGCCTGGAGCAATAGAGAAGTTCGGCATAACCAGTAATTGGTGGCGGGGAATGAGCACAGTGAACCCTATCTTGGCTGCAGTGGCTCGGAGCAGTTCATAGGTTGAAACCCTCCTTCCTAGTAGTGTGATAGTTTTTCGCTGGCTCTGGCCCGGGGTGGGACGAAAATCCACAGACTCCCCAGCAAAAGATGGGTCAAAGGGCATGAGCCCATGGACCGCTGGATCAGCAACCAACCAACCAACCTTAGATAGACATGTTCAACTGTGAACTGAGCCCAGAGACTGCAGAAATCATTCTTCATGCCTGTCAAATCTATCAAGAAGGAAGGGGGGAAATATGGCCTACTGAGACGGCACTCCTTCCAGACTTGAGGGGTTCCATGGATGACCTGAAGCGAATCACACAATTCAATGAAGCTATTGGCGCTGTATTCTGATATCTGACTGAAGAACGATGAAGAAGAAGACACCCGGGAAGTTGGAGATCTGGAAGCAAAGAAACGAAAAAAAACGTCGTCGAGTTTTTGGGGCGTCAATTTACGGTAGAGAGTTATGCAGAAAAGTCGCCAGAGAGTTCGTTCGAGAAATCAACTCTGGTGTTTGTCCGGGGCTAGGAGGGTCTTGAGATTGAGATCTTGGTCCTATTAAGACGGAAGCTGGTAACTCTAAGTTTTAGGCGTTCCAGTGACGCGAGCTGAGGAACGCGGGATTTCGAGTAAATCTTGCTAGATCAAGTTTATTTTCAGTTTAAATCTACATTTAGTCTTTTGGCTGCAATTTCAACGTTCTCATGGCTCTGCCATATTGTTAGGTCATCAGCATAGAGGGCTTTGTTAGCTTTTATATGTTTAGCAAGGTCATTAAAGGTTCGGGTTCAACCTCTACATCGGTACACAGACTTATGCAAACGGAATATGAATGATACACGCCTTAATACAGAATCATAGGAACAGGATGCCATCGATCACGTTGCATGCGCATGGTTTGAGTCTGTGGGTCTCACCAATGACCCACTAGACAAACACCCATGCAACAGAAAACCTTAGTAGATGACATACCGTTATATTGAGGTTTCCCACTCGTGTGTTACCGGGGCCTGTGAGGGGGTCAAAGAATAGCAACACTGTTTACCTTCCACGCATGTCGTAAAAGACGAAAGGTGAGAAAGAGGGTGCAGCTCAAAGTAGAACCCTGTGGTAAGCCTTTCTCTAGAACTTCTTTAAATGAGATTGCATAATTTATCTTTGTCTGGATTGTTCTGTCAATGAGGAAGTATTTTATCCAGATATATAGCTTTCCGCTCATTCTCATCTTAATCATCCTCATCAAGATAATCTTTCTCCATACTCGATCATAAGCCTGTTGTTAAGTCAAAGAAGATGGCTACAGTGTATTTGCTTTCCTGGAATCCATCATGGATTTCTGTGTCATCCTAAATAGTTGGTCTTCTGTGTAACTGCCTTTTCTGAAGCCAGCCTGTCATGGCAGGGGATGTTTGAGCTCTCGAGGAACCAGTACAGTCGTACGTTAACCATTCTTTCTGCCAATTTCCCAAGATATTCTTCTTCATCTTCTGCGTTCGTTCTTAAACTCCTGCAGATCAGCAGGATGTAGTCTGGAGAACGGAATTAGTTGTGTCATGGTTTACAGCATTGCTGCGATATCTGCGCCTTTCGACCTGACACATCCGACTTCAGCTTGGCTTTGGGTCACTGACCCAATATGGAATGGGACAGCCAACTCCATCCCATAACCTCCTTAGTCGCCTTTTACGACTTGCGTGGAAGGTAAACAGTGTTGCTATTCTTTGACCCCATCATAGGCCCCGGTAACTCACGAGTGGGGAACCTCAATATAACGGCATGTCATCTACTAAGGTTTTCTGTTGCATGGGTGTTTGTCTAGTGGGCCATTGGTGAGACCCACAGACTCAAACCATGCGCATGCAACGTGATCGATGGCATCCTGTTCCTATGATTCTGTATTAAGGCGTGTATCATTCATATTCCGTTTGCATAAGTCTGTGTACCGGTGTAGAGGTTGAACCTGAACCCTGATATCTTTTCACAGACTAATTCTCCGTAAATAGATCATTTGGTATTCTTCCATCTTCCAAGTGTGTCCCAGACATATATGTCCGCCCAGACTGAGGATACAACATGCTGTCGGTTGGTTGGTTACTGATCCAGCGGTCCATGGCCTCATGCCCTTTGACCTAATGCCATTAGATGGCATTAAATTGCTGGGAAGTCTGTGGATTGTCTCTATGATGGGCCTCAGCCATAGGAAAAACAGTGATGTCAGTTTCTCCTCCTCAGTGCTGCACAGTACATCTCTGGCTCCCTCCCAACCACAGAGGGTGCATACATATATATTCAGGCAAACATGAAAAACATTTCAACAACAAAACAAAATCATAATTGCATAGATGACGTGCCATGAAGCTTCTATAAGAAGAAAACCTCAATATAATGGCATGTCATCCACTAAGGGTTTCTGTTGCATGGATGGTATGTCTCGTGGGCCATTGGTGAGACCCACAGACGCAACCACATACGTAACATGCTGTCGTATTACTGCTCTTTCCATTACACACCCTCGTAGATCAGGGGGAGGAGATGGAGGGCGTGATCATAGATTGAAGTGTTCTTCTTCTTCTTCATCGTTCTTCAGTCAGATATCAGGTTACAGCGCCAATAGCTTCAGTCAGATATCAGGTTACAGCACCAATAGCTTCAATGAATTGTGTGATTCGCTTCAGGTCATCCATGGAACCCCTCAAGTCTGGAAGGAGTGCCGTCTCAGTAGGCCATATTTTCTCCCTCTCTTCTTGGTAGAGTTGACAGGCATGAAGAATGTGTTCTGCAGTCTCTGGGCTCAGTCCACAGTTGCACAGGTCTGTCTCACCAATCTTCAGCTTTCGGAACATGTGACTTCTCAGTCTGTTGTGACCAGTTCGTAGTCTGAAAATTATGGTTTGTTCCTTACGTGACATTTGGTGGTAGGGGTCATTTGGTTCTGCAGTTGGGTGCATTTGCTTCCACTTTTTCTTATATTCTGCTTTTAACATGGTCGTACTTTCATAGTACGTATTATCATTTTCTATTTGTTCCAGTGATCCCCCTTTCCTTGCCAGGAGATCAGCTTTTTCATTTCCAGGTATGCCACAGTGACCTGGGATCCACTGCAGTACTGTTTCTTTGGTGGTACTGCTGAGGTGTAGTTAGCAGGCCGTAAGTTCATTCATGCTCGTGTTCTTTGGATCTTTCAATGCCTGCAATACTGATTTTGCATCTGTTAGAAATACTACATGTCTGATGTGACTCGGCAAGCAATTCATGAGCATTTTGGCTGCCTCTATTATGGCTTCCATTTCTGCTTTGAAATTTGTGGAATGTTTGCCTGTGGGTATGGATTTCTCTATTTCTTTTCCATCTGGTGTTACTATATATATTCCTGATTCTCCATCTAATACTGCCTCTTTCGCTGATCCATCTGTATATACATGTGTCCATATATCCTTTGGGTATACTTTCTGTATGTGATTCTTAGTTGTCTCCTTTAGTACTTGTATAGTAGTTTCTGTTTTCGAAATAATGCTTGGTATATTGTCCATAATTCTTGGGAAGTTTTTCCTGTCCCATGTTGGGTATGTGTTAAAGGTGTTTAGTGGTTTTAGGTTTTGTAGGTCTGTATCTGTGAGTGATTTCTGGAGCTGTTTAGCAGAGTGTAGAAAGCTACCTCTTTTGAGTCGCTATTTTGTAGGTCTGCTTAGTCTTTGGTTCATTTGATGACTCTCCAAACATTTGAACTTTGCATATTGTGTGAGGATTTTTTCATTTCTTCTTTCTTCCATTGATGGCAAACCTGTGCATGTTTCCATTTCTGTGATTGGGGTAGTATTCATACCTCCTGTTATAATTCTGAGATTATGGTTTTGTATCTTTGAGATCTTTTGAGTGTTACTCTTGGCTGCAGTCCCCCATGCTGACATTCCATATTCCAAAGCTGGTCTTACATAACCTGTATATGCTCTACTTAGAATTTTTCCATTTGCACCCCAATCTGTTCAAGCCAATTTTTTAAGGAGTGCTGTCCTCATTGTACCTTTTGTTTGGCACTTGTCTATGTGCTGTTTCCATGTAAGACTTGGATCAAAAGTGACTCCAAGGTATGTAGGTGTCTCATCTTTTGGCAATGTTTGACCATTTATGGTTAGTAGGATTTTCTGTGGTTTGGTGGACATGCTGAAGATGGTATAGGTAGTTTTTTGGGCATTGATAGACATGGCCCATTTGTCTGTCCACTTGGCCAAATTGTCCATAGTTTCTTGCAACCTTATTTTTGTTGTGCCAACGCTCTCTTCACTGCCCCATATCGCCAGATCGTCTGCATACATTGCAGCATTTACTTTACGCGGGAGAATTTGGTCAATGTCATTCATGAATATAAGGAATAGAGTGGGGGATAGAACACCTCCCTGTGATACTCCATGCTTAAAGAGTTTCTTTCTGCTATGCTTCATTTCAAGCTTCACTGCTGCTTTTCGGTTGTGCAGGTAGTGTTTTATCCAGTAATACATGCGCCCTGTCACTTTGTTTTGTTGTAGTTTAAGGAGGAGTCCATCTTTCCATACACAATCAAAGGCTTTTTCCATATCTACCCACACCACTGATGTCTGCTTTTTTTCCTGCAAAGCATCCTCTACTTCCTGGACAATTAGTGTAATCTGGTCTTCAGTTGATCTACACTTTCTGAAGCCAGCTTGCTGATTAAACAGGATTTTATTTTTTTCTAGGAACCACATCATTCTTTTGTTTACCAGGCGCTCCATTAATTTGCAAACACATCTGGTCAGACTTATTGGGCGATAGCTGTCCACCTTATTTTTTGGGTTGCCTTTCTTGTGGATGGGTATCATTATGGCGGTTTTCCATACCTGTGGCACTAGACCTCTATCCCAACAGTTGTTAAAATTTTTTATTAATTTCTTTTTTGCTGATGGTCCGATGTGGATTAGCAGTTCATTTGGTATGTCATCAGGGCCAGGTGATTTCCTAAGTTTTAATACTGCTAGTTCTTCATTTAGTTCATTAATCGTGAATGGAATATTCATGACATCTTGTTTATCTTTGCTGATATCTTTTTCGATATTTCGTAGTTCTTTTCTTACGTCTCTTCTCCTATTTTCATCGATTTTGTGGCAGGCAGTACTTTGGTAATGCTGTATAAAGTGATTTGCAGCCTTCTTTCCTGTGAGTACATCTCCACCATTCTCTATAGCTACTGGTGCTATTTGTTATCTTCGTTGTTTAGCATTTTTGTTATTTTCCATAGATTTCTTCCCTCTTTGTCGAAGTTTAAATTTTCTGTTTTTTCATGCCAGCTTTTCCTTGTGTTTGTAATTGTCGTTTTTCTTAGTTTGGCTACAGCAGCTTTTAGTGATATGTTGTTTTCTGTGGATGGGCTTTTTTCTGCTGTGTCTCTGGCCTTTGACACTTCTTTCTCCAACTCATCGAGTTCGTCAGACCAGTACGGTTTGTAATTTTTCCTAGCACCTCTTGGTATGGTTTGCTTGGCTGCTTGAAGAAGTGCAGAAGCCAGGAGTTGTGCAGTTTTGTTCACGTTTTTAATCCTTGGATTTAAGGTTTTTGTAAATTTGTCTGTCAGGTCAGCAAACTTACTCCAGTTTGCTTTCTTTAAGTTCCATCTGGGTGTGGTTGTAGGGCCAGCAGGGGTATGGTTAATGTCAATGGTGAGTTTGATGGGGCGATGGGATTGAAGTGTTAGTGTTTCATCCACCCACCCTTTCCAAGAAAATGACTTACAATCTTAGCGACTTTGTGATGTCACGTAACTTAGTTCCAAGGATTCTACGTAGTCGCAGTATGAAAGCTGTCACATCTCCAAGTGGATATAGGTTGATCATGTCTCACTGCCAATGAGGCGGGTGCTTAAAGACACACGCCTGGTAAACCATGAGTTTAGGTTTTATAGTTAATTTTCTGTTCCTCCAGATCATTTTTGCTAGTATGTTCATTGATGTTGATGTCTTGTCAATCCAATTGCTTATTTATTGACTCAAGGATAATGTTTTTAATGAGAATCCTAGATGTAAAGTGGTCAACTACAACAATCTCATTAAGATTAATGACAATTTGGGGACGTTTGATTACTGCCTACGTTATAATTGGTCTTTTTTTTGCAGGTTGTTAGTAATGTCATGTCAGCATTATAAATACCACAGTTTTATGTTAAAGAAAATGGATAATATTAAAACATAATTTAAGAAATTAAAATGTCATTACATATAACACTAATTAATTCGTTTAATTATAAATTGTGAAAATTAGTGTTGTGATTTCATGTTTTATATAAATAACATCCCATAATTCAGAAAGTGAGCATTTCCGCATCCTTTTTCTGTACAGTCGGCAATCATGGCTGTAGGCAAAAATAAGCGCCTTACAAAAGGAGGAAAGAAAGGCACGAAGAAAAAAGTGTAAGTTAGTTTGTTATTTGCATATTGTTGTTAAGTTATTTTACTTTTATTATGCTATTTATAATGCCTTGATTTACATAGGTGATAGTAGATGTAGATCGATGATCATATGCAACGTTTGTCTCGGTATGTTTTTGAGTAAAATAAAATAAAACAAAAAACAGTAGGCCTATGATTGATATCGTTAGGCTATCATGAGATTAATTAAATGACAAGGAGATATGCCTACATGTTCATAGATATGGAGCGTGTGTTGGAAATTTACGATGGGAACGATTTTTGTTGTCCATGGGCCAAATTTACTATTTAGAATGAGGATCTGATCACCTTCACGGGCTAAACAAAAAACAAACGTCATGGCATAACATTTAATCATTACTTACCTTTATGTGTTTCTCGTAGACAAATTTGAAGGTGAAATGTTTTATTTGGCATTTCTGTAGTCTTATACTTAAAGTTAAAGAACTGAAAAATATTACGATGCTGAAGGCCCAGAATGAGAATTGCATTGCTCACTAATTTAAATCTTTGGTAAATTTCTTGTTCAAGTAACCACTGTGCTATAAACAGTGCAATGTTTATATTCCGGACTACCAGACGTCATGGATTTCCGCGCACTGTCAATGAAATTAATGGATGCCGTGACGCCACACAGCGGGAGCAAAATGGAGAGTTTTTGCGCGCGACGTGGCTTTGTGAATGGTAGAGACAACCATTTCATTCGTTTTGCGCGGAATACGGCAAAATCCATAGTCTTTTAGTCCAAAATATAAACATTGTTAATTAGATTAAATACGTACCTCATTCATCTTGGCTGATAAATCCATGCTTTATTTCACACAAGAACTCCAAGAAAATATCTGCCGACTCCTGCCAAATCCGTTGTAACCATTGAATCCGTCAATTCTGCTATCAGTCTCTATCAATGTGTATTGATGTGCATCAATGTGCACCAAATATGCACTTATTTCACCAGTACGTAAATTTATGGAATATGTCAGAGCGTTTGTCGTGCACTACAGTATTCTTCTAATGAACGCGCAGGCTATTTTAAAAATGTCTCCCTTTTCCGGAAGTAGTATTCGGTGATGTAGCACCCCCTCTTCCGATTTAGTTTAGTTTTTTTGTTTTTTGGGGTTATTTTTTTCTAATTGTGAAGGAAATGAATTATTTTGCTGAATGTAATATAAGGGGGTGGGCTTCGCGCCCCCCCTTTTTTTCCTTTTTTTTCACCTAACCACCATCTTACCCAACTACCCGCCTAACACTTCACTTCGAGATCACATTCCACAACCGACTTCCGTCAAAGGTTAGGAAACCCGATGAATCCAGGCCAAAGGTCAACAGTTACTTGAACGTGAAATGCGCCGAGATAATTACATATATTTGTACATATAAATAAAGAATTGAATACTACATATATCGGTGTAATTTGTTTACATGTGTGTGTGATACCAGACGTATTAGAAAGTGGTAAAGATGATTTTTCACACAAAAAAACAAATTATAACAAAAAAATTACTTATCTATGGTTTTTATATTTTCTAAAGTGGGAACCCTGTAAATACACCTAATTCAAATAGTATTTATGTGGTTTTATTGTCAAATCATCATAATGTCACTGGTAAGAATGAATGAACCTCATAGATTTGCCATAAATTGTTATCTGAAAGATAGACATTCATTTTTGATTGCCCCAACACAGTCGATATTGACACAAGCACCAATACATGCAATGGCATTGTCAACACACAGTGACGCTACTCAGTCTGAACAATGGTGGGGCTGCTAATGAAAAAGGCGTGAAAAGGTAGATGCATGGCGAGAGAGGAAAAGATTTCATACTGAGTACAATGAAAGGGCAGACAGTGCCAGATAGCAGTGCCAACTGCAAACAGAAAGTGAAAACTTCCAAGGAAATTGGAACTACAAGCTCTGTTAGCTCGACAAGCTTCTAGTTACCTGTGCTCCTTACGGGCAGATACCCAGACCCAATCATGGCTGCCCGACAAAGCAAGAAGACCTGGCTTAACTGTCGAGCTTTCCTATACCTGAAACATGCCCGCGAAGAGAAAGGGTTCTGTACCTGATGGGCTTAGGCACAAAAAGGAAAATGGTGGCAGCCCTGACCTAACTTTTGTCAAGCTTTCCTACTCCGGAAATATTCTTGCAGAGAAAAAGGGTTCAGTATCCGATGGGCTAGGCACAAATGTGACACTGTCGTTTAGCTCGAACACGCCTTGTTCCCAAACACGTGGTGAGACTTGGATGAGGGGTTCATGTCGGTGAACGACACATTGGCTAAGAATGTGAAAGAGCCCGGGTCCAACTCCTTCTGTCGAGCTCTTCCTTTCCTGGAACCATGCTCGGAAAGGAGAAAAGGCTCAGTACCTGATGGGCACAGAATGTCTAATTACATGAGGCAAGTTCACTGACTGTTTGAACACCTCGTGCGAGATAGACATGAAAGACAATCGTCTCGACGAAGAGCCATACAACTGCGTGCCCGTCGACAGATAGGTAGACTGTCACTGGCTAGGGAAGCATACCCGAATTAAAGGCATGATGAAAACGGATGTGCTGGGCCTCGAATGTCTTGGTCACAAAGTGAGCCAACCGAGTTGCAAATAACACGGTTCAACTGTGGAACTTGTAGTACAACGTACTTCACACTCCCATGCTGAAATAACAATTGTTTTAATGTGGTTATAAGAGAGCGGAAGAAGATCCTTATGATGAAACATGCTAGTAAATTTCATTACAGATAATTATTCTAATTGTTTCATTAAATTTGCAGCGTTGACCCATTCTCCAAGAAGGAATGGTACGATGTGAAAGCCCCTTCAATGTTTCTTGTGAGACAAATTGGAAAAACTCTAGTTACACGGTCTCAAGGAACAAGTGAGTATTGTAGCTCTTTTCTTTCCTGTTTAGGGCGTGCAGGTGTTAGGCTATTATCATGTTATATTTACACTCCTGTTGCAAGGACAACTTTTATCTTCAGGTTTGCGGTGGGTTGCCAGAGCTAAAAGGGAACAAAGAATAACAATGACCTGTCATGCAATGTAAGCAACATTCTATTAAGCTGTGTGGACGGGTGGCAACGCACACTTGATAGAGCAAGGCATTAGATTTAACACAGTGATCGAGTAATGTGGACCTAAAATAGTTAACAAATAGCTCCTAAAGAGATTGACCAGAAAAAAAAAAGATAGCTCCTAATTGTCCATGCAGATTTGTGGCACCACAAACCAGTCTTATTGGCACATGCAAGAAAGTGTTTAGAGGGAACATTGTTAGTAAGACATTAAGTTGTTGGGGTAGTGTTGGGATTAGCTATCCAGTATGGTCGAAAGCCACCCAGAAGAAATGATGAAGTCACAGTGTCATATGTGTCTGGCTGAAATGCACAGATATCACATTGAACCATGATGCAAGACGTTCCAATGTTCAGATTAATCTGCACAATCTGGAAGAAATGCAGACGCAGCCTAGCTGTAAACTGAGACAACTCGTTTTCTGGCAGCATCCTGGTAACTAACGAGTGTTACTGAGGAGAAGAGGGTGTGAGAATAAACACAATTGTATTCTTCAATGTAAATATTGCTTAAAAAATAGTTTTGTAATATATTTTGATGTTTGCAGGAATCGCTAGTGATGACTTGAAGGGCAGAGTCTTTGAAGTCAGTCTTGCTGACCTTCAAAATGACGAAGTAACATTCAGAAAGTTCAAGTTGATTGCAGAGGAAGTCCAAGGAAAAAATGTTTTAACAAACTTCCATGGTATGTCCCTTACCAGAGACAAGATGTGCTCCATGGTCAAGAAATGGCAGGTGGGTTTGTAAAGAATCATGACAAATGGAACCCATCATAAATGATTGTGTTCACGTATATAATTTTTGGCCCGTGGATAAATATTGTGGGTGATAATTTTAAATCGTTAAAAATCAATTAATAAAGCTAGTGGTAAGATTTTTAAAAGTTTCAGATGTTCAGACAAGAATGAGCTTTCCGAAAATGTTTATCTCAAGCTTTTATTAAATTTTTTGTGAAATAATTTTGTCTAGCAATGATAGTGCCATGTTCCCAAAATCTAGGTGGGTGTCCATCATTCTCAATGATGTACTATGAGCTATTTTTAGGTAATACTATCTCTACCTACTGTATTTCTGAAGTGTTACTAGGTTTGCAATGACGGTCAAAGGTGGTCACCAAGGTTATTTAATTGAAATGGGCCCAGAGATGACATGCACACCAGAGTGCGCAGGCCAGCGTTCCATAGCTGGTCGAGCATCAGGGTCAGTGAACCACAGTTGGCCAAAACCCTCAGTACACTTCCACGCAGTGGACCTGGAAACAAAGTGCAGCAACCCTGCTGTAGCCTAGTTAAGTACTTGGAATCGAAGATACGGGAATGCCAACCCAGCCCAAAAAATGCTGGCTGAAGACGGTGTATCAAATAGAAAGGCACAGATAACACAGATTGCTGTAAAACATGACACAACTCAGATCACCCTCATATGTCCTTTTCAGGGCTGTCAGCGGAATGCTTTCAGAGGGTCCGCCACTTGCGTACGACGAACAAGAAGATATAATGACAATTTGACACCGCCGAGGTTGATCAGCAAAGTGTTAAAATCTCTTTTTTTTAAAAAGATGTGGCTTTTATTCTGTGGTAAGTTCTTTAGCTCTTGTCAGGACAAATAGGTGCCCTGCTTAATAATCATGTTTTGTATGGCAGACACTGATTGAGGCCAATGTTGATGTCAAGACAACTGATGGCTATTTGCTGCGAGTATTTGTGATTGGTTTCACTAAAAAGAGGAACAATCAAGTCAAGAAAACTTGTTATGCTCAGCATGCCCAGGTAGGTTGATATCTGTTCATGTCACCACCAATCTTGTCTTCATCTGTTCATGTCACCACCAAACTTGTCTTCCATCTGTTCATGTCACCACCAATCTTGTGTTCATCTGTTCATGTTCTTCTTCAGCGTTTGCTCTCAAATAACCACAACGAATATTTAGTGTATTTCCGCCAGGGAGCGTGAAGTACGTTGTGATGCAAGTTCCACAGTAGCACTGTGATTATGTGCACCCCGGTTGGCCACTTGTGGTCAGGACGTCCTAAGTCCAGCACATCCGTTTTCATCTATCCTTTTTTTTGGGTTTGGTCCCAAGTCCATGACAGCCTGTGTATTTGTCGCTGGTGTGTAGTGCCTCTTCGCCAAGACGCTTTTCAAGCGCGTATATCTGGCACAAGGTGCTCCACCGTCTATAAACCCATCTCGTGCAATTGGACGAACTCTGCCTGTGTCCATTGGGTACTGAACCCTTTTCTCATCCGCGAGCCTGGTTCCATATGAGGAAGAACTCTCCAGAAGAGTTGGACCATGCCTTGTTCACCCTCCTACCTGAGGCGTCGTTCACAGACATCGTGAACCCCTCGCACAAGTTTGAGTCTCACAACATGCGTTTGAGAGCAAGGCATTTTCGAGCTGAGCGACTGTGTCCCATTAGCGCCCGATGGGTACTGAACCCTTTCTCTGCAAGTGTATTTCCGGTATAGGAAATCTTGACAGTAGAGTTGGGCCAGGACTGCCATCGTTGTCTACTTGACTAAGCCCATCAGGTTCGGAACCCTTTCTATCTGTTCATGTCACCACCAATCTTGTCTTCATCTGTTCATGTCACCACCAATCTCGTCTTCATCTGTTCATGTCACCACCAATCTCGTCTTCATCTGTTCATGTCTCCACCAAGTCTGAAGATCAGACTACTGGCATAGACCAATTATTATACAGCAGTAAACTCTGTAGATGACATGCCAATATAGTGAAACTTTTCTCTTGCGAAGGATACAGCATTTCATCTGTACAATTACATATCTCTTTGTAGTACATAGGAGATCTTAGCATTGTATATTTTCCTGGGGATACCCGATGAGCCATGATTCTTGCTGCCAAGATGTATGTAGTGCCCTGACTGAACAAGTGGCACTATTGGTTGTCAGGGAAAGCAACTGCAGGATATGACAATCCCCTGGGTGAGCCCAGAATCAGGCAAACTTGTTAGCCCTGCATAACTGGAGAGCTCTCTTGGATGGTAAGGAATGCATAAATGGACATTTGACAGGAAAGGGCGCTTCACAGAATATCTGATTGAGTCATATCTCTACATGTTGTAGAAAGGTAGAAAATTTCTAGAATATATCCCCATGGTTACTTACCATGATGATCTGCCTATGAGTTCTGTGACTTGTGAAAATTTCTCAAATTATGAAGCAGAGGGTGAGGTCATCCAGACACATGTAGTATAACAGTTTGATCTCATGAAACCAACAGCTAGTCATTTTTATGTTTTGGGGGCATTTAAACGACCCCAAATGCAAATCAAGATATTCTCTCATAGCAAGAGCAGTGCAAATACCTCATATCCAATCATTTAGACCCTGCAATGAATCCCTGGACATACCAAAGACCTTGCAGTATAGGAACATACAGATTCCCAGAAGCAACAGCATGCTAGATTCTGACACATTTTACAAGTCAGTCCATATGTTCAGCCAGGTTTTCCACAGAATGAATGCATTAGTGGAAAACCGCAGATGAAGTAATAATTTCACATTGGTGTTCTGTGTAAAAGAAGGGTGTTTAAAAGCTGTTTGATCCTGTTGGTTACTAATAAGTCATGCTAAAGTCAAATGTGTTTGAAAGGCACATGTATCACAACCAAATCTAAATGATAATGCATTCAGTAAAATAAGACTATCTTATTTCTCGCAGATATGAGTGGTGGCAGTATAAATGTTTTAGTATGTATTCATGTGCTATTTTATTGGTTTTCAGGTCAAGGCCATCCGAAAGAAGATGGTGGAGATCGTTACACGAGAAGTGTCAACCAATGACATGAAAGAAGTTGTCAACAAATTGTAAGATTGTCTAAATAATAGTGTGTTAAGTACGGTTTATTGTGAGAACTAATTAATTGCTTGTTAACTGCAGATAATTGTAAATACTTTCTAAATAATTGCATGTTAAGGCACCCTTTCAATCTCAGCCGATCAGTAAAAACTCATCATTCCCAGGTCAAGTGAATAACTGCAAAATCAGTAGTGTTTGTGCTAGAAAACTAATTTAAAATACAATTTGCAATCAATTTTTATGATTCATTTAGAGATAATGGAAGAGGTACTGATCTGTGAACATAACTTTGTGATATGTTCGGGGATTGGCACATCAATTAGGCTTCACTATTGATTGCTGCTAATTTCAACTAGGCCTACTAAAGACTGAACTACTACCCCATCGTCTGATTCATTCATACTCTCAAAAATTCCATTAAAAAAAGTGCCCATCAACATCAGAATCATAAGTAGGTCCAGTGTTACCACATTTTGACAAAAATTAAAGGACATAATAAACCTTTCGCAGTTTGGAAACGACAGCTGTTAGAGACGGTCGGAAAACAATGGTGGAATACGCTATTGTTGGTAATCACACCAGTGCTACATTTAGTATGTCTATTGGCATGTAAAGAACTGAATTGGAATTCATATTGGTATTGGAAACTAAAGAACGTCAATCTAAATGACAATGTCTCAATATGGATAAAAAACTTATTGGGAATGAGTATATAGTGGCAAATTTCTGGCGATAAGGTATTGAATGGGTAGAAGTACATGGTATTGAAGTACAGATAATTGTGAGTACTGTCTAAATAATTGCATGTTGAGTATAGATAATTAAGATTGTCTTGTTTTTAAAAAAATGCAACTGTTTTTTTAGTGCAATGCAAAATTATTGAGACCATTATGTAATTGTTAGTTTATTTGTGACTTGTTTCAGGATTCCAGACAGCATTGGCAAAGATATTGAGAAAGTATGCCAGGGCATCTACCCACTGCATGATGTTCTTCTACACAAGGTCAAGGTCCTAAAGAAGCCCAAATTTGATGGTAAGTAAAGAGACTTTGGACGTAAAATGATAAAAATATATTCCATGTGACAAGTTATAGTAGAAATTTATTTATAACGACTTGGTCCGGACTGACGAAATATGTTTGTAAAAAGAAACTAATTTGGGATTTACAAAATGTTGTACACTATAAAGGAATTCAACTAATCTATATAAATGACAACCTATATAAACTATAGACCTATATTAAACCTATAGCCTGTCATTGTCGTAGGAGTGGCACATTGAGGTATTTGGTGCAGAAAGATCTCATCTCTTTGTCTATCATCCTGATGAGTTTGGAAACTTCACACACTGCCCAGTCTTTGATATTATGCAGCATCTTCTTGCTCCTTCTTTCTTCTGTTACAGTACATTGAACATCTTTTGTTCACACGCCTGTACCACCTAAGTTTATGAAGTTTTGTGATTGTAAACAATGGTTCTTGATCCGCTTATACATTAATTCTATCATACACAAACACATTGGTCTTGTGTTCTTTGTACTAGAACACTGACTCAACACGTCTTTTGTCAAACACTTGGATTCTTCTCTCGAAGCCCAGGTCTCACCGCCATATAGAAATATTGATAAAAACCAATGATTTATATGTAATCTTAACACGGGTGGTAATCCTGGTTTGAACACTTATCTACATACACTGTTATGAAGACAAGTAAGCAGGGTGCTGAAGAGGAAGGCAGCCAGCCAAAAGGTGCACAATTAACCTTTAGGGCCCTGAATTAAAATTAAGAAACATCCCCTTGGGCCTGAATTCTTTTTTTGGAAAATTTGCGTTATTGATGGTGGGTGTTTTGAACACGTGATAACTTTTTTGTTTTAAAAGATATCAAAATAATTTTTGCATATCTAAATAAAGGAGTGAATAGTGAATATAGTCATGTTTTTGTTGTTGTATGTATGATATGACAGTTGTGAGCAAATTGTGAAGTTGAAAATTGAGGGGAAAACAATATGGTAAACCGCCATTTTCAAATCGCACATATAACTTCTTGACGACCCTAATACTTCAGCAATGCATGGAATCATTGATAAAATCCTCATAAATACCTATACGTATTGTGTGTATATTGTTTTATATCAAAACTAATATACGAACTAAAAAACCTAATAAAACGTGAAGAAATTGCATATAACGTCCATCCGGTAAACACTAGGTCTAGGCCGACACTCAGCGTAATTATTGTCTAAGTACACACGTGGCACCCCTGATACTTATTATTTTTGTGTTTTTTGAATGACTACACAAACATCAAATAACAACATATTAAACATAAAAAATAACAATTAAAACATGTACCGTTAAATTCTGAATATAAACCCATCCGATTGTAGGCCGATAACCTAACTATCCCTTCCCAAAAGTGGAGAAAGTCGAAAGTCCGACTATAGACCGACATCCCCAACTTAACAAAGCCGGCAATAATGAACTTCATCATCATAAGAAAGAACCGACATGCTAAATGGAAATTAACACACACTTTTGCAACTCTAAGAAAATGGCATTCCTTTCATTTGCTTCACTCATGTAACTTGAATGAATCAAGGAATGAAACCCTGGTGGCTACTGTATTCCGGAACAATATATCCGAAAATAATGAATACCCCGTAGGCTGACTTCCCTATCCATGACTATAGACAGTTTATGAGGTGGCAAGACTTTGGGGAACAAAGTTTTTCCTGAATGAATTGTCTGTGTTGGGTGTCTGGGCCTTATGACGGGAACAGCGCTAGTGAATAGTAATTACTATGTAACTATTATGTCACCAGCTGGCTTCTGACAGTGACATTTAAGTGGGAAACGTTTAAGTGGGAAACGATGAAAGGATGAAAGGCAAGACAGCAAGATCACGTTTGTTTTTATAAGATACAGAAGAGTTTGAACTTTGTAACTGGTTATGTTTACGGTGTGGGGAGAATACGGTAGTAAAATAAACATAACAGAGGATTGTGAAATTGATCTCATCTTCCACTAAATGTACAGTGGTTGGGGGAGGGAATCAATTACGGAGCAATTTTACTACAAAATGCCTATGATGTGTTGTGATTTGGAACTGCGGCCTCAGTGGGCTGGACTAATTAACAGAATATACGGCTGACTTAGCTAGCCAAGAATACTGCACAAGTAGTTTAGCTTCCAGTTCATACATTTTTATTGTCATTGTGATTTTATTCCTGTAAGTGTAAGCGGGAAACGGGAAAGATGAATGGTCAGACAAAAACATGCCAGATCACGTTTGTTTTTAAAAGATACAGAAGAGTTTGAACTTTGTCTGACCTGTATGTTTACCTTATACGGTAATATAAACTGAGGCACAGCTCAGACAGTTTCACTATTGATTTCTCTCCCATTCTCCTCCCTCCAACACTGCCTAAGCGGCAAAGTTTTGGATGTCAAAAATGTGTTTGTGCAAGACCGTAGTATGTAGAGTAAGACCTCTGCACAGAATTAATTAGGACATCATTCTATGTTTCTGATTATTGTCTTGGTCAATATTTATATTCTTGGAGTCCCATGTTCAAAATTGGCAAGACCAACCAGCGACATTGCACGGAAATACTCAAAATCTGCCTTTGAGGTGTTGTTTTAAATTTTCTGTACACAGGTATTATAGCCTAGTAGACGGTCAGTAACTGTTGTAACATTTGCTTTACCGCAACAAGAAAGTGTGTGACAGTGTTTAGATTACTGGTAGTTAGTGTTTCCCTACACAAAGACTAGGCCTAAGCTACCAATCAGCTTAGGCTATGGTATTTCATTTGTTTTTTCCACAGACCATTACCGTATTTTGGTCAATAAATAACATCAGATACTGGTATACTTTTCTGACCAATTTCGATGATCAAATGAAACCTTTATGATATAAATATATGTACTATAAACGGTAAATAAAACCGGCAATACCCATTGCTAAAAATAGCGTTTCCGGGAAATTATTCTAAAAAAATGGCGGCGTCTCTGAAATAACGATATAGACCTAGTAAGTGAGTTTTTATCAAGAAATATCGGAGATTTTGAAGGAAATATTGTATGATCTATAGAAATTAATGTAATTAGAGGCCTAGCATTATGGTAGTACGCTCTAGATTGTTGGAGAGCCCTAGTCATTTTATCCTGGCTTAATATATCGGGACATGTGAGTTGTCACTGGCATTTTTTTTAAAGTGTTTTTTATCCCTTTTTTACTGTGATTTGGACGTAATTTTTTTTTTTAATTTGATGTTACTCGATTATAAGACGAAGAGTATGAAGCCATCTCTGTTTATTGTCCAAAAATTCTCGGGTTATACACGGAATTTAACGGTATTCACGATCACTTAGCCATGCCACGCGGTACTCAATTTGATAGTAAAATATGGCTAAAAATGGCCAACGTCGTTCCAGAAATTCGTTGACAAAACCAGCCGGTTTTCTCTCTTCTTGCAGTCGTAATGAGCAAAGCAATTTGACCTTTAAACTGCGACGTATTCCTAGCTTTGTTTGGCGTGTCTTATACGTCACGGGATTGTTACTTTGTGAAGTCCGTACTCGGGAATCGGGCGATATTCTATGTAGCGGGATTGCGCCTGCAGGCACAATGGAGCTGTGCTCATAGGCGCATTATTGTGACTGCAGAGTCGTAAAGGTTAATCAGGATGCCACGCACAAAATACAACAGGAACATGTTTGTATCTATGTGTTTTGTGTATATCTAATAATAGATAGTGTCCGTCCTGTGTTGGACGTTCAGGTAGGGATGGCACTGAGCCCTATACCCCGAAAGGGCCTGAGCCCAATTACTGGAATTCCTTCGTAATTTCCCAGAGGAGCCAAGAGGCAATGAAAATCAAAGCTCTATGGGCCACTGTATGAACTACAATAGACAATAGAGTTTTATTCAGGAGACAGAATTACATAGACATGTTTCAAGTGAACGAAAGAAGAATTATGGCGCCAAAAGTCACACCTAGCATTGCTTCATAAGTCTTGTGCACTGGTAGGGTCACTACCAAAACTACAAGGTCAGTACACAATGTTCTCTAGAGACGGTGTGTTCCAATTGATCAATGAGTGTCCCTAGTTTGGCACAGTGGCATAAAGCATGAATGGAATAAACATTGTCAGATATAAATATCAGCAAATAATTGTAGTCATTCAAATTATTTATTTTCTTCAACAGTGGGAAAACTGATGGAGCTTCATGGTGATGGCGGTACAACTAGCACCACAACTACAGGCAAAGCAGCTGCTGAAGGCGGTGAAAAAGTTGATAGGGTGGATGGATACGAACCCCCAGTTCTAGAGGCTGTTTAAAAGTTTTAATAAAAAATTAAATAAAGTTATGAATTACATTTATAGTTTTCCATTTTTGTGTGTGTACTTGTTTCTGCATTTTACTGTTTTATATCATTATGCACTCGCACTTATAAAGAGTAACGTCTAAACTGACAACCAGACAATTGGGATGTACAATTTTCCAAGAATCTGAGCACTTTATGCTGTGTAAATATTTAACGCTGCGAATAAGTTGCTGTAACACAACTTCCTTTATGGCATGCGTGATTAGTCTTTGTGATCCAATACACAGTATTCTTCTGCAGATTAGCAGTCCGGACAATGGAATGCGTTGACATCTGGGTCACTTTGACACTATATGGTATGGGACAGCCAGTTCTTACTTAGTTGTCTCATCGCATACATGTGAGGATAAAAAAATATTGCGCACGAGGGCCCGACCCCAAAAATCTTGGAACAACATGGATGTATACACTACCGTGAAATTCCACTATATCGCATTCTGTTATAACAAATTTCGCTATATAACTCTTCAAAATCCACATTATATTCTATATTGCTTGTGCTGTATATAGCAAATTTCTGTTATTACATATATATATTTCATCAGTCCAGACCAAGTTGTTATCAATGAATCATAGCATATCAAAATCATGCTAGAAGTAATGTTATACTTTCGATCGCAACCATCCTTATCTTAATATAAATACTGAAAATGATTAAATAGAACAATGTTGGTGTCATTTTATTAATGGGCCGTAATTGGTATTATAAGACAATGTAGCCAAAGAGTTATTTTTTAGAATGAATGAACAAGCTGACAGATTGACTTCTCGGCGAATAGCAAATAAACACAGAATGTGTGATGATCTTAACAGTGAAATGAGTACAGAATAATGAAAATTCCCCCCACACCCAGGTTGCTAACCATTTTCCGCTGATAGTGATAGCCATTGACTACAAATTTAGCAATCGTCGAAACTGCCATGATAGCTCATTCTTCTTTCGTTCACTTGAAACGTCTATATCTGTAATTCTGTCTCCTGAATAAAACTCGCTGTCTTGTGTAGTTCATAGTGTTGTTTCCTCTGGCCAATATGTCTGTGCCAGTGTTTCATACTCGAATCACTTGAAAAAAATGTTTGGCACCCTGTGCTGCCTGCCTTCTGAAGTGTAGAATTATAACTTGTTCTGATCTGTTCATAATGTGATAGTCATCTTGTATTGGTGGATGCTATCTTTCATCTGTTTTATTCTAATGGTAGGTGATTGGTACATCTGGTTGATCTTCGGCAGCACCTTCCTTAACCAGTTTGTCTGCTTTTTCATTTCCTGGTATTCCACAGTGAGAGGGTATCCACTGGTTACCCTATACTGGCAAGGCAGTTCATTAAGTAGTTTTTGTAAGTGTTAATTTTTCCACACTGGAGAGCTTGAAGCACTGACCTTGCATCTGTTAGGAATACCACAAGCTGGTCAGAGTTTTTCAATAGCTATCCTAATTGTCTGACTATCTGCATCATAACTATTGCAGAATTTTCCTGTTTGTGATCGGATCATATCTAGGCGTTTGTGGATATTCTATATATACACATGCACCTCCATTCCTCACTGCATTCTGTGCTGATCCATCTCTATACTCTGACCTATATGTCGTGTGGATATTCATCATCCAGGAAACATAGTGACCGTCATTTGCTGCAATAGATTCTGTTCGTCCTCGCTTAGTATTTCTTCCACGTGGGTCCCTGTTACAGACTTTAAGGGGCTGTCAACTTCAGGTAGGTCTGCAAGTTGTCTACGGAGTCATTTAGCTTTGTGGATAAAACTGCTGTTATCCCATTATATTGAGGCTCTCTTAGGCAGCTTTGTAACATGTCATATTAAAAATTATAGACCCGTCTTAGCAGAAGTCTCCTGGGTATGAAAGAATGCTCAGTAAAAATCACTACACAAGGAGCAATTGCAATTGTTCATAATTTCTAGGGTTCTAAAATAGAAATTTATGCAAATCCAGGCCTAGCATTACAATAAGTAGCATTTTGCACTTGAAAAAACCCTGGGACTTGTGTCATTCAAAAAGTGCAGTTATTACGTAACAGTTTCAAGGTTCGCTCGAGCTAAATTGATTGTATACAGATATATAAAGATGGCGTCGGTGTAAACAATTTTGCGTGCACCCTCGGTAATGGTGGATATGTACGTTCTGTATTGATAGTCAGCAGTTTTAAAGCATGTTTATATCTGAACATTTTAAAATCCTAACTCGGTTCACACCCAAAAATGGTTAAACAATTGTCCCTACTATATTAGGCAGTTCTGATAAAGATGGATGTGCCGCAAATAAAACTGGCACACAACACATTTCAGTCTTCTGGACTACATCCTGATGGATTTCTAGTAGGACTATTGTTCTGCTACAGGAGAGATCTAGGAAGGGTTTGAGAATGAACGCTGAAGATGATTTAGGTAGGGTCAATGTAACTAGACATGTTTTATTCACATTGAAATCTACATACAATTTGATAAGAATGTACATATGTAAGTCATGAACTTATTACAAAAATATTGAATATTTATCTCAAAGGCTTATTTGAATTAAATCTCAAAGTCGAAGATGGATGTGTCATTGGCACAGATAATACTGTGACAACGCATTTCCATTCTCTGGACTAAGCCTGCTGGAAATCTAGCAGGACAATTAGGAGAGATCCAGTGGGAGTTTGAGAATTAACGATCAAGAAGTATATGATTTATGATAGGCTGACCCACTTTGCTATCACAGAGAAGGGTCCTAGAAGTACCATTTCTTTGCTTCTGCACTCATTCTCACACTCCTGGCAATTATCAGGATGTAGTCTGGTGAATGAAAAACACTCATGGTTTACAGCTTGGCTTCAATATCCCACCTTTCGGTCAGACTCCACCATGCCTTCTGGGTCACTCTGTGATAAGGAAAGCAAATCCCACCCTAGATATCCCCTGCATGCATGACAGATTAGCTAGTCTTTGGGTATCCCAGCATTTCCTAGACAACAAACTACATACATTATTGTGTATTTTTGTTAACTTGTGGGATTCAGCTGGTCTCTTGAATCAAGTCTTATTCTTGATAGGCGACTTCCCCAAATTTTTATGCCTGGCTGTCTTCTGTCTGTGATATCTTGAGCTCATGTTTTTCATTGTGAACGTTATGCACTGAAAATATTTCAAGTGGACAAATTGTAAATATTTTGCCAAAATTTCGGTGATCATTCTAAAATGTCACTAAGTTACAATTTATTGTTAGTCCAGAGATCATCACCACTGCACACAGGTGAGATTATCACCACTGCACACAGGAGTGATAATCACCACTGCACACAGGTGAGATAATCATCACTGCACACGAGTGATAATCACCACTGCACACAGGTGCGATTAGAGAAATAGGTGCTTTGATATTTCCTTATTGAACACTTCCAAATTATATGTATTGTTTATACTGTATATAACGAATTTCTGTTATTACATACAAACTTATTATAATGTGAGCAAAAATTGTCTGAGCGAAGAGTCACCACGCACACGCGTGCCTGGTGACAGATAGGGAGGCTGTCACATGCTAGGGTAGCCCACCCGAATTGTCAAGGCATGCCGAAATCTGATGTGTTAGGCTTACAAGGCGCATAGCGGTGGCACAATGTAATCACGCTCCCGGCAGAAATCGCATGGATATCCATGCTGGTTACAATGGAGCGAACGCAAAACAAAACAAACATAATAGGGTTTGACTAAAATCCTTAGAAACCAGTTGGTCAAGTGTTACTGTTACTTGTCTTTTTTAAAATTTTACTTTTGCATTCTCAAACACAGATTAGCAGCAGTATGAATAAATAACAGGGAATGTAAAAACTAGAAGGACAAAGATGAAACAAAACAGAATCTCTCAGAGGAGATCATAAAAAATTGGGATTTTAATCAAAAAGGTGGGTGTTATGATATTCACAAAAAAATTCTTCAAATTTCTCATGAAAAAAGGGAATTTCATGTGAAGACTGCCTGAAGAACCAACCACAAAAATATAATCCCTCCCCCTTTCCAGAAGAGTAATTAACAGCTCTGACTAGGAATATGAGATGTTGACATAATCATTAGACGAGATGTCAAAAGGCAAATGCAGTAACATACCATCACCACTACTTCTTCACCCCAAGATCGAGATGGAAGTTAAGAGACAAATGATCTATAGTATATTTCTACCAACACTGTGTTACCAGTGCCAAACCTGGTCTATCTCATCTTCACATTACAGAAAGATAGTGACGTGAGATGAAATGCTTGAGGAAAGGTGCCGGGGTCACCAGGCTTGATAAATTGTGAAATGAATACATCAGGGAAAGAATAGGTATAATATCTTGTACAGATTACATAGAGAGATAACAGATCAAGTGGTTTGGCCACATTATGAGAATGCATCACGAAAAGTTGCCTGCACACGCATATAACCAAATGAGATCAGGGTACAAAGCCAGAGGAAGACCACAGAAAAGATGGATAGCAAACATCAGGGACATCCTGTACAGACATGGTCATATCACAGCCGAGGCCACACATCTGGCTTTAGAACGCAAGCTCGAGCTCCAATCACCCCTACGCTTAACGGCAAGAGTGGATCACAAACCACCTTGGGAAAGAAAATAGACTAGGAAGATTCTCAAATCTGGTTGTTCGTCATCTACACCAAGTAGCATAGTAGTTGTGGCATCAGTCAAGCGCTTACTCTTTCATCTAGAAACTCATTACTTGTAAAGCACTTATCTTTCATCTAGAAAATTCATTACTTGTAAGGCACTTTACTCTTTCATCTAGAAAATTCATTACTTGTAAAGCACTTACTCTTTCATCTAGAAAATTCATTACTTGTGCCATGTTGACTTTGATGGATGCATCTGATATTCTTTTCTTCAGCACATCTAACTCTAGTGGCTGAAATAAGTTCAAACATAATCAGTTTAAAAAAAAAATAAAATAATTTACTGAACTAAAAAACATGACCTAAAATTGTTTCGTCGCCGTTCACAACCTAAAATAGTTCACAACCTGGAAAGTGACAGTTGCAGCAATGTGTACATCGACACACACACACACAGGCAGTGGGTTAAAGGGCATGTGCCCAAGTACCACTAAATTAGGAACAAAACAACCATGTTTCACTGGAAGGAAAATTTAGTGGTAGTTTTAACGTTCGTTATCAGACTTCTGTCAGTAAGAATGGAATATCTTGTGTCTCTACTCTATGATGCCAGTAAGAATGGAATGTTGTGTCTCAGTGATGTTTGTTTCAATCATCAGAAATTACAATCAATAGAGCTCTTGTATTCTTTTGCGCAAGTGGGAAAGCTTTTGCAGAGCTTTCTTTTTCATCTTCTGTGTTGATTCTAACAATTCTTGCAGATTAGCAGGACGTGACGCAGTCCTGAGAATGGAATGCTTTGTGGAATGTTTTACAGCTGTGTTGCAATATCTACAGCTTTTGGTTTGATGCCTCTAGAGTTTTATTTCATACCTAAAAGAAAACCCAGAATGGTACGTTCTTTGAGATGAAGTCTCTTACTCTAAATTTAAATAAATTCTAGGAGTTTTGTAACTTCTCAACACGCTGAGTTTGTTCTCACCATTCCTGTAAGATGCTGAGTTTGTTCTCACCATTCCTGTAAGATGCTGAGTTTGTTCTCACCATTCCTGTAAGATGCTGAGTTTGTTCTCACCATTCCTGTAAGATGCTGAGTTTGTTCTCACCATTCCTGTAAGATGCTGAGTTTGTTCTCACCATTCCTGTAAGATGCTGAGTTTGAGCCATGAGTTTCAGCTTTTTTACCAAGGATCCTCTCCTTTTAGAGGTGTCCATTGCAAAAAAGCCCTGGGTCATGGTCACTGGGATATGTAGGGCAGCCAGCTATGTATTCCTGGTCTCCAATAGAGGTAACATGTCTGATTCAGAGCTCTACCATTGTTACATCTGGCACAAAGTTGCATTTCACCACACCCCAAACACGTAATTGTACAGATGAATGGACGCAAGGGAAGTGTAATTGTACAGATGAATGGATGCAAGGGAAGTGTAATTGTACAGATGAATGGATGCAATGGAAGTGTAATTGTACAGATGAATGGATGCAAGGGAAGTGTAATTGTACAGATGAAATGACATGAGGTTTCGGCACAATAAAAGCATCACAATATTGGCATGTCATCTACTGAGTCGCCTGTGTATTGCCAGGCCTAAAAGGGAGCAAAGAATAGAAAGTTTTTCCATTCATGCATGTCATAAGAGGCAACTAAGGAGGTTATGGAGTGAAGTTAGCTGTCCCATCCCATACAGGCTCAAAGTAATCTAGAAGCCATGATGAAGTCGGATGTGTCAGGCCGAATCGCATGGATTCTTTTCTTCTGTTAAATGCCTCTTTTTTTAATCGTCTTTTGACAATAGGGAAATATGGTAACCCTATGATCATCATCAAATGCCGTCTCCGCAACGAAGGTTGGCTGCACCGTATCTCCAACATCTCTTGTCTTGGTGGTGCACTCTGCTAGACTGTAACCTGTAACCCTATGATACACACCTCATATGTCAATATACTCTCATGGATATCCTTGTTGTTCCTCACAAACTCAACAAGTTTATCCGTTACTGCTTGAGTACTCGACTGTGTCTGTTGAACCAAAAAAAAGAAAGATTTTTTATTAAACTTGTTACTTCAACGTTGAATTTACATCACATAATAATAGACAGACAAGAGAAAAAGTGCAAGTAAAATGTACAGAATATCTGCTCCATGGGTAGAGCGCATGATGATGATGAAATAATCCCTGTAGCTGTGAGCACTTAGCTCTTAACAGCCCATAGCCGTTCTGACAAAAGCATAAGGTCATCCTCAGATGAGTCAACTGTCAATACTGCATTTTTTCCCATTAAGGAGTTGCAGGGAGGAGATTGAATAGCTCAGATGAGTAACCAAGGTTAAATTGAAATGCATAAGGTTTGCCGTCACAAAGGCATGGTTGTGTTTGGGGGTTTATGGATGCATGTTTAGTCCCAGAAAGGAAATTAATCCAATACGTCATGATCTTCATACGTCCTGCCAGGGGCACAGTACAATCTCCTGGGCCGACTAGTTGATTATTCTTCCGTCAGATCTGCTGACCCATTTTCAGTGATGATACACCTAGCATTCTCCGCCATTTAGAAGTCTGCCACAAAAGGACAAAGGTATAATGTTCACTTGTGTGAATGTCAACATCATTCATGAAGGAAAAACTAAGAAATGCTGGAAGTGGATTTGTGTGTGTGTTTTTGAAGATGACATGTTATCTAGTTGTGTTGCATGGTTGCTGGTTCACCTTTCATCCTGCTATCTCCGTCTTCAGTACCAGTGCTTTCTTAGGCAGGACTGTGGTCCTTGATGTCAGGGATTGTGTGACCAATCTCAGTTTTAAGCCTCTGTTGACTGGACTAAGCGAAATCTTCACTTGAAGGAGTTACTGGAGATTGATACATTAAGAAGACAAACGCAAAGCAAATAGAAGTGAACATAATCAGCGCAGGAAATCAAGAGAATAACTGCAATAGAGACTACATGGCTGTTGAATTTGATACATTCCTTTCTCTGGACAACATCCTGATAATTGGCAGGAGTTTGATAACAAATACAGAAAATAAAACCACCAACACAAAAAAGAAGAAAACAATATTTTAAAAGTCAGAAACCACAGATATAGATGAATGTTGTAAGCACTATTCAAATAGAGATGATAAAACTGTGATCAATAGGAAAGGATTATGCCAAATGTTAACAGCAAGTCATAGCACTTCATAAATGTTGTCAAATTGTTGATTAAGTTAGTTAAATACAAGTTCAGAACCAACTGAGACTTGGGAAGACAGTATCTGTTGCTAACTTTGATGATGAAGAGTTGATGGTTCAACACAAATTGTGTTTCTGATTGACAAGTCTTTGGATGTCAAGAGTATTGTATGCTTTTAAGGAAATAGAAAATAACATTCTATACATTACTCGTCTTTTTCATCTACATTCATTCTCAAACTCCCGCTAGTTCTTTCTTGTAGCAGGAAAATGGTCTTAGATTTCCAGCAAGATGTAATCCAGAGAATGGAAATGCCTGTGTCACTTTTTTTTCGCCAATAGCCCAACACACCAGTCTTTGGTGGGAGAACACTATTTTTGATGCAACCCCCCCCCCCCTCCTTCTAGAAACATCATCATCCTATTAATGGGCCTGAAAGGGGAGCAAAGAATAACAACACTGCGACCTGCCATGCATGTTATAAGAGGTGACTATGATTTTGTATATGGCTGTCCCATTCCATAAATGGTCAAAGTGACCCAAAAGCCCCACTTGTCATGATGTGTCAAGCTGAAAATTGTAGATAACGCAGTCAGGCTGTAAACTATGCTACAACACATTCTGCCTTCTGGAGTACATTCTGCAGGAATTTTAGAACGAATGTAGAAAAATATAAAGAAATGCCAATGTTCAGATCTAGGAAAAAAATGTTCTCAAACCACAAAATGGTAAATTAGGCCCGGTATCAGACACTAATTCATGAATTTGACACAAGGCCTAAAAAAAAGGTTTCACATCAATAAATAAACCCATAAATGAATAAAAAAAATAAACCCATAAATGAATACATAAATTTATCTATCAATTAACCTAAATAAATACTTTGTGTTGCCGAGGCCCTAAAGGGGAGAAAGTAATAGCAACAATGTTTATCTTCCACACATGTCATAAGAAGTGGCTAAAGATGTTATGGGGTGGAGTTGGTTGTCCCACCTGTAAATTGGATGTGCTGTCTAAAGGCGGAGGAGATATTACAGCAAAGCTGTAAACATGACGCAACACATTTCGTTCTTTTGACTACATCCTGCTAATCTGCAGGAAGTTGAGAATGAACGCAGAAGAAGATGAACTTAACATTTCTATAGTCTACATACCAAATGAGATGGTGCCACATCATCTTCTGGCCAGCCCTGCAAGATACTCTCCTCAGGAAGATCAGGCCCATCGCTGTGCATTGAGATATTTATTTTAATTATAACTATATAAAAAAGTTTACATGGCAACACTGAAGATAAAACAAAAATTAAGATATAAATAGTAAATTTCTTGTTTAGACAAAGATGATCTGACTATACTGCATATTAAAATATATCTATTTAAAGAAATAAAAAATCAAACAAATTCAGTATTTTGGACATATTAGAAGACATGACATTTTGTTGAAGATCTTACTTGAGGGTAGAGTCGATCAACAGTTAGGCAGAGATACAAGTGCGATAGTAACATCATGAGATGGACAGGTTACAGTCTAGCAGAGTGCACCACCCAAACAAGAGACGGGATGTTGGAGGTTTGTTGCAGTCAACCTTCGTTGCGGAGAGAACTTGATGATGAGATGTAATAAACTAGAAATTTTATAAACTTTTGGAAGAAAGTTTTTCTGATAATTCTAGCATTAATTTATCTCATGCAGGAAGTGAGTTATAAAGTGTTAATTTGCATTGTGATACTAGTACTGATTCTGAGGATATTGGCCTAGATTCAGATATCTGCAGCATATGTTTCAAATTCGTGGTCAGACACGTGTGATGCAGTAAAGTCCCCATTTTTGTTTTCAGACAATAATAGTGTAATAATTCAAAACATTTTTCATGCAGACGTTTAAAGAATCTTTGATTCTTTATCAAATCATACTATAAATAACCCAAATATCTGAGGATATCCGACAAAATGGAAGTGCCGCAGTAACCAGACAAATAGAGGTAAATACAAATAAGGTTACTGAAGAAAACTGTCAATATAAAATAATGAAATATAGAAAATAACAATAAAATAAAGAACAAATACAATTGTCAACGTGTCGGTCCAATTGGGTCCTTTATCAAGATGTTTATATTCGTTATGGTTTTGTATTCTTAATTGTTTTTGTTGTCTTGACAAAGGTCCCAATTGGACCAACATGTTGACAATTGTATTTGTTCTTTGTTTTATTGTTATTTTATATTGACAGTTTTGTACAGTCACCTTCCTACCTTATTTGTATTTACCTCAAATGATACTACTATACAACATATTTGTGATGGGACAAATCATCATCAAGTGCTGTCTCTATATAGCAGCATATTGAGTCTACTTTAAGCCATATTAGGTCAAGGTAAGATGACTACACAAAGAAGGTCCAGCTGTGTTAACACACAAAAGTTGAAATGACACTTAACAACGTGTCCTATTACAAAATCTCAATTGCTAGATGTTTGTTTGTTTGTTTTGCGTTCGCTCCATTGTAACCATCACGGATATCCTTGCGATTTCCGCCGGGAGCGTGATTACGTTGTGCCACCGATATGCGCCTTGTAGGCCTAGCACATCTGATTTCGGCATGCCTTGACAATTCGGGTGGGCTACCCTAGCCTGTGACAGCCTTCCTATCTGTCGCCAGACAGTGAATGTGTACTGACTCTGTGCCGAGATGGTTTGTCCTTCACGTCTGTCCTGCACGAGGCGTTCCGCAGCCAGTGAACTTGCATCGTGTAATTAGACGTATTGTGCCCGTGCTCATCGGGTACTAAACCTTTTCTCGTCCTCAAGCCTGGTTCTGGTTTAGGAAGAACTTGACAGAAGAGTTGGGCTCGGGCTCGTTCGTCTTCTTAGACGAAGTGTTGATCACCAACTTCGTGAGCCCCTCGTCCAGGTCTGAATTTGTACACATATTTAGGAACGTTAGATGTGTAGTGAAGATGTTCGATGTGTAGTGAGGATGTTCAATGTGTAGTGAGGATGCTCTTTCGACTAACAGATAGACACATGTAAGTCTATTCTCTTCTGGTCTAAGCACATGACACAAATAGTGCCATCTTCTAATAATAGTTGACATATATTCTTGTTTAGATATGTCTCTTCTTGATTCATTTGTGCAAAAGTTTTTCCAATCTATGTTCACGATTTTAATAGTCTTTTTTCTATGGATTAAGTGGATTTCCAGCTTTCACATCCATAGGTTAGTAAAGGGATTACGAAGGAGTTTGATCTTAATATGTGTCTAAGTTTTGTGTTCCATATACCAACTAGTTTATTGAAGGCACTTGCTGCAACTGCTATGCATGTAAATAATTCTTTTGTCCCATCTCTTTGATATTTTACTTCCCAGGTAGATAAAGTTTTCAACTCTGTAAATAGTTCTTCTTCTTCTTCTTTCGTTCACTTGAAACATGTCTATATCTGTAATTCTGTCTCCTTAATAAAACTCACTGTCTTTTGTAGTTCATACAGTGTCCCATAGAGTTTTGATTCCAGTGTTGTTTCCTCTGGCCAATGTAAATAGTTGATTGTTTAATTTTCAACTCCTGTCGTATTAGTAAAATCCATGAATTTTGTTCTCTTTATATTAACCTGTAAGTCTATTTGTTCTGCGATACTATGTAGTTTAGTTATTTTGTCTTGAGCGTGTGCAAATGTTGTGCTCATGTAGAGGATGATATCATGTGAAAAGTCAAGATTTACTAATAACTTGTTGTTGACCCAGGTAATCCCCATGACATTTTGCGAATGTTTACGCATGACCCAGTCAATTGCTACTTCAAGTAGCATTGGTGACATGACACAGCACTGTTTTACTCCAGATCTAACTGTAATCAATTCTGATTAGCTTGTATTCAGTTCCAACACAGAGCGAAGCTTCCAAAAGCACCCAGAAATTAAGAGTTTCATTAGTTATAATTTCTGGAGAGTGAAACAAACTAGAGACATGATTTCATGATTGCTAGTCAATATAGCACTCAATGATACTGTACCTGAAACTAGAATCCTGTGAACCAGATATGTCCTCATGGCTCTCACCAACTCTCTCTGACAGTACATCAGAACCAAAAACCTTTCCTGGAACTACCTTCATGCGGGTGTCTAAAGTCAAAGAAAGTGATTCCATATGTTGATGTGAGTTAGGTAATATACGGTCAACAGTTGCCAGCTGTAAATGTTTGTTTATAGCTTGAGGCTGTGTGTTAGAACTGGCTTTCTTTTTTATTACTTTTGGTTTATTGTTTCTGTGGGTCACTTCTGATGCCTTAATGGGCAGATGCGACAACTTAGCCCTAGCACTAAGTTCTGAAGGCTGAGAGTTGTTACGTTTGTATTTTGCTGGAGTTTCAGCATAGTCGCTGTCTGTTTCATCTGAAAAGAGAATGAGTAACTTAGGTTAGAATGTAAGGATCGTAGTTAGTCGTCAGATATTCACAATGACGTTCACTTCTACTGACATCACATTTATATATATATGGACCAAAAACATGGAATTTTGTCCTTGTTCTTTGTTTTATTGTTAGTTATTTATTTTTAACATTGATAGGATTTTATAGTAACCTTTATAATTTATTTTGTATTTACCACTTTTTCATTTGGTTACTGCAGCACTCTCCATTTTGTCAGATATCCTCTGATATCTTGGTTATTTATATAACGTCACATTTCAAACCCGGCTCCTTTATTCTGTTTATAGAAAAGGAATCATCACCCTCATTACCCATCGAGAAGATCACCGTCATTAATTTCATTTGACCATATAGTTTGTTGTAAGGAGTTCAATATGTTGACTTGGTCCTTTGCCCTATCACGTGATACAGTGGCAGAATGTGCCAATAGATATCTGCTCTCTCATTGCCTTGAATAATTGAATGACCAGGCACAAAAATGTAATTCCTTCTAACTTTAACCTCCCCAGAGTCTCAAGCAACTTTTCACAATTATAACCAGCTTGTAGCTTTCTGATCATGCTCACTTAGAATGCAGGAATGAATTTTACCCTGTTCTGCCATACTCTTCTTCTTCTTCAGTGTTCATTCTCAAACTCCCACTTGATCTCTCTCTTGTAGAAGGATAATGGTCCTAATAGATTTCCAGTAGGATGTAGTCCAGAGAATGCAAATGTGTTGTGTCACGGTTTTATTTGCGGCAATGGCCTGACACATTTGTCTTAAGCAGGAATGTTGCCATCCAATTTAGGGACTTGGTCACTGTCACAATCTCCATAGCCTGTAGCCACAGTGAAAACTATCCTCTCCTCTCTACGAGTCTTTCATACACACTGTGCAGTGAAACACTAAGCACATATCAAATAACATAACCATCAAGGATTTTGATGTCCCAAGACATGCCAAAATTGGATGTGCTAGACTTACATGGTGCAAATTGAACAGTGGCATAACACACTTCACGCTCCCTGGCTGACATCACATGAAATTTGTGATGATTAAATGAGAGCAGACCTGAGAAGTCCTGAGCTAATATATCACAATATAACATGTCTAGTCTGAGAAAGAGTGAGCTAATATATCACAATATAACATGCTAAGTCTATCACCATTGATATTTTTTCTTTAAAGCATTAAATCTGAAGTAATGTCCTCATACATTCATGATATTTGTCATACATGATAGTTGTCATACATGATACTGTAAACATGATAGTTGTCATACATGATACTGTAAACATGATAGTTGCCATACATGATACTGTAAACATACATTTATTGTGGACAGCACTACAGTCAGGTCTACAGACAAGACTTACATTGATGTGTTTCCTGATACTTACATTGATGTGTTTCCTGATACACATGTTTTCTGATACTTATATTGATGTATTTGCTGGTACTTACATTGATGTGTTTCCTGATACTTACATTGATGTGTTTCCTGATACTTACATTGATGTGTTTCCTGATACACATGTTTTCTGATACTTATATTGATGTATTTGCTGGTACTTACATTGATGTGTTTCCTGATACTTACATTGATGTGTTTCCTGATACACATGTTTTCTGATACTTATATTGATGTATTTGCTGGTACTTACATTGATGTGTTTGCTGATACACACGTTTCAACAATTCCCTCATTCTTTTCTTGCCAAGGGGCCGGACTCCAATTTTGGATACAGCTTTCTGTAATAAGATTTATTTAATTATGTCACAGCTCATCGCACATAGATTATAACTGTTATTTTATAAAGATGATTCTAGAGTACAATGGAAGTATTTGTGTACTTTCCTGTTAGGCAGACATACAATTTATGTTTGCTTGTTACTACAAAATAATAGTTTTCTTCTTCTTCTTCTGCGTTCGTTCTCAAACTCCTGCAGATTAGCAGGATGTAGTCCGGAGAACGGAATGCGTTGTGTCATGGTTTACAGCATTGCTGCGCCTTTCGGCCTGACACATCCGACTTCAGCATGGCTTTGTGTCACTGACTCTATATGGGATGGGACAGCCAACTCCATCCCATAACCTCCTTAGTCGCCTTTTACGACATGCGTGGAAGGTAAACAGTGTTGCTATTCTTTTCTCCCCTTTCGGGCCCCGGCAACAGACGGGCGAAATAATAGTTTTTATATATATTTTTTGCACATAGTGAACGTCAATATGATATATCCATTGTGAATTCAGATGAAAGAAGAAGAGGAAGACCAAGAAGATGATGGACCAGCGATCACAAAGAATGTATAAATATGTCTCAGGCCAATGCAGGCCTACTTGCCCAGGCTGTTTTTGGTGGTAGTCATCATATGAAGATCTACTGTACAGACAATAGAATCTAGTGAAAGTACAACGGACGTACACATCAACAACACTTTTGGTTGCAATAAAACACTGTTTGCCCATAGAATTGATTTCTGCTCTTTGTTTTTATTTATATTTCTAGATGACCCACTCTGTTTTACACTATATTTTATTTCCAGAGAAGACTTTGTTGTTACTTTATTCACATCTGATGATGAAATGGGTTGATTTCCTCCCTGCAGTCCAGGCATGGGTCTTCACCACAGCAAATATCATGGGGTGTGGTAATCAACTTTTTACCATTTTTTCCCCCCTAATATTTTGGATCCTTCAAAGCAAGAGTGAATCATAAGAGGTAAATAATAATAGCCATCCCGGACAATGATGACAACAGTTTCAGACTCGTGATGTTGCATCGCACGTGGATGTGGGAGGAGATGACTAAAATGTTATAGAATCAATCCCTTGCCACATTTGGAACATCTGTGTGTTTATTGTTTTGTCCTTTCAGACAATACAGTTTCTCTGTTCCTATGAAATTTGATTATTTTTAGTATTGCAGGCAGTTTTGTTGTTAGTGTTGCGTCACATCTGGCAGTTCTAAGTGACAAAATTTCCAGGAGGTGACATCGTTGGTGAAGCTCTTTAGAGAAACTTTGAGAGTCCTTGAAGCACTTCCTCTGTCCACTTATCCGTCATTTTCCCTTTAGGAGTTTACGATACTTCAACTGTTTTGGGATAATTTGTCAGGGACACACATGTTTGGCCCATCTCAGTTGGACCCACTTCGGCATGTGTATGAATGCTTGGGATAATGTCTTTAGTGAGTACTAGTGGTTTGGTAACTTACCAGGTACTTTTAGTGAGTACTAGTGGTGTGATAAATCATCAATATTCACATAAATCTCAACAGCTGTCCCAACATTCACATAACAATTTTGTTACCTTTAGATCTGGTGTTGCCATTTCATCATAAGGTGCCATTGGAGTAAATGGTGACAGTTCCTTCCAAACCTTTTTCACATTATTTCCTTCACTTGAAGTTTTCTGATTTGGAGTTGTCATACTAAATCTCTGGATGGAGAAAACACAGAAAACATTGTTCAACTGAAGCTCTGACAAACAACAAGATGGTTGCTTGGTTGCACTGACATAATTTATAAGACTTTTGCACTTTAAATTAAATATATTTAAAAAAACGACTTATTTTCCTGGTAGCCTGTTATTTCTCACTGAAACATCTTAAAATTGACATAGGCTCTTGGGAGAGTCTCGCTCAGGATAGAACAGCACGGCATCACAGCCTTAGAACTGGAGAATTAGCAGCGGAAAAGACCAGGCAAGATACTGCAAGACAGAAGCGGGACAATGTGCTCGCATTGGACTTGTTAGTCATTTAAAAACACACTATTATTATTTTTTATTACTTATTGTTATTATTATTATGGTTGACCTTTTGGTCATCGTAAATTATGATGGACGAACAACAACATTTCGTGGCAATTGAAAAATTTGTTACAAAACCTAATTTACAAGAATTTATAATTTTTTTTAAAAGATAACTTTCATATGGTTATTTTATTCTGGTAGTGACTATAGAAAGATCCAAAGAATAACATGTACAGAAAGATGCACCAAAGCAAATTTTCACAAAGACCTGAACATAGAAGAAGAATGGCTCCTGAGAACTATAAAAAAAAATGCAAGCTTATTTCAAATTATTACGCAACATATTTTTAAAATATATTAAAAAAACACAATGATTTAGAAAGAATAATCATGGAAGAATATGGATCAACAGCATGGACTTCAGCAGCCAACTCCCATCTACAAGCCATGAACAAAGTACAAAATCAAGCACTTCGCCGTATCACAGGTGCCAATGAAGACCTCTCCCATAAATGAAATGGAAAAAATTACAGGTATCACCCCCTTACCATACAGGTGAGACACTAAGACCATGGTACATGCAGAAAAGTACAAGAGCATGCCAGCACATCCAATGAGGACCAGACACAGTGACCTACCCAAATCTCACTATCAGAACCACCATAAACAACTACCACACTATGACAGAACTGAATAATCTTCAAAAGAAAACAATAGTATGCAACATGATTGAAGATATGTACCCCAGAGAAGCATGGATACAAGTATATACCAATGGATCAGCAACCAGAGCAGTGAAGTATCTGGCGTGTACATAAAATATCCAGAAAAAGAAAATGAATCCACATGTTCACCAACTGGAATATTCTGCTCCAACTACTCTGCAGAAGTACAGGCATTAAACATTGCTGCAGAAATAATTAAAAACACAATGAGCCAATGCCAGCAGGTGGTATTTCTTACTGATGCTATGTCTGTTCTACAAGCCCTTGACAGTGATAAGCTGCCAGACCTGAAGAAAGTCATGCGAGAAGTGAGCATCCAAAGAAGGGTAGTACTACAGTGTATACCATCCCACTGTGGCATACCAGGAAACGAAGAGGCAGACAGATTGACAAAGGATGGAGGAGCAACACAGGAACAAAAAGACCAAGAAATCACCTACCAAGAAAAGAAGACCCTCATCAAAGCCATCAGGAAAGTCGACCACCCAAAAGACAATTACTACTATCTCGACAGAGCAGAGCAGGTTGTTATCTTCCGCCTCAGAACAGGACACAACAGATTAAACAGCCACTTAAATAGGCTAAGATTGGTTCCATCACCACTGTGCCCTTGTGGGCAGGCAGCACAGACCACTGAACATATCCTGCAAGACTGCAATACACTAAACCAGTTATGGGAAGAACACTGGCCCACAGAGATGGATATCCAGAGAAAGATTATGGGAGCACTGAGGAGCTTTCAAATACAGCAGCATTTATTAAGAAAACAGGACTTGCTGTGTAGACATGTCAAACTGCTAACGAGAAGAAGAAGATCATGGAAGGAAAAGTTTCAGGAAAGAAAACAAGAGGAGACCAAGACTACAATGGACACAGGGTATTGAAGACCTTCTGAACATGACACTGGAAGAAGCCGGACAGCCCACACAGAACTGACAGGCTTTCAGAGTGGCAGTAAGGACAACATTCTGCTTCGAACATGTCACATGGATAAATAGACTTGTAGATAATTGGACACATGTGTTGCCAGGATTTAAATAAGAGCAAAAAATAGCTACACTATTTCCAGCCATGCATGACATAAGGATGTTCTGGGGTGGAGATAGGTGTCCAACCGCAAAGAGGGTTAAATTGACCTAAAAGATATGGTGAAGTCAGACTGAAATGTTGACATGTGTAGATATCGCAGTCAAGTTGTAAACCATAACACAATTCTATCCATTCTCCAGACTACATTCTGCAAAGCGGCAGGAGTTTTGGAAGAAATTTTAAAGCCACTGTAAATTTCTCCACTCGCCCGTGTGTTGCCAGGTCTGAAAGAGGCAAACTGTTACAACAAAACTGATAGCAAGACTGTTACCTTCCATGCATGTCATAAGAGGCAATTACGAAGGTTGTGGGATGGAATTATCTGTTTCATCCCATATTAAGGTCAAAGTGACCCATAAGTCATGCTGATGTCAGATGTGTCATGTCGAAAGGCGCTGATATTACAAACAAGTTGTAAGCCATGGCACAATGAATTCTGTTTTACAGATCACAACCTGCCAATCTGCAGGAGCATGACAACATTCATAGAAAAAGACTTTCATTTTATGTCATGCAACATTTCAGCAAAGTTCATCTTCTTCTTCTGAGTTCATTCTCAAACCCCTGAGGATTAGCAGAATGCATTGTGACATGGTTTACAACTTGGCTACAATATCTACATTTTCAGCCAGACACATCCAACTTCATCATGGCTTCTGGGTTATTTTGACCATCTATGAGATAGGACAGCAAACCCTGCCCCACCAAGCTTTGGTCAGCTTGTACGCTATGCATGGCAGATAACAGTGTTGTCATTCTTTGCTTCCCTTTTGGGCAACACACAGGTGTGAATAGTTCACAATCAAAGGATATTAGTTGAGAACACATGTCCACCTATTGTTCAACTGCATACTGTGAAGGAAGCAATCATTCGGTAAATGCTTATTTGTTCCGTATGCAGCCAAGAACATTATTCGCCATTTCACCACTGTGCATGCAGCCGGGAATGTCATCCGACAGTACACCCCTTGTGTATGCCTCTGATTGAAGCTTCTAGGAAAATTTACAGTAATTATGCAAGGCAGACGGGCATGTGTTGCAAGGGCCTGAAAGGGAAGCAAAGAATAGCAACATTGAGACCTGCCATGCATGTTGTGATAGGTGGCTAAGGAGGTTTGGGGATAGAGTTGGCCATCCTGCTCCCACAGACCAAAGTGAAACAAGTCGGATGTCTTAGGCTCAAGAGTATCATAGCCAACCTGTAAACCATGACACACAATACATTCCATTCTCTGAACCACATCCTGCTAACCAGTAGGAGTTTGAGAGTTAATGCAGAAGATGATTCAGCTCAGAGAGAAATAAAATATTGTTTGACAACAAATACCATACAAAATGTACACTTTACAACAAATACCATACAAAATGTGCACTTTACAACAAATACCATACAAAATGTGCAATTTACAACAAATACCATACAAAATGTGCAATTTACAACAAATACCATACAAAATGTACACTTTACAACAAATACCATACAAATTGTGCACTTTACAACAAATACCATACAAAATGTACACTTTACAACAAATACCATACAAAATGTGCACTTTACAACAAATACCATACAAAATGTGCACTTTACAACAAATACCATACAAAATGTGCAATTTACAACAAATACCATACAAAATGTGCAATTTACAACAAATACCATACAAAATGTACACTTTACAACAAATACCATACAAATTGTGCACTTTACAACAAATACCATACAAAATGTACACTTTACAACAAATACCATACAAAATGTGCACTTTACAACAAATACCATACAAAATGTACACTTTACAACAAATACCATACAAAATGTACACTTTACAACAAATACCATACAAAATGTACACTTTACAACAAATACCACACAAAATGTACACTTTACAACAAATACCACACAAAATGTACACTTTACAACAAATACCACACAAAATGTACACTTTACAACAAATACCATACAAAATGTACACTTTACAACAAATACCATACAAAATGTACACTTTACAACAAATACCACACAAAATGTACACTTTACAACAAATACCACACAAAATGTACACTTTACAACAAATACCATACAAAATGGCATGAAATCATTCATTCTCCAACTCATGAAGATTAAAGGCATGTGGTCCAGAAAATGAAATCCATTGTCATAGTTTACAGCTTAGCTGCGACAGCTATGCCTTTCTGCCTGACACATACAACTTCAGCATGGGTTCTTGGTCACTTTGACCCTCTATGAGATAGAACAGCCCACTCCAAAATCTCACTGGTTGCCTCTTATGACACACATAGAGGAGCGTGTCACTATTCTTTGCCCAACACACTAGCAATTTGTAATCTACAGAACAGAACACGTTTCAATATGTGCAACATTTGAAGATGATACGATGTGAACACTGGAAATGAATCTGACCTTCTCTGATAGTTCATCTAACATTGGAAGATATGATGTGAACACTGGAAGTGAATCTGACCTTCTCTGATAGGGCATATAACATTTTAAGATGATATGATGTGAACAATGGAAGTGAATCTAACCTTCTCGGATAGTTCATCTAGCATTCGATCAATGGCTTCTATTTCATCACCGCACATAGAATCATCAGCATCTAATACCTCTGTGTTCTGGCTGATAATATTTTTATTGCCTGGTTGAATTTGAACTGTTTCTGCCTGAGTGTTGGTTTTGAATCCAGGTTTTGAGTTTACATTTGACAAGATCTTACTTCTTGCATCCTCGGATTGTGAGACACTCTTTGTGTGGAAGGGATTTAATATACCGAGTCTTTGACGAAGAGGTAGAGGAGAATCTAAGTCAACCTGTAGGAGTCAAGAGTACAGTTAATAAAATAGTCTGAGTAAACCTGTAGGAGTCAAGACTACAGTTAATAAAATAATTCTAGTGATACTGACAAAACAGAGATAATATAAATTAAAATAGGAAAAACATATTAATATTACATATGTCACACATCATATTCTGCATAATTTTTCACAGTATCAACATTTAAGAGAGAAGTGCAGGACCAATGGCTCAATCCTGCAAACAAAGATATATGGAACCAGAGAGCTTCAGACAACGGTGGAGATCATTCATAAGTCTTGTCTGACTAGACAACAAGTAGCAAACAAAATAAAGAAAGACAAGTCACCTGTGTGTTTCTGGCACCTAAAAGAAAAGCAAAGAATAGCAACACTGTTATCTAACAAAAGAAAGAAAGACAAGTTGCCTGTGTGTTTATGGCAAATATAAATAACTCAAATATCGGAGGATGTCTGAATAAAAGGAAGTGCCGCAGTAACCAGACAAATAGAGGTAAATGCAAATAAGGTAAATAGGTTACCAGAAAACTGTCACTATAAAATAATAAAATATAGAAAATAACAATAAAACAAAGAACACATACAATTGTCAACGTGTCGGTCCAATTGGGACCTTTATCAAGACAACAAAAACAGTTAAGAAAACACAACCATAACGTATTTAACCAAAATGGCTGGGATAATGATTTTTTTTCACCAGAAAATCATCACCCAGTGACAAATCCAGCACAACACAATAATAATAGGAAGTGCATATTGATGTGTTCAATATGTATAAATTATAAAATACTAAAAGATACAATACTAAAGAAAGGGGACACCCAATAGCACTGCCAAGGACGTTGGGTTGGTTTAGTCGGGGATGGGAGATAAAAGGGGAAAGGATAGAGAAAGATCCTGAATGCAGAAGCGGGGCGCTACAAATAGATACAGGGAACATAGAAATGTGTAAAGAAGAATAGCATTTGACAGTATAGGATAGATAACGAAATATATACACATCCAAATACAATCACGAACTAAACAAATATTTATACATTCTATTTGATAATCATAGATGCCTATAAATATAAGCACATATACATACACATATCTAGACATATATAAAAGTATATACTGATATCACAGCATACATTGGAATACAGACGTTTCAGAGGGAGTTTGAGAATGAACGCAGGAGAAGAATAAACAATTTATTTAGTACTCTCTTTTGTTCTACCTTTCTCCTCGTCCTGTCAACTCCTTGAAGTCCAGCCAACAGAACCTGGAAACTAACACTGGTTGGGTCATCCTCTATATCTAGCTGGACCACAACCCAAACCAAGCAAGCACAGGTGCTGAAGACAGAGATACCAGGCAGAGAGAGGTGCACCAGCAACCATGGTATCATGCAACCCTTCTACTTAACATGTGGGAACATGAAGAAGATCTTGTGGATGTTTGGTTGGTTGCTTCATGGATTGGCTATTATCTTCATGGATTGGTTGATTGCTTGATTGGTTGCTGGGTATGGAGATTCACCTCTTTTGGAAGGCGTGTTCTTGTCAACCATAGAAACTATTGTTATAGAATGGATTGGACAGGTGAGATTATACTGTCATGAATATCATATTTATTTGGTCTAGTTCTTGGTATAGGAAAGCTTACCATCTTAAGTAGAAGTGTCTTGTTTACAGTTTTGATGCAATAGCTGCACCTTTCAGCCTGACACATCAGACCTTGGACACACCTATGTGTGTTCTCAGGACTTGAAAGAGAAGCAAAGAATAAGTACACTGTTACATGCCAAAAGAGTAGACTTAGGAGGTTTGGGGATGGAGTTTGTGCTGTCCCATTCCATATTGGGCAAATGCATCCCAGGTGCCTTGCTGAAGTCGGATGTGCCAGGGCGCAAGATGCAGATATCGAAGCACAGATGTAAACCATGACACACCACATTTTGTTCTCTGGACTGCATCCTGCTAGCTTGCAGGAGATTGAGAATGAATGAAAAAAGAAGAATCCTTAGCAATGAAGACAACAAGAAAATTAGAGTTAATCTTCTTCTGTTTGTGTTCTCAAACTCCTGCAGATTAGCAGGATGTAATCAGGAGAATGGAATGTGTCGTGCCATAGTTTACAGCTTGTGCCCAGACACTTCAGCATGGCTTCTGGGTCACTTTGACCTTATATGACAGCCAACTTCACTCCATAACCCCCTTAGTTGTCTCGTAAGACATGTATGGAAGGTAAACAGTGCTGCAATTCTTTACTTCCCTTTCTGACTCATGTAACACACTGGCATCTAGAGTTAATAAATGTATTTGAAGTACAGAGCAGTTTGTTAGCTGTTATGTGAACAACTTACCAGTTTGCTATACTGCATAGGTTCTTTTGTGGGTGTTGTCTTCTCTTGGATAAGATTAGCTCCCCTACTAATAACTGCGGTGGTGACTTTTTCTGGGACTACTTGACCAGATGGTACATGAGCTGTTGTTGACATATTTCTTGGAGACATACTTTTGGTTTGCTGTGTAGCAAAATTCTGGATTATATTAGTGTTAACTTTCATGTTGTGACCAGATATGGCAACAGGTGAAGAAACCAAGTTTTTTTCATGCTGTAATGATGGAACCTTACTTTCTGTAGATGTCTTGAGCACATGTGTCCTTATTGATTCAGGTAATTTGCCACAATTAGCAATTGCAGTACTTTCTTGCATATAAATATCCTTAAGGGAGTTTTGTTTAAGTTCAGTATAGCTAGCTGATTTTGAAAATGCTGTGGGTTTTGAGTTTCTCTTAGATGGTGACAAAACAGATACAGGTAATCTATTTCCATTTGTTTCAGTCTCTGCAGGTTTTTGCATGCCCTTTATGATCCCTGAAGTTCTGGAACTATTTGTAGAAATGCTTCTTCTGGTATCTATATTTTTAACATTATGATCTGATCTCTTGAAAGAACTTGTTTCGTTGCAATTTTTGATCTTTGTGTCTACATTTTCTGTCAACCAAGTTAGTGTTGACAATGGTGAATTATGCTTTATTGGCACTTGTATAATTTTTGTAGATGGACTGTTACATTTTGATGATTTGGTATATGAAGATGACAAATTAGTAGATGCTTTATGGGATACAGAAGCAGATATTGCTTTTTTCTTTGCAGGACTTGTACTGAATGTACTTTTCTGGTCCTTTATTTTGTACTTTGCTGGACTTGTACTTAATATACTTTGCTGGTCTTGTACTTTGTACTTTGCAGGACTTGTGTTGATTGTTCTTTGCTGGTCACATACTTTGTACTTTGCTTGACTCATACTTAATGTACTTTGCTGATCTTGTACTTTGTACTTTACTGGACTTGTACTTAATATTTTGCTCTTTGTTTGTGGTTTAAATAATGGTACTTGTGTTCCTGCAGGAACTCGTAGCATATCTTGAATTCCATTAGTGGCATTAGGAAGTGCTGATTTATTGTCTGAAGATTGGGAGATATACGTTACAGAAGGACTACTAGCAGATATTTCTTTTAAAATTGTATTTTTATTTGCTTTACTGACCAATGTAACTGGAACTGGCATCAAAAGTTGAGCAAGGTCTGGCAAATCTGTAGATGAATGTAAACTTATTGTGGAAGCATTCTGATGAAGCTGTTTCAAAGATAGATCTGATGTGTTTGTTGAAGGATGAATATTTGTTGCACAGGGATTTCTTTCAACCACACATGGTGAAAAAATGTTCCTACAAACAGATTTACTTTCCTGCCTTGCACTTATGTTTGCTACTTTTGTAACAGTTGGAGAATATGATATTAATTGTGTTGCAAGTACCCAAGATGGGTCTGAGGGACCCTTGGATTTTGAGACTGATTTCGAATATGAAGGTCTGTAGTTTTCTTCATCGTCAGTAAAGAGTTCTTCTCCACTTATGTACTGATCATTAGGTGACGAGGAAATCATTTCTTTGTCTGTCAGATTGCTAACACATGCTTCTTGCAACTCATCATTTTTATGCTTGTTAGCAAACTCATTGCAGAAATTATCAGAAATGTTAACTGAAAGATCCATTTCTTGTGGGCTTTTAGCATAGGAACTACCAGATTGTGACCCGGGTTTAAAAGGATTTCCACCTGTATTTTTAGAAGTTTGTGATGTATTTGATGGCTTATTAAGTAAATGATTGATAGAGGATTGTGTTCCTGGTGGAATATATTTTCTTGAGCACTGGAGAGGTGTTGATGGACTTGTTTTTGGTGTGGAGTCACAAGCTTGAGCTAGCGTTAAAGTTACGGCTAATTGATGAGAGGCTAGTTCAATACTTGAATTTCCATTTATTGCAGACTTATGTGATGTTACAGAACTGGTGTTAACTTGAGATGTTACAGAACTGGTGTTAACTTGAGATGTTACAGAACTGGTGTTAACTTGAGATGTTACAGAACTAGTTTTAACTTGAGATGTTACAGAACTAGTTTTAACTTGTGATGTTACAAAACTATTGTTAACTTGTGATGTTACAGAACTAGTTTTAACTTGAGATGTTACAGAACTAGTGTTAACTTGAGATGTTATGAGAGACTGTTGCAATAAATCTCCAGTTTGAACTGTGTTAACCTGTAGTTCACAACTTGGTGAGCAAATATCATCCAGTCTTGGATAAATTGAAAGCTGTGGGGTCTTGTCCAGAACATTGATATTTTTCTTAACATAGCTGCGTTTTGATTTCACAGGTGTCTTAATATCCGCATGTGTGATTATAACTTCATTGTTTTGTTCTCCAGTGTCCTCTAAGAGGTTTGGAATATAGCAACTGTCATTTGGATCATTTATTCCCTGTAAACCTTGCTCTATCTTAATACATATTCTCTTGACATCGTCATCTGTCAAGTCAGACTGAAACTCGCTGCAAAATTCTGTCTGAAGGTTAGAGGATGGTGTTAAGACTTTCTGTGCAAGTGTTTTGAACTCTTTAATAGTGACTTTACGTCTTTTTCTCTTACGTGCTTGTGGCGTAATAACTGCGTCGCTCTTTTGTAGTGAAGGGTCACTGTTAATATTTTCAGTTTGACTGCGGCCAGATAGTAATGATTTTTCCAATATATTCATCTCTCCTGATTTCAAACCTGTACCACTGGTCTCCAAATCTGTTGGCATAACTGCCAACACAGAATCATTTTGTCCTAACTCTGTATCAGAGTTTTCAGCTAGCAATGAGTTTTCCAATACATTTATCTCCTCTGATTTCAAATCTCCTCTACTAGCAATACAATTTATCTCCAAGTCTATTGGCATAACTTTCATCGCAGAATCATTTTGTCTGAATTCCATCTCAGAATCATTTTGTCTGAATTCCATCTCAGAATCATTTTGTCTGAATTCCATCTCAGAGTTTTCAATATCTTCTTCTTTCTTAAAATATTCATTTATAAATAGACTTACTTGCAAGTCATCTTTATTATCCTCACATTTGCTATTTTCATTATCTGTGACATCGGTCAGGAATACATCTGAATTATTTATCATCTCTGATATATTTATTGGATTCTGAGAAAAACTCAGTATATTCTCTTCACCAAAATTAATCACCTTTACGTCCTTTTCTGTATTTTCAATCTCATTTTGTAAACCTCCATTTGCTTTACTGTCACAATTTGTTTCACAGTTTCCCCCAGAAATGATCTCAACACTGTCAATGGCCTGATTCCTTTCAAAACTAGTTTTCTTATTCAAATCATTATTTTTATTTCTATCCACTACGTCTGCTTCATTATCATTGTGAATTATTTCCCTTTCTTGGTCTCTGTTGTCCGGGAACACCTCAGAATGCTTCATCACCGCAGTTGTAGATTGTATTTCAGAGTCGCAATTTTCATTTGACTCAGTTCTCAGTCTCATATTCTCACGTTGAGACTGAAAAACATCCAGCCAATCACTATCATCAAAAGCCACTCTCTCATTTCCTTCTTCACTTCTGTTGTCTTCATCATCTGAATTCCTTTCAGTATCACGATCCCTTCTGGCAACGTCCTCTTCCTCTATATTAGAGCTGTCAATTCTACTAGCTGCAGCTTCAAGTCCAGTTATAGAAAATCTGGATCAAAGAGAATTAAAACTCACATGTTAACATAAATAAACAATGATATATCATTTATAAAACATATTATAGCTTCAACACTTGAAGTTGGATGTGCTGGGCCATTGACACCCACACATAGATATTCTCTGGACTGTGCATCCTGTTGAAAATCTTGTAGCATCATTGTCCTACTACAAAAAAGTGCAAGTGGAAGTTTGAAAACAAACCAAAAAATACCAGTTTGTTGCTGGAGCATGAAAAGGGTGCAAAAGGCTGTACTATTTCATTCATTCATTGGTACCATACCTTCCGGCGTAGGAGATCATGTCTCTTCAAAGTCCTCTGTTTGTTATACATTTAAATATAGTTTCTGATGATTCTGCATCATGCCAGGCTTTCAAGCCATCCAACATTTTCTCATGTTGTCTTCCTCTGTCTCTCTTACCCTTGATCTTTCCAGTAGTTATGATGTTCTCCAGCCCACCTCTTCTTATGACATGACCCAGAAACTGATTGTCGTCTATTACCTGCTGTACTATTACCTGCCATGAATATCATAAGAAGCAACTCAGAGGTTTTGAGGGTGGAATTGACTCTCATTCCATAGAGGGATAAAGTTATCCAAAAGCCATAAGTCTGATGCTCTGAGCTAAAAAGTGCAGACCAAGCTGTAAACCATGGCACAACACATTCCATTTTCCTGACTGCAACCTGCTAGTCTGCAGGATTCTAAGAACAATGCAAAAGAAGAATTGACATTTATCTCACTATGGCAATCCATTAGTAGTGTCCCCTTTCTGCTAACTATCAGTGCCAACACCAAGCAAGGAATTAAAAAGTAGGTGCGAATTTACCTCAAGTAATTTTAAAAAAATGATGTGGGTGCCCATTTCCAGCCGGCAACTAGAGAATTGATGCACTGGCAACTGAACATTATTCATTGGTGCAGATATCTAGAATACTGTCAATAAACTACCTACACCACAGGCTTCACAGTCAATGAACTACACCACAGACTCCACAGTCAATGAACCACACCACAGACACTTCAAAATACAAAAGGCCAAAACATGGGCATCACAGAAAGGGTCAGTTGTTACCAAAAATAACTTGGATTTCAAATACAGAAATGTACCTCATCAAGAATGGTTCTATGTGCTGATCTGACACAGCATCATCTTGGCTGATGTGACAGATAATTTGTCACTTTCCATATGCTACTTGTCACCAGTCAATCAAAAAACATGGAAGAAAAGTCGCATATATCAAGATAAGTCAAGCTGTATGAGATCAGCACTCAAAACTATCTTGGAGAAGTACTTGTTTTCTAGCTATACTGGTGAGAATTAGGTGTTTTCTAGTTATACTGGTGAGAATTAGGTGTTTTCTAGCTATGCTGGTGAGAATTAGGTGTTTTCTAGCTATACTGGTGAGAATTAGGTGTTTTCTAGCTATACTGGTGAGAATTAGGTGTTTTCTAGCTATGCTGGTGAGAATTAGGTGTTTTCTAGCTATGCTGGTGAGAATTAGGTGTTTTCTAGCTATACTGGTGAGAATTAGGTGTTTTCTAGCTATACTGGTGAGAATTAGGTGTTTTCTAGCTATACTGGTGAGAATTAGGTGTTTTCTAGCTATGCTGGTGAGAATTAGGTGTTTTCTAGCTATACTGGTGAGAATTAGGTGTTTTCTAGTTATACTGGTGAGAATTAGGTGTTTTCTAGTTATACTGGTGAGAATTAGGTGTTTTCTAGTTATACTGGTGAGAATTAGGTGTTTTCTAGCTATGCTGGTGAGAATTAGGTGTTTTCTAGCTATGCTGGTGAGAATTAGGTGTTTTATAGCTATGCTGGTGAGAATTAGGTGTTTTCTAGCTATGCTGGTGAGAATTAGGTGTTTTCTAGCTATGCTGGTGAGAATTAGGTGTTTTATAGCTATGCTGGTGAGAATTAGGTGTTTTCTAGCTATAATAGTGAGAATTAGGTGTTTTCTAACTATGCTGGTGAGAATTAGTTGTTTTCTAACTATGCTGGTGAGAATTAGTTGTTTTCTAGCTATACTAGTGAGAATTAGTTGTTTTCTAACTATGCTGGTGAGAATTAGTTGTTTTCTAACTATGCTGGTGAGAATTAGTTGTTTTCTAACTATGCTGGTGAGAATTAGTTGTTTTCTAGCTATACTGGTGAGAATTAGTTGTTTTCTAGTTATACTGGTGATAGTTAGTTGTTTTTTAACTATACTGGTGAGAATTAGTTGTTTTCTAACTATGCTGGTGAGAATTAGGTGTTTTCTAGCTATACTGGTGAGAATTAGTTGTTTTATAGCTATACTGGTGAGAATTAGTTGTTTTCTAGTTATACTGGTGATAGTTAGTTGTTTTCTAACTATACTGGTGAGAATTAGTTGTTTTTTAACTATACTGGTGAGAATTAGTTGTTTTATAGCTATACTAGTGAGAATTATTTGAAAACATGAAATTCAGAAAAAAACAAAACCCCCTCTAAGTATGATGCATGATTCGCTCTTGTCATATATCTAGATGTCTGTGGTTACACAAGCACTTAAACGAGCATGCATACATACATACACACACCCTTATTTGTTTCAGCAGATGGTCTGAAGCAAGCCTGTACCAGATGGAGTTAATAGGGCACAAGCTGAACATGACTTTTCATGGCTAAATTTGTCAATCTTTGAATGATTTGGTTTGTTGCAGAATAAGCATGGAAAAATATCATTGCTGATCTGTTGCACATTTTGTCTGAACCTTTCTTCTTCTGCTCAAATCTTCTCTGCTCTGTAATGAATTCTCAATTGTCTTGGCACCACTATGCAGAATTATTCTTCATGTGACGCGATCTTCTGTCAACTTTTCTCTGCTGTCAGAAGCGATTGAAAAAGCATTAATTGATGATCTGTATATATTTTCTGTGTTGCAACTTTGGCCTGTTTCTTCTTTTAGCTCTCTGTGTTTACTCTCAATTCCCCCAGCACAGTATGTGTTTTTGGACATGGCTTTTGTTCATCCTTTGGATATGCCTAAGCCACATACGTCTTCTGTGACTGTAGAAAATATTGTTGGGAGCCTGGTTCTCTGCAGGACCTTATTGTTGGGAGCCTGGCTCTCTGAAGGACCTTATTGTTGGGAGCCTGGTTCCCTGCAGGACCTTATTGTTGGGAGCCTGGTTCCCTGCAGGACCTTATTGTTGGGAGCCTGGCCCTCTGAAGGACCTTATTGTTGGGAGCCTGGCTCTCTGAAGGACCTTATTGTTGGGAGCCTGGCTCTCTGAAGGACCTTATTGTTGGGAACCTGACCCTCTGAAGGACCTTATTGTTGGGAGCCTGGTTCTCTGAAGGACCTTATTGTTGGGAGCCTGGTTCTCTGAAGGACCTTATTGTTGGGAGCCTGGCTCTCTGAAGGACCTTATTGTTGGGAGCCTGGTTCTCTGAAGGACCTTATTGTTGGGAGCCTGGTTCTCTGAAGGACCTTATTGTTGGGAGCCTGGTTCTCTGAAGGACCTTATTGTTGGGAGCCTGGTTCTCTGAAGGACCTTATTGTTGGGAGCCTGGTTCTCTGAAGGACCTTATTGTTGGGAACCTGACCCTCTGAAGGACCTTATTGTTGGGAGCCTGGCTCTCTGAAGGACCTTATTGTTGGGAACCTGACCCTCTGAAGGACCTTATTGTTGGGAGCCTGGCTCTCTGAAGGACCTTATTGTTGGGAACCTGACCCTCTGAAGGACCTTATTGTTGGGAGCCTGGCTCTCTGCAGGACCTTATTGTTGGGAGCCTGGCTCTCTGAAGGACCTTATTGTTGGGAGCCTGGTTCTCTGAAGGACCTTATTGTTGGGAGCCTGGTTCTCTGAAGGACCTTATTGTTGGGAGCCTGGTTCTCTGAAGGACCTTATTGTTGGGAGCCTGGCTCTCTGAAGGACCTTATTGTTGGGAGCCTGGTTCTCTGAAGGACCTTATTGTTGGGAGCCTGGTTCTCTGAAGGACCTTATTGTTGGGAGCCTGGTTCTCTGAAGGACCTTATTGTTGGGAGCCTGGTTCTCTGAAGGACCTTATTGTTGGGAGCCTGACTCTCTGAAGGACCTTATTGTTGGGAGCCTGGTTCTCTGAAGGACCTTATTGTTGGGAGCCTGGTTCTCTGAAGGACCTTATTGTTGGGAGCCTGACTCTCTGAAGGACCTTATTGTTGGGAGCCTGGTTCTCTGAAGGACCTTATTGTTGGGAGCCTGACTCTCTGAAGGACCTTATTGTTGGGAGCCTGACTCCCTGAAGGACCTTATTGTTGGGAGCCTGGCTCTCTGAAGGACCTTATTGTTGGGAGCCTGACTCTCTGAAGGACCTTATTGTTGGGAGCCTGACTCTCTGAAGGACCTTATTGTTGGGAGCCTGACTCTCTGAAGGACCTTATTGTTGGGAGCCTGACTCTCTGAAGGACCTTATTGTTGGGAGCCTGGCTCTCTGCAGGACCTTATTGTTGGGAGCCTGGCTCTCTGAAGGACCTTATTGTTGGGAGCCTGGTTCTCTGAAGGACCTTATTGTTGGGAGCCTGGTTCTCTGAAGGACCTTATTGTTGGGAGCCTGGTTCTCTGAAGGACCTTATTGTTGGGAGCCTGGTTCTCTGAAGGACCTTATTGTTGGGAGCCTGGCTCTCTGAAGGACCTTATTGTTGGGAGCCTGGTTCTCTGAAGGACCTTATTGTTGGGAGCCTGGTTCTCTGAAGGACCTTATTGTTGGGAGCCTGGTTCTCTGAAGGACCTTATTGTTGGGAGCCTGGTTCTCTGAAGGACCTTATTGTTGGGAGCCTGACTCTCTGAAGGACCTTATTGTTGGGAGCCTGGTTCTCTGAAGGACCTTATTGTTGGGAGCCTGGTTCTCTGAAGGACCTTATTGTTGGGAGCCTGACTCTCTGAAGGACCTTATTGTTGGGAGCCTGGTTCTCTGAAGGACCTTATTGTTGGGAGCCTGACTCTCTGAAGGACCTTATTGTTGGGAGCCTGACTCTCTGCAGGACCTTATTGTTGGGAGCCTGACTCTCTGCAGGACCTTATTGTTGGGAGCCTGACTCTCTGAAGGACCTTATTGTTGGGAGCCTGACTCTCTGAAGGACCTTATTGTTGGGAGCCTGACTCTCTGAAGGACCTTATTGTTGGGAGCCTGACTCTCTGCAGGACCTTATTGTTGGGAGCCTGACTCTCTGAAGGACCTTATTGTTGGGAGCCTGACTCTCTGAAGGATCTCATTATTGGTAACCTTATTCTGTCACTTAATACTCTTCTTCTTCTTCAGCACTCATTCTCAAACTCCTGCTGGATCTCCCTTGTAGCAGGACCATGGTTCTACTAGATTTCCAGCAGGATGTAGTCCAAAGAATGTGAATGCATTGTGTTGCCATTTTATCTGTGTCAATGGCCTGACACATCCATCTTCAGCAGGACTTGATATTCAACATTTTGTATAAACATTGTAAGATGTTCAATGAGCATGCATGTGGAACACAAGAATAGAAAGAAGTAGCAGCATAAACACATACAAATGAAGTGATAGAAGAACACAGAAATTAACATTGAAGTGATAGAAGAACACAGAAATTAACATTGACTGAACACACGGAAGTACAGATGATGATGCTGAGTGTATCTAACCTGTCCGCTAACTGTTTGACATCTGCCAGACATGAGGTGTACAATGATGTCTGACCAGAATAGATGTAATTCAGCACAGAGATAACACTGTCCTCTCCAAATGATGTCAGATCAATAACATCTCTCCCATCTGTCACTGAAGACAGCTGCAGGCAAAAGATAATTAACATTCATTTGCATTTTTCAACGGAAGTTCATCAATGTATTTATGATGGAAACAGGAACAGAGAAAAAATAGTCAGTCGACAGATTATCCTCACTGTACATTGAATTCTTCTTCTTCTGCGTTCATTCTCAAACTCCTGCAGATTAGCAGGATGTAGTCCGGAGAACGGATTGTGTTGTGTCATGGTTTACAGCATTGCTGCAATATCTGCGCCTTTCGGCCTGACACATTCGACTTCAGCATGGCTTTGGGTCACTGACCCTATATGGGATGGGACAGCCAACTCCATCCCATAACCTCCTTAGTCGCCTTTTACGACATGTGTGGAAGGTAAACAGTGTTGCAATTCTTTGCTCCCCTTTCAGGCCTCAGCAACACACGGGCGATTGAATTATTGATTTATAAATAGCTTGGATCTAATATCATTTTATCTAAACACATGATGAGGCATGATTCAAAAATATCTTGAAGTAAACAGCTGCGGGTAGAAGAAGCAGAGATCAGAGGAAAGTATGAATTGTTAATATTAAAGACTGGTCCAGCAACACATGGGCAAAGTAGAACAATAAAATCTGTCAGGTCCTGGCAACACACGGGCATAGTATAGCAATAAAATCATTCGTATATCTTACTCATTTGCTAATATTAACTTGTATTATGAAAATTTGTATGTTCACAACTGATTGTATGTTCATAACTGATAATTGATTGTATGTTCATAACTGATAACTGATTGTATGTTCACAACTGATTATATGTTCACAACTGATTGTATGTTCACAACTGATTGTATGTTCAGAACTGATTGTATGTTCACAACTGATTGTATGTTCACAATTGATTGTATGTTCACAACTGATTCACTACTGATTGTATGTTCACAATTGCAACTGATTCACTACTGATTGTATGTTCACAACTGATTGTATGTTCACAACTGAGTTACCAAAGATGAAAGCTGAAAGAAGTGTACTCACAGCTAACAATTGTGGACATCTGGCATGCAAGATGACCTTGTGAGCATGTATTTCAGTTCCTTTGTCAGCCATGATTAATACGTCACTGAAAGTGGGGCAGTTTACCAGGTGAATGTATGATGATAATTCTGCTGAGCTTGATTCAACCTACAATTAAACATAGTACAAATTTCATATATCTATATTGTATTCTATTTTATATCTCAGCACATTGTTCCACAGAGACTTAACCATACCATACTGCAGTCAGATGTCTCAACACAAGTCGTACCATACTGCAGGCAGATGTCTCAACACAAGTTGTACCATACTGCAGTCAGATGTCTCAACACAAGTCATACCACACAGCAGTCAGATGTGCCAACACAAGTCATACCATACTGCAGTCAGATGTCTCAACACAAGTCATACCACACAGCAGTCAGATGTGTCAGGCTGAATGGTGCAGATAGTACAGCTGTGTTTGCAAACAATAATAATATCCTATATCTTCTTCTTCTTTAGCGTTTATTCTCAAAATCCCAATGTACCTCTTCTGTAGTAAGACAATGGTCCTACTAGATGTCCAGCAGGATGTGGTCTAGAGAATTGAGATGTGTTGTTTTGTCATTTTATTTGCACAAATGACCCAGCACATCAGTCTTCAGCAGAATATCCTATATAGGACATTACTTTTTCAGATATTGTAGAATATCTAGACACCACTAATATACCCAATCACATTTGGGAGCAAAATGTGGACTATTGACTTTTGAAACAAGAGCAAATTGGAGAGGTTGCTAGGTTGGTTGTCTATCTAATCTACTACAGAGGCAACGAATAAACTATGATACAACACATTCCATACTCCGGACTACATCCTGCCAGCTGACGGAAGTTTGAGAATTAATGCATAAGAAGATGAAGAGTACTTGGGTTGGAATTATAGAAGATAACAGTCTAAATTAATGAACAAATAAAAACACAATGGACAACTTTGGCACAGTTGAACATCCAGGGACAACTTTGCACAGTTGTACATCGTGGGACAAATTTGGCAAAGTTGAACATCCAGGGACAACTTTGGCACAGTTGAACATCCTGATATAAGAGAAATCTAGTTGTAGTTACTATTCTTTGCTCCCTCCCTATGGCCCAGGCAACACATGTGTGATAGTCTAAAATAATATTAATTCTTACTTTTATTGGACACTCCTTGCAGAATCCACTTGGTTGTACATCATCAGCATCTTGTATGGGTACATTCTGTAAGTCTGAGAGATTGATGCCAACATTCTCAGGAACATCCAGTTCACTTTCCATAGCTAGTTTTGTGAGTATTTCTATGGTCTGTGAGGATGAAGGTGAATCTGTACTGTTGCACACACTTTTGTTCTGAATCTATTGAATAAATCAAGAATTAAAATAGGGTGTAAGGATATGGCATTTGTGCTCAGATGGAACTTGTGCTCAGATGGAACTTGTGTGACTAGATGGAATTTATGCTCAGATGGAATTTGTGTGACTAGATGGAATTTATGTGACTAGATGGAATTTGTGCTCAGATGGAATTTGTGTGACTAGATGGAATTTGTGCTCAGATGGAATTTGTGTGACAAGATGGAATTTGTGTGACTAGGTGGAATTGGTGTGACTAGATGAAATTTGTGCTCATATGGAATTTGTGTGACTAGATGAAATTTGTGCTAATATGGAATTTGTGTGACTAGATGGAATATGTGCTCAGATGGAATTTGTGTGACTAGATGGAATATGTGCTCATATGGAATTTGTGTGACTAGATGGAATTTGTGCTCATATGTAATTCACATGATTAAATGCATCTGTTCTCAGATGGGATGTGTGTGATCATATAAGACATGTGATCAAATGGGATTTATGATCAGATTGGATTTGTGATCAGATTGGATTTGTGATCGGATGGAATTTGTGATCAGATGGAATTTGTTATCAGATGGAATTCATGATAAAATAAGGTTTGTGATCAGAAGAGATTTTTGTATGAATGTAAATAGGTTGGTTGGTTGCTGATCGAGTGACCCATGCCCTTTGCCATTGTGTGATATATGCATGTGTTTATGAACTGTTGTTTTGTTTCATATAAGATGTTACATTTATCTGACCTCGGAGGAGGAAGCATTTTCTTGACGTCACCCAATGCTGGACATTAAAAAAAAGGAGGGGGGTCGACAGTTTCGTAGAGTTAAATTAAAATGTTACATATAGAAAAACTACAGCCTCTATATATCAACTTGTTTGGTATCTCTGACAACTCGGCTGATTTCTTTGGGATTTGTGTTGTTATTAGATGATCTTTTTTGCTGTTTGTTATTGTATAGGATTTATGTGATTAAATTGAATGAGTAGTCTCTGCATCATCTTCCTAGGATAATGTTTGCTTATAGATCAATAAATATAACAAAATGCCATGTCTATATTTTCCTTGCAACTAACATTCAGAACAAAAATTGTCATATAAATCAAAATCCAAACAACTCACAATTTCTGGAAGCTGTTCACACTTCTCAGACCTTCTCCTTCCAGGGATGGAAGAGATCCTCTTGAGTTTACTTCCAGGAAATATAGTGTTTACTGACACAGGAGGCATCAACTCTTGAACATAGAAACTTAGATCTTTGATACCTTCAATCAAAGGATGTTCTAGGGATGACTCTAAAGCTGACACTTCTAGAGCGGTTTTTGACCACAAGAGTGGTGGTGACATCAGAGATGTTGAATTTGATGCAGATTTTTTCCCAGTTTTAAAAGGTGGAGTTTTTGGTTCTGGGGCAGCCTGGATCTAAAAATAATTTGAGAGCAATGAGTTATAAGTAAAATACACTTTGTCTACAAGTGTGAAATATTTTTTCAATTATATTAAGAAAACTAATCACAAAAATTCTTTCAAAAATATTCAATTCACCTTTGTATCAGCATATGCCAGCAGTCTGCTGCGGAGGACCAAGAATATCTTCATAAATCATGGCATACAAGAAAACACTGGAAGATAGACATGCAACAATCCAATCTATTATCATGAAAATGTGCATATCAATTCAAACTGGGTACAAGAGAACTCAAGTGTTGATCCTTGTTTGATGATGATGATGAAATAATCTCTTTAGCTGTGAGCAGGTGATGTTGTTCGTCCATCAGAAGCGGTGATGACCATTTGTTACATCCAATTTGAAAATTCAATTTTAGTTATGTCCTTGATTATGAGTTCATAGATGGATAATGAGCACTATTCGAGCTGTAAATGTCCTTTCGGGCATGGAATGACGACTGTAGACGGATATTAGTCTATCCGTGACTTTCTAGCTACTCTCCTCTTTTCACAAGATGATGAGCTCTTTTTGATTGTAGAATGCCATGTAGATCTATTTTGTACAAGTTCTTCCCATGTATCCTGGTTGTGAGCAGGTAACTCATGACAGCACATAGTTTTTCTGACAATATCACAGGTTCTTCTCATCTGTGTAATGGAGATGGCATCTGGATTCATATATGGTTGCCTCGAAGGCATGGTTGTGTAAGGGGGAGAGGAAGTTTATAGATGTATGTTTAGTCCCCAGAGGGAGGCATTTCAGTGTGACAGTACACCAGGATTATCACTTTTTATCAGGAGCACAGCACACATATCTGGACCAACTATCTCATAATTCTTCTGTCAGACTTATTGACAAGTGATATATATATATATCAGCAGTGATGATAGTACATCTAACTTCCCCATCACCTAGAACTCTATCACAAAAGGACAGCTGTTCAATGTTGGCCTGCGTCTCTTTGTTATCCATGGAGATTATTTTATAGAAGACAAAAGTCAGAAATTGAGACACGATGTGACAATTTTTTCCGCAGGTGACGGGTTGTCGGCCTATTTCCCAACTGTTCTTACTCAACTCTCATGACATGATAATTTCAATCACTACATTTACACTGAACGGCAAGCAAGGGGTGCTAAAACAGCCATAAATCATCCAAAGACAAAATGGAAGTACCAGACAATAATGTAATAAGGTTGTTTTTTTTTTAAAAACTGTCTATGCCCAAGGACACGCATGTGGTTGCGTCTGTGGGTCTCACCTATGGCCCACTAGACAAACCACCCATGCAAAAGAAAATCTTAGTAGATAATATGCCGTTATATTGAGGTTATCTTCTTATAGAAGCTTCATGGCATGTCATCTATACAATTATGCTCCTTGTGCTGTTATTTTGTTGTTGAATTGTGTTTCATGTTTACTTGAATATATGTATGCACCCTCTGTGGTTGGGAGGGAGCCAGAGATGTACTGTGCAGCACTGGGGAGGAGGAAACTGACAGCACTGATTTTTCCTATGGCTGAGACCCATCATAGAAGCACAGTGACTCAGGACGTGACAATCCTTTTGACGTGAACATTTGGTTGCATGCCTAAAGCAATAGAGAAGTTCGGCATAACCAGTAGTCATGTGGTGGCGGGGAATGAGCATGAGCACAGTGAACCCTATCTTGGCTACAGTGGCTCAGGACAGTGCATAGGTTGAAACCTACCTTCCTGGAGGTGTGATAGTTATTCTCTGGCTCCGTCCCAGGGTGGGACGAAAATCCACAGACATCCCATGCAATATAATGCCATGAGCCCATAGACCACTGGATCAGCAACCAACCATGCCCAAGGACATGGCCTGACAAGGCCGCAGATAACAGGGAGATGTCCACCCCATTCCCCCTTTAGCAAAGCAGAACATGCATTTAAGTAGGCTACTTTTAATTAGATTACTTGACTTAGCCAGAAGTTGGCAAACACCCCACCCACCGATTTTTCTCTCGGAAGACCTTTTAAAAACATTTTTTATTAAAATATACCCTCACCACTTGCGAGAGTGTAACCTTTTTCCTGATTGTGTAAGGTTTTTTTAAATAACTTTTTGTACAGTTTTTAGTCTCAATAGGTTGACAACTATGACTAAAAGTCCAGGCCAAGGTTGCCACGTGGGAATGATTGTTGTTTAGAAACCAAAATCATAGCATAGGAATTTCCACAAGCGATCCACTCTCTGTTAAAATCCAAAGTCCCAGTCAAATGCTGATTACATGATTAATAAGACTCAATAATGTTGATATTGGCTACTGGGATTGTTACAATGTTTGATATCGGGATCCAGAGTTGAGCGATTGTAGTGAAACAAAGCTTCTACAAGGGTACCAACTACAATCTTCATCCTGGCAACATGCTTGGCAATTGGACCTGAATTCAAATGAAGAACTAAGGCAATAACTTACGGCAGAGAAAATGTAGCGAGTTATTCTGTGAGATATTCTCTTCATGGCTTCCTCCTTTGAAAAAGTTATTAACAAACTTGCAGAATCAGCCCTACAAAATTTAGAAATGTAAATTCATAATAAACAATAAGAAATTATACATGCAACATTCACACAGTAAAGTGGAGTTAATACCGATTTACTTTTCTTTTGCCCACCTGGCATGTGCCCATATATCTTGCTAGAAGACTATAATTCTGTAAAATAATTGGCTGAGGATGTGATGGTTGGTTGCTAAATAATTCTAACTCTAAACAAATTTATATTAATAAATAACCACAATAACCTGATACAGACACAGATTCCAGATACCACTGTCCTTGACAGATCTTGATTCTTGATTAGAAACTGGCCTCACAGCACGTGGGGCATTTCCATAAGTGTTCTGCCAGACATCCGACTCAATAGTGTTTCGAGTCTAAGTCGCCAAAACAGACGTCAACATCAGGGCACAATTCTGGCCCTTGCAATAGGTTTCTTTGTTGTTCCATCCACCCACGCCGTGCACGTAATTAGTTCAAGCACAACGTCGGCCTGTCGGAACAACATGGTAACTATTATCGAAGGTTACGACTACGGACAGATCTGGTATCCCCAGCATTGACACTATCCTGATGCAGACACAGATTCATTCGGCAGGTCATTTGGTATGTATGTCAGACTATCGTCTGCCAAAGATGATTCTCTATGGTGAGCTGGAGAAGGGTACACGATCTCAAGGTGGCCAAAAGAAGAGCTACAAGGACTTGCTAAAGACCTCAATGAAATCCTTTGAAATAGACCAAGATACATGGGAAGAACTTGCACAAAACAGATCTACATGGCGCACTACAGTCAAAAAGAGCGCATCATCTTATGAAAAGAGGAGAAATGCTGCAGTCCAACACCGAAGAGTAGCTAGAAAGTCACAGATAAACCAAATCCGCCTACAGTGGTCATTTCATGCCCAAAATGTCCAAGGACATTTACAGCTCGAATATGGCTTATATGAACTATGAACTATTAGGCATCAACATAGTTCTAACTCAATTTTCAAAAGTGGATGTAACAAATGGTCATTATCACTTGTGATGGACAAGCATACAATTCATTAGTGAACATTTTCAAATATGGAATATTTTGGGTGTTCTCAGTAGAAAAAACTATTTAAAGGGAATCTGCGACAACAATAAGTTTAAGAACCACTGGTGTAAAACATGAGAACCATTGACATAGAACATGTCCTGTGTTTTCAATAGATTGTTCAAAATGTACATGTCAGTGTCACCAACCTTAAATCTCTAATATAGATGATGTTTCAATCTGTTACCTGTTCCAAATCTGACTTTTTTCCATGGTTCTTATTCTTCTTCTTCAGTATTCTTCTCATTCTCAAACTCCGACTGGATCTCTCTTGTTGCAGGACTTTGGTCCTTCTAGAATTTCAACAGAATTTAATCCATGGAATAGAAATGCATTATGTTGCCGTTTTATTTGCGCCAATGGCCAGGCACAACTATCTTCAGCGGCTTCCCAAATTAATGATAGTGTTGTTTTCTGGCTGTATGGATGCCACGATTTTATTTCTTTTCCATGAGACTTTTGATAATTAACTTAATTTCTGGAACCACAAGAGTTGGTGGGCCATCACTGCACACACAAGGGGTGGTGAACCATCACGGCACACACAAGGGGTGGTGAACCATCACGGCACACCCCAGGGGTGGTGAACCATCACGGCACACCCCAGGGGTGGTGAACCATCACAGCACACACAAGAGGTGGTGGGCCATCACTGCACACACAAGGGGTTGGTGCATGTCAAAGAATTAGTGAAACTAAAAACTGCTATTATTGTATGTTTTTCTGCTAGGGAGCAACTTGGAGCTGTGTGATAAAGGCTGTATACTCTTGCTGCCATCTCAACATGCACAGGTAGGATTTTTAATTTACTCTTTGACAAAAAATAACAACCAGTCCCTTACCGAGAACTCTGGATCTCATGGATGAGTGAGCAAATCTCTAACCTCCCAACCATGCACCACACTAAGGAAACTAAACCAAACTAAATTGTTTTTTCTTCTTTCATTTTGCTTTATACCCCTTTATGCCTTGTACCATCAGGGATAGAATAGTTCTTTTTGTGTTCTTAATATATGTTTATTTTCGTTGACTCTTTATTTCTGTAATCCATCGTTTGCAAGGTCTGCCCCTGGCTTTGTATCCATCATGTCTGCAAAGTAATGCTTTTTGAGGGGCACTGTGTCTGGAAGCATGCAAAAACCACTTAATCTGTTGTCTTCTTATGTAATCCCAAACTAACTGCAGGCCAAAATCAGATTTGCTAGACAAATAGTCCAACTAAAATGTAGCACAATGCATCTACACTCATTGATTAAAATCACATGGAAGGTTGCTATGGTTACACTAGAGCCAACATAAACAAACAATAACTCACAACTTCTTCTTATTCCTTCCATGTCCTCTGCCAGCTACTGTGTGTTCTTCTGTGTCTGCATTGCCTACTAGTCCAAAATGGGCAAGGTCTTCCTTCTCCTGATCTTCTGCTAAAGAAGTAGACAACACCAGTGCCAACTGTGTGTCCTCATCTAACTGACTGCAGGAGACAATATTATAAGAATTACAATGTTACTGTGTTTAGAAAAATGAAATTTCTTCTAAGGAACCTCCTCTGAAGATGCATGTGTTGGGCCATTGATGCAGACACAACACACTTTCATTCTCTGGACTCCATCCCACTGGAAATCTAGCAGGACCTTGGTCATGAGAGATCCAGCGAGAGTGTGAGAATGAACAATGAAGATTAGGAACCAGCATCAATGCACAAGGGGTATTCCCATAAGTTCTCTGCTGGCTATTCCGTCAACCATCTAAGAGAATATAAGCTCAGTGTTCTAATACGTTGTTGACTGTGGGTGGGTTCTTCTGATCTATCCAGAGAGGATGCACTTCCCTCTCTGCTGGTCACTTCCATTTCTATCGGCATCTCTTTCAGTATCCTCTCATCATTTTGTAGTGTATCCATGACAACATCCTCTTCATCATTTTGTAGTGTATCCATGACAACATCCTCTTCATCATTTTGTAGTGTATCCATGACTGCTTTAATTAACTATCTCTTCTCATCAATTTACTATCTACGATAGCTTTATCCGCCAATGACTAGCCTCTGACTCCCGCATGACATGGACAGTAGCTTCATGTGATGCTTTGGACATTGTTGAAAAGAGTAACCTTCTCTTGCACTTTTCTATCTTGTACAACATACTCTGACAGCATCACTGTGAGTGTTGGTGGTTGCATCATCCGCTGAGTGAGAGCCACTATTACTGTATATATTTCCGTTCTCGTGCCCGATATTGTTGCGGTACAGGCAGCAGATTACTCCACCACTTTCTTGCAATTTTTGGTAGAGTGAAGAGTATTAATGCTCTTCAAATAGTGAAGAGTATAAATTAGCAAAAGTTAGAACAGTCAAGATTTTTAGAGAAGAGCAAAACTTGAACATTTAGTAAACCACTGGAAAGATCAAGGGGAAAAGAGACAGAGGAAGACAAAGAGCGAGAAGATTCTGGATGGATTATCATTGTGGTATGGGAGAATGTAACTAACTGAACTTATTACAGGTCCGTAGATGGGGGGGGGGGGACGTGAAAGGTGGCTTGGATGCTCAAAAACCCATTTGCATATCATATGTTTTTCAATAACACATATCCTTACCTATATAAATGTAATATTGCTGCTATCGTATGTTTTTCAATGTAAAATATCCCAACCTATATACATGTAATCCACAGAAGACGGATGTGTCGGGACATTGGCGCAAATAAAACAGCGACACAACGCATTTCCATTCTCTGGACTGCATCCTGCTGGAGATCTAGTAGTACTGTTACAGGAGAGATCCAGCAGGAGTTTGAGAATGAACGCTGAAGAAGAATATACATGTAATATTGCTGCTATCGTATGTTATTCAATGTAAAATATCCCAACCTATATACATGTAAAATTGCCCCTTGCAAGCTCCAGCTATACAGAGTTTAGCACATTCAAGAATCTATATAAAGTTATTTTGCAAACAAATGTTTACCTCTTAGTTCTGGAAATCTTGGAATTCTTTCTTTGCAACGGTTTCAATCTTGTTTGTCTGAAACAAAAATTCAGTTTATAACCTTGTGATATTCATGCAGGGTACACAGCAACATGCGTGATACAAGAAGTATGTTGTTGCTGAAACCAAATTGCTGCTGAGTTGATCTACCTTTGGCAGCTTAATGCCTTACATAAGTGCAGGTCTTCTCAAGTTGACTTAACGACCCATAAAGTAAGTATGCGACTATGAAGTGTATTTTTAAAAGTTTTTTTTCTGGCAGTTGAGAGGGAAGGAATTCCATGGGAGGTGTTTAGGTGTTCTGTTGAGATAAGGGCTGTCTACACATAGATATATGCTGGGGCTGACATAGTTTAAATAGCTATTGGTTCTGGCATGTCCTGCTCGAAACTGAATGATGGTTGGTTGCTGATCCAGCGGTCAATCTCCTTTGATCCAAAACTGAAAGATAAGGGATTGATTTTTCCTGCATACCGTAATCTATTTATGTCGTTATTGTCTTTTGGTCGGGTCATTTAGCTAAATACATTTCTTCAAAAGAAGTATATAGAAGTTATTACGAGTACATGCCTGGGTGTTGCTAAAGCCCAACAGAGGAGCAAAGAATAGCGATAATGTGATCTACCAGCATGCCGGAGAAGGTGACAAAGGAGGTTATGGGGCTAGAGTTGAATGTTCCATCCAACAGAAGGTCAAAGTGACCCCTATGCCATGCTGAAAAAGATGTGTCAAGCTGAAAGGTACAGATATCGCAGCTGTAAACCATGACACAATGCAGTCCATTATCCAAAGAATAGTAGCACTGTCATTTACTATGTATATCATAAAAGGTGACTAAGGTGGGTTTGGGTTGTCAGGCTGGCTGTCCCTTCCAGAAGGAAGTAAAAGTGACTTAAAGATGCTACGGTGAAGTTGGGTATGAAAAGAACAGGCATCGCAGCACAGTTGTAAACCATGACACAACACATTCTATTTTAGAGACTACATCATGATAATTGACAAGAGTTTAAATCTAATACAAAAGACGAATGAACATGACCATGTGACACGCTTCGCTATTATCATGGTGTCACTTGATTAGAAACTAGCATCACAGCATGCAGGGCACTCCCATAAGTGCTCTGCTCTCCTATCCAGCAGTTATCCCAGTGTATGTAGACTCAAAGAGTCCTGGTCAGGTTTTGATTATGCAATCTTCGGGTCTTTCCAAAAAATCTAATTTTATTTCCTCACCTTTAGACACTCCCATTTCTTTGTATATGTACATTCGCAGCTTCTTTGACATCATCTTCATCTTGTCATGAATTTATGACTGCCTTAATCAAGTCTGCTTTATCTCTTCTGAGCATTGTGCCATCTATTGTCGCATAGACTACCAATAAGTCGGCTCTCTCATTTAGTTACAATTGGGACAGATTAAAACCTGGTTTTTGTGATACTGTCATCTGCTGACAACTAGGAATATTTAAAAGCATTAAAATAAAAATGAAACCTTCACAACTAGAACTAATTAAAAACACAAAAGCAACATGTAGAATCAAACACGTATAACGTATATCATAATGGTTTTTTCTCTTTGAGAAGATTTAGACATACTGTTCTTTTGTTGGGTACATCACCTAGGCCCTCAAAGTCAGGCATTCATGCTAAACTTTCACAATCAGAGTGTGAAATAAACAGCTGCAATCTTTACACCATCAATTCAGAACCCGCAGGACAAACTCCATCATCAAACCCCCTCCCCCCTTTTAGAGAAAATAAATGAAATTTGGATGGACACTTATGGGTATTACTTTTGCTGCATTCGCCCAGGACAGCAACCTAAGCTGAGGGTGGCTCCTGCCTAGTTTCAGCGCTGTAGGACATGTACAATATGTAATAGGTTCTTACTAATAACAAAACAACATTACACAAAGTCTTCTGGCAATATCCCAGCATTCAGCTTGGTGTGATGTTCTTCTTCCTGCTGCTTGAGCAAATTTTTCACTTGATCAACTGTCATCTTATTGGCTGCTGCACACTTTTTTAAATGTGTTTGACGACTCTTAAAAATAAAATAAAAAGTATTCTCTACACCTTTGTAAAATGTGGCAGCATACTATAATATTCAAGAACAATAAAAAGTTTCAATAGTAAATAAAATGCAAATCACAACAAAACAAACTCTTACCAAGTACTGTGATATTTTCTTTGATGCAACACATTGAATAGAGATGTAGAAAAAACAAAATTTAATATTCTATTAACAATTTATCACCTGAGTGCCACCCCTGGATTTCTAGTTTAGAGTGCAAATAATAGGTAGTCGTCTTTCGAGGCATATTGTAGTAAGTGACTGTTAGTTGTAATTTTCTGGATTGAAATGTTTGGAGTGCCGATCTTGCATCTGTCAGGAATACTACAGACTATGAATCAAGATTAGTGCTCAGCAGTTTTTCAGTTGTCACCTTGATTGCCTGGATTTCTGTCTTGTAATTATGACAGAATTTCCCTTATGATACTTTAATTGTGTCCCAAACATTGGTACATTATATATATTCCTGCTCCTCCATTTTTCACTGCATTCTCCGCTGACCCATCTGCATATACTCGGATTCATATGTTTTGTGGATTTTCGTCATCCAGTAGACTGTAAGCAATTGTCTTACATTTTACACTATTCTGTTTATTCTCACTGAAAATTCTGTTCACCTAATATTTCTTGAATGTGCAAATCAGGTGGGATTTTATGTAGCCTCATAACTAACTACATTTGCAAATTAGGCGGGATTTTATGCAGCCTCATAACTAACTACATTTGCAAATCATGCGGGATTTTGAAAAGCCTCATAACTGCATGTGCAAATCACTCTTGGCGTGGTAATTGATGGCCTTTATTTTTGTATGCAGTTCTGGTTTTTGCGTGCACTGTCTTAAATTCGGTCCATGTACATTCTAACCACATGCACTGTCACACATTTCAGCTTAGATGGGAATGTTGATAGCCAACCCCATACTCAAACCTTCTTAGTTGCCTCTAACAACATGCATCAGATGTCTCTGAGTAACTATAAATTGCTACTTCTCACCAACATAAATGCATAAGAAGCAACAACTTAATAAGTAAAAATCTGTGCATTTATATAAAAACAAGATAACTTACAGACTGAACCTTGAACTTTCTCCCACACATGGGGCAGTTTAACACAGCTGTTCTTGCAGCCTCTAGTTGCTGCTGGCGTGTGATATCTTCCTGCTTTGCTGCATCCACCTGCAATAAACAAATTAATAAATATGTATCATCCTATTTTCAATGTTGAAGATTGTATACAATCGAATGAATACAAAACTCTGGGATCTGTGTAGTGTAGTGGTTAACAGTCCACCTTGTGTTCAAGAGGTCACGGGTTTGAATCCGGTTCATATCATCTTGTTTACATAGTGGAATGTTTCAGAGATTCCTGGGAATTATAGCTTGAAGCTACAAAGTTACATTTCACGGTAAGTATTCTTGGAATGCAGTTTGGTCCTTCATTATGAGGAACAGAATACATATTGGGAAACTCGGGTACAATGAAGTCAATCCTCTATGCCTATTTGAATACAAGACTAATACAGAAATAAGACAAATGTATATGTCACCAACATACTTCCTCTACTTTTACATTCACTCTCTGATAACCAACACAAAAGTTTGTGAGATTTCTACTGGGAAATGTGAAGTGTATTGTGATGCTGGTTTCACAGAGCAGCTGCATTTATTTTGCTCCTTCAGGCCCAACACAACTGTTTTCGGCATGTCACCAACATAATAAATTCATTGAAACATATCCTGGATAGGACATAGTTTGTTAATCAACAGTTGTTGAATTTTTAGGCATGGCTATACACCTGTGTGTTACAGAAGCTCAAGAGGGTTATAAATAATAGCTACGCTGTTTACCTGTCATGCATGTCGTAAGAGATGACTACGGATGGTTTTTTGGGGCGGAGTTGGCTGTCCCACCCCATATACGGCCAAAGAAATCGGATGTGCTGGGTCAAAAGGTGGAAATAATGCAGCTCTGCTATAAAACTAGCAGTACAACATATCTCAAGCTCTCCAGTTCTAATAACATGAAAATTTGTTATGATTATTTGAGAGCGAACACAGAAGAGGCGACAAAGTGACTCAGAAGAGATACTGAAGTCTGATGTGTCAGGCTGAAAAGTGCAAACCATGACACAACACATTTTATTCTCCAGGTTTCCATCCTGCTATCTGCAGGAGTCTGGGTATCAGTGCAGAAGAAGATTAGATGGCCAGGGTGCCTTACAGTCTCACCATGTGCACAATGCTCTACAGTGCAAGCTGGATGACACCCGTTTTGTCTATTGGCTCAATTTACCAGTTTCTCTCTCTAACCATTTTATGATGCCTTATCTCTTACAATTTTTTTTACAAATGTTAACCCTATATTACACAGTATATTTTTTTTTCAACAAACCAATTTGACTCAAATATTTTTACCATTTTAATGGTTATTTCCGTTGAAAGTTGAATGTTTTTCGATGGATCCTTCAAGATGATACATGTTTTGTATGTTAATCTGCATATATTTAAATTTGTATGTTAATTTACATGTATTTAAATTTGTAAATGAAATTTTTACCAAATAACTTTGCCAATAAAAAATTTACCATAGGTGCATTTTTATAAGGTCTATCCCCAGATGATGATGGTAAGAATATTCACACCTGTTGTTAAGCATAGGGGTGGTGACTGGGAGCTTTAGTTGTCTATCCAAGACCAGATGTGCCACCTTGGATGTGTTGAATCAGTATTTATTCAGTTTTGTCTTGATGTTATCTATCCATCTTGTTTTTAAGTCTTCCTCTGGCCCTGTATCCGGATCTTCTTATATTGTACGTTCTTGTTGGTAGTTGGTTATGGTTTATTCTCATAAGGTGTCCAAATTATTTTATTTGTTGTTTGTTGATGCATCCTGTGCATGGTCTTATACCGATTTTTTTCCTGACATCATCATTTCTCATTTTGTCTAGTTTGGTCACTCTTGCGACTTTCCTCAACCATTTCATCTCACATGTTATAAGTTTTCTCTGCTGGGCTGCTGTCAGCGCCCATGTCTGGCATTGATAGCAGAGTGTTGGCATTAAATTACTGTTTATCATCTGTCTCTTAACTTCCATCTTGATTTTTGTGTTGAGCAGTAATGGTGATAGATGACAAGGTATATTTTCATTTAGTTTCCTGTTAGTTAGTTTTCTTAAATGAAATATTCAGCATCGATACCACTTTAGCTTATTTGTGCATTCAGTTTTTATAAATAAATATTCTCCCTTCCCTTAAACTCCCCCCCCCCCCAAAAAAAAATTTATACAGAAAAGGGTACCACACTCATGAAAACATTAATATACAACTTGTCCAAATTTTTAAAACATATTATGCACACTTGCATACTTGAAGCTAATACACTTGAAATATCCAGTAAAATATATTATGCATACTTGAAGCTAATACACTTGAAATATCCAGTAAAACATATGTATACTTGAAACTAATACACTTGAAATATTCAGTAAAACATATGCATACTTGAAATATCCAGTAAAATATATTATGCATACTTGAAACTAATACACTTGAAATATCCAGTAATCATGATGTTATCATGGAAAACCTAGAATGGTGTGATAGATAGTTACATGTTAATATCAATTCGGTGATGAAATATAATAAATGTTACCTTGTCAATGCACTTATTTATGTGCTGTGTCCTGCGATGGGAGTTCATGTGACTGATATTCATATTGCACACTTGACACATTACTTGTTCCTTGATCTCAGCATGCTCCACTTTATCTGTGTAAAGAAACAAAACATGCAAAATTTCACTTTGCAGCCACCATCTTCATTAGGACTCTACCTCTGCGTTCATTCTCAAACTCCTGCAGATTAGCTGGATGTAATCCGGAGAACGGAATGAGCTGTCATGGTTTACAATTTCGCTGTGATATTTCAATCTGATACATCTGACTTCAGCATGGTATATATATATATATATATATATATATATATATATATATATATATATATATATATATATATATATATATATATATATATATATATATATATGGAATATCCCCTATATGGGATAGCCAACTCTCCCCCCCCCATAACCTCCTTAAAAGGTCATGCTGAAGTCAGATGTGTTAGGACAAAAAGTGCAGACATCAATATAAATCATGACATAATACATTACATTTTCTCTGGACTAGATCCTGCTAATCCGCAGGAATTCAATAATATATATATATATTTATTGAATCGATGATTAGAACCAAGTCAATACACAGAGTCCTGATGGTTACATAACCAGCAATTATCAATGCATATGTGGGTCTGAGTGCTAGAATGTTATATTGAGCCAATCCTTCTTTATGAATCTGAATCATGGACAGTAAACAAAAGAGCTCAACTGAGATGTGGTTTTTGAGAAGAATGATGAAAATTCCAGGGATACTAAAACTAATAGAAAACTAATGTAGAAATATTCAGATATGCTGGAGTAAAAAGACAAATTATATCAAAAATTTGAAGCAGACAGTCAAGATTTTTAGGGCATGTGATGAGAAACTCAAAACTTGAACATTTTGTAACCACCAGAAAGATCAAGGAAAGAAGCGACAAAGGAAGACAAAGAGAGAAATTTCTGAATGAGTTGTCACTGTGGTATAAAAAGATGTCACCAATTGAATTTATTAACAACACAAGAAACAGAGTTGTGGAGAAATATGAGTGCCTACTCCACTCTGCATTACACTTGATTGATATTCTTGGAAATTGAGAACCACAAGAATTCTAGGGCAGCGAGGAGACTGACAAACAGAATTATAAATATGTAACAAAACAAATGCTAGAAGTTTTATGAAGCTCTTGGTAAAAATACAAATTCCAAAAAACCCACAAATTTATATGAGGCAACATTTAATAATTGCAATTATATTCGGCATATTTAAAACCAAAATGCATCCACATGTTGCAGGGGCCTGAAAGGGGAGCAAAGAGTAGCAACAATGTGAAATGCCATGCAGGAAGCAAGTAAGCAGGTTTGGGGATGATGGGTGTCACATCCTATTAAGTATGTTGATTATCTTCTTTGCACGCTAAACATTTCCATAGGTGCTGAGATCTCTGCTTCAGTAAATCTCTCATGGTATAGCAGCTGATGGTTCTGGTTCTATGTTGGTTCAGTTTTCTTTTTGAAATCTTTGTTGGGTGTTCTCTACAGGCCTATCCTCACTCCCAATTCAAGCATTCTCAATACTGACTCCTGCATCTCAAAATCCTCTGATCGTGCAGACTCACGTTGTGCAGTGAATATGTCTGCTCTGTTCAGAGGCTGACCATCTGTTATGGTGGCAAGGCTAGCTAATTTGTCTGCTCGTCTGTTGACCTCTATACCCACATGTCCGGAAACAAAGATAAGTGTGATTTTTCACAGTAGGGCCTGCTTTTTTAGCTCTCCCTAAAGACTACACATATCGTCTGTTTTGAATATCTGAAACACATTCATTTAGGCGCACATGGGAATAAACTTGTGATTCTAGCCAGTTTTGGCAAACACTCTCATCGTTAGACTGCTTGTTGTTGCCACAAAGACCTGACTGGCTTCATGTGCTTCCTTAAAGTGACCAAAATATTATGCTGAAACTGGCTGTGTCAGGCCAAAAGGTGCAAATATTGAGCTAAGCTGGAAACTATAATACATTGCAGTCTATAGACTACATCCTGCAGGAGTAGAGAATAAATGTAGGAAAATAAAAACAAGATAAAATAACATTTCAAAAAAAATGTCTAATCATGAAATCCTCATTCAGAGACTTACCCGGCTTTGAAAAGTTCTTTCTCAAGCAGCAAAGTTGATGTGTCTTGTAGATCGCAGCATCAATGTCCATGTCACATACAGGACATGTCTGGAAGTTTCCTTTTTCTTGTTCCACAGTTGATTTTAATGAATCTGTACATGCTTCATCAATGCTATAATTTTCAGAAGCATGGTTTGAGATCCCTTTGGAATCAGTAACTGCTGCCTCTTTCAAACGTGTGAATCTTTCACATATATTTCTATCTCTGCTCCTTAAAGGCAGAGTATTTTTAGTGTCGTGGGCATCTGACAAACTTTGTGATTGAATCTTGTTATCTATCACAATATCATTTAAAATAGCCTGTGATGAGGATGAACTCTTCGTCTTAAGTCGCAGCCTTCTTCTAAATTTTGGGGCTTCCTTAAAATCTTCAGTGTCATTCAAATCAGTTACATTCTCCTCTTTTTCTAAATTCATTCGACTTTTTTGCAGTTGAAGTGCCTTATTTAGCAAATGTTTTGTTCTGAATTTGGCTTCTGAACCAAATATTTCTTTTGTGATTCTTTCACATTCTTTTTCAGGGACTGTTGCATTTGTGTGTGTTATTTTAAATATTACACAATCGTTATCATTTTGTTCATCTTCCATGAGAGCAGACAGTGATTATTTTGATAAGGACTCTGTCAATAATTGAAAATAGGCCTAATAATATTGTATGATTTAGCTTAAAACATAGCTACAACTATTAAGAAGCTATATTTTCTAGTGACAATATATGGTTGTGAGATGTGGGCAATGACATCCGCAATAGAAATGAAAATATTGGCATATTTTTAAATGAAATGTTACAGAAAGGCGCTAAGAGTATCATAGATAGAAAGACAAACCACTACATACGTCCTTAAGACCATAGCATAGAAAAAAACTGGCTCCTCAAAACTATTATAAAATAACAGATGTTAACATACTTTGGAGATATAAAAAAGACACAATAGTTTATAATGGAAGGAAAAGTTCCAGAAAAGAAAGCAAGAGGCAGACCAAAACAACAATGGATCCAGGATATCGAAGACCTTTTGAACATTTTGGAAGAAGCTTGCACAGAACCAAGAGGCTTACAGAATGGCAGTGAGGACAACATTCTGTAAAGGACACATCACATACAACAATAGCTGTACCCTACACATTTTAGTTGTTATACTACATCTCACATACAACACTGTAATGCTAGTCTTAATATATAATAATATATTTAAAACCATTGCGTCTACATCATATGTATTATAATAATAATATAATATAAGCCTATATAATATAGTATACATAAATATACATTGAAAATACTTAAATGTGACACTACTCCTCTGGCACAACGGATGTGTTTAGTATAGCCTAATATTTTTAAATATAAATGGTCTAGGAATTAGACCATAGCCTATATTATATAGTATATATAAGTATAATATAAATTATTATATTATACTATAAAAATACTATTAATAATAATGATGATACTTGATTATTTGATACCATAATATGATATTATAATATATAATAATATAGCATAATACGAGTTATCTAAGAAACCAACTTGAGGACTACCCACAATCAATTTGATTTGTTATCCTAAAAATAGATACTTTGAAAATTATATGAATTAACTGTAGTATTAGTATTATATAGGTCCATATAGGGTCTATCATTAGTAGTAGTAGGTAAGCGGAGTGCTAGGCACAGGAGAGGATTGTTTCCGATTGTTTTGTTTGAATTTAAAAAAAAAGTTTTAACAAGTTTACAAATTACACTATACAGTCTGTAGGGCCTACACATGAATAAACAATTCCAATTTCTGCACCGACTGATAATTCACTTTAATTGAAAACTATGTAGGCTGCCAGCAAACATGCATTTGAATCAAAGTTTGATTGAGGTATCATCTCTCCCCCACTACTAAGTAATATTCCCGACTTAGCAAAATATTAGTACAAGATCTTCAGGATTAGAGTTTACAATGTATAGACATTAAACATGGTTGCTGCACAGTGTTGCCAATTCGTTTTACAAAAATATTTGAAATTGAATTATCTACCCACAATATTCCCGCTAATCACTGTGCTACGCGCGCCCTTTTTTAAAATACTTGTTTTACTTATCTACTCACAATTTATAATTTCAATCATCTTGGAGATCGAAGATCGCAAGTAAATACATCAAACTGTGACTATTCAACGCAAGTGTGATTCCATTATTGACATATGGACGTGAAAGTTGGAAATCTACCGTAATAATGTATAAGAAATTAGTTGCCTTCGAGAATAGATGCCTCAGAAAGATCACAAAGGCTAATTGGAAAGACTTCAAATCAAACGATATATTAAGAGAGGAGGCAAAACAAGAATATGTGGATAGCATCATCAGAAAACACCGCTGGACTTACATCGGCCACCTACTTAGAATGAAGGAAGACAGAATTTCAGGACAAATCTTCATGTGGATACGAGACGGGTAAAGAAAAAAAAGGAAGACAAAAAACAACGATCAGAAGAACATTTATGAATGACTTAAAATCAACAGGCATAAATGCATAAGACCTGCAATCCTTGACAACTGACCAACAGGCATGGAGAACTATGACATCCGCCCTATGGGCCAAACTTGGCAAAAGAGGAACTGGCTGACTAACAATTTATATTTTGCCAAAATTCTTAGCGGTGCTCGAGAGAATACAGAATGTCTCTTCTATCTATAATCAACATATTGACAGCAGGTGAAATTGAGGTCAGTTATTGTTTCTCTTATTCATCATCAGGTGACATATTCTTTCCAGAACGCAGTCCTCCCATTGGATCTCTTGAATTCTCCGCGGTCTTGAGCAAGTTGTTCAGTCTCTTTTAGTGACATGTGCAACCATTCTTTAATAACTTTATTCCATCGGCGGCCTTTGTCCCTGTTGCCTTCTAGCATACCCTCTTACTAGACAAGCTACCCATGCAACAAAAAACCTTAGTAGATGACATACTATTATACTGAGGCTCACTTATGGAAGCTTTGTAGCATATCACCTATACAATTATAGGCGCATCTGCTGTTTCGTCCACCATTGTGACTTTTATGGGGGTTAAAAGGATTGGTTTTTCAAGGGAAATCCGTAACGTTATATAGTCCAATGGTGGACGAAACAGCATTTTTACCAATGCATCTTTTCACATCCATCCTTCTAAGACATTCTTCATTAGTAATCTTTGCTGTCAAAGGAATGCGTAACATTCTTCGAATAAATCACATTTCATCTGCCACCAATGATTTTTGTGATGTCTTATTTATTATCCATGCTTTACTTCCATAGAGCAGCACTGGTTCAATGCAGCATTTGAGGACACGTTTTCTAGTATCCATCGATATGGACTTTTTGCATAGGATATTTTTCATTTCATAGAATGTTGCTTTGGCTTGTCATATTCTGCTTATAATTTCGGTCTTGCATTTCATCTGAAGTCGAAGTTATTAATGTTCCTAAATATTTGAAACTATTCACCTGCTTTAAGTTTCTCTCATTTAATACAATTTTACTATTTGGTGGGTACTATTTCCTAATATTATCATTGTCTCTGTCTTTTTTATGTTTTAAACTAAGACATATTTGTTCACTTTCTATCACCGCCCTGTTTAACAGATCTTGGAGATGTTCTTGGCTTTCTGCTATCAACACAGTATCATCTGCATATCGTAGATTATTGATATTGTTTCCTCCTATTTTAATGCCTGGCATATTCTTAATTGATCTCAAAATATTCTTGCTGTAGAGAGAAAATAAATCTGGTGACAATATACATCCTTGGCGTACACTCAGATTGGTACTCCAAATTATACTATATAATCTGTTTCAGAGTTTTGCATCAGTTTCTCTTTGTTGCTGATGGGTGTGAACAATGTCTGCTTGATTGTTATGTATATATTTATTTTTTTGTTAAGTAAAATATACATTTTATGATTTCTTTGAGAACCTTTGGAATTGCAAGCGATTAGTATTAAGTAAGCCCTTGCTTCCTATGTGCAGTGGGATGGGGTTTCTGAACTTTCTTTCATACCCAGGAGACTTCAGCTTTCGGCTTAGTGCATATGTCTATTGAAGAAGCCTAATACTCAGAGGGGGTATATAATTGGGTAAAAATGCTGTTTCGTCCACCATTGGACTATATAACGTTACGGATTTCCCTTGAAAAACCAATCATAATTCATATCTATTCACACCTTAGACAAGAATTCTTAGAGAATTAATTATTAATTCTAAACACTGATTCTAATCCTTCTCCCCCCTCCCAAAAAAAATCTATAAACTAATTCTAATCCTTTTAACCCCCCCCCCCTAAAAGTCACAATGGTGGACGAAACAGCAGATGCGCCGATGCGGTTATTAATAATATAAGAAAAAGACAGTCAACATTAATTGGGCACATAATATAATATAATGAGAAGAGGAGTCATTGAGAATATAGTGACAACGAGAAAGATAGAAGGGAAAAGATCAAGGGGAAGACCTAGAGAAAATATATTGGTCAGTGTGGCTTCGATTGAAGACACCAACAGAGATGATGACATATATGAGAGATCGATGTACATGGAGAAATATGATCGCTAACGCCATTCGGCACGGCACTTGATGAGGATAAATCTGAATAAGAAATGATCGCCGCATTGAGTAAAAAGACCATGTTTAAAGTTTGAAAAAAAAATGTACATGGAAGTTATCTAGTCTTTTATCATCATCATCATCAAGTGCCGTCTCCGCAACGAAGGTTGGCTGCAACGTATCTCCAACATCTCCTGTCTCTTGTCTTGGTGGTGCACTCTGCTAGACTGTAACCTGTCCATCGTGTAATGTTACTCTCCCACTTGTATCTCTGCCTACCTCTTGCTCGCTTCCCTTTGACTTTACCCTCAAGTAAGGTCTTCAATAGGGTGTCATGTCTTTTAATGTGTCCAAAGTATTTTATTTGCCTGATCTTTATTTCTCTTAGTAGTTCTTTCTTCATATTAAGTGTCTTTAGCACCTCTTTATTTGTTTTCTTCTCTTTCCATGATGTTCTCCCTATTCTTCTATATACCCACATCTCAAAGGCATCAATTTTGTCTTCTAATTGTTTATTTAGTGTCCATGTTTCTGAGCCATGCATTAATATAGAATAGATGTAGCATTTTATAATTCTCATTTTTAACTTGTTTTTAATTTGTTTAGATATTAATAATTTCCTCATGTCATTGAAGGTACTTTTAGCCATTCCTATTCTCCTTTTAACTTCTGTTTCACATCTGCCATCATTTGTGACTGTGTCCAAGATATTGATACTGTTTTACTTGTTGTAGTTTCTCTCCCTGTATGTTTATGTTTATCTCCCGTTCTTCTGTGTCTTTGCTGATTATCATGGTTTTTGTTTTTTTTAATGTTTATTACTTTTTAATTCATTACTTGATTTATTGACTTGATCTAGTAGTCTTTGTAGTTAATGTTCACTTTCTGCTAAAAGAACAGTGTCATCTGCATATCTAATGTTTATTATTTTCCCATTGATCTTGAGTCCTGGTGTTTCTTCTATATTTTTAAAGATATTCTCTGTGTAGATATTAAATAGGCTTGGTGATAAAATGCATCCTTGTCTTACCCCTACATTATACATTAGTCTTTTATACATTAACGTAGTAATGTATATCCCAAGTGGTCTAGTGGCTAGGATTTCGCGCTCTCACCGCGACGGCCGGGGTTCGGGTTCGATTCCCCGCTTGGGAAACATTTTTCTCACTTTTTTTTTAGCTATATTTCATCGATTAAAATTCATCTGAAAGGGCCACAAAAAACCTAATCCAATTACAACCCTTACACAACAAATTCATTGGTACCATCCGGCGTAGTCTATCATCTCTTTTTAGCTGTCCATGATATTTTCCACATTCTTCTATAATACCACATCTTTGTCGCCTCCAGATGTTTTCTTGCAATATTGTCAATTCTCCATGCTTCACTACCATATAACAGAATGGATTCTATGTAACTATTCAGTATGTTCTTATACAACAGATCCATCAGTGTAAACTACCGTAGACAGCTGCAGCATCATCATCTCCAGCTCAAGTAGATATCAGATGTTTGATTTCAATGTCCGTTTTCTCATTACTCCCCGCTGTGCATTATCTTCTTCTGCGTTCGTTCATAAACTCATGCAGATTGTAGGATAGCAGGATGTAGTCCGGAGAACGGAATGATCTGTGTCATGGTTTACAGTAGTGCTGCGATATCTGCGCCTTTCGACCTGACACATCCGACTTCAGCATGGCTTTGGGTCACTGGCCCTATATGGGATGGGACAGCCAACTCCATCCCATAACCTCCTTAGTCGCCTTTTACGACATTCATGGAAGGTAAACAGTGTTGCTATTCTTTGCTCCCCTTTCGGGCCCCGGCAACACACGGGCGTTGCGTTATCTGCCAAGTGTGATGATGACCTTACAATAACTCAACGATCTATATTCAATCATTAATTTCTCACTCTTGAATATAGTCTTTATATTGTCAGGATTCGAAAAGTCGAGCTAAGAACAACAACACGGTGACCTGTGATGCACATTGTACAAAGCGTTTAAGGAAGTTTTATAACGGAGTTGGTAGTTCCACCCCCAAAGATCAAAGTGACCCAAAAGTCGTGCTGAAATCGGATGTGTTAGCTGAATAGGAACAGATATCGCGTACAAGCTGTAAACCATAAGTTCACAAAGTGTTTCATTGGACCCCTCAAGGGTCGATTTCTACATGTCGGGTGTACATGTCAGTGAGAATAAACAATGGGCGTGCACGAGATGCACTCTTATTTAAATTAATAAGGGTACGAGTACAATGTGTACACGTCCTTCTATTTTTACAATTGTCCACTCTACACAAAACCCGATCAAAGTGAGAAGATCTGTGTGTCAGCTGTCAAAAACACATTTGAAATTAATATGTTTAGGAAAATTCAATATTAGCCAGGCGGGTGGGGTGGTCTATGGAAAACAATATTTGGCAGGCAGGGAAAACCAAAACATTGGCAAGGGTTTACGGAGCAAAAAGTTTAGGATTAATTTTTGTAAACCATGTCATACCGCATTTCTTTCTTCGAACTACAGTCTGCTAGCCAGCAGGAGTATGAGAATAAAGAAGACAATATTTTCCATCAATGTCATATGTCATTTTTCCATCAATGTCATATGTAATTTTCCATCAATGTCATATGTCATTTTCCATCAATGTCATATGTCATTTTCCATCAATGTCATATGTCATTTCCCATCTTTTTCTGTGGATATATAATGTGCACGAAGGCACCGATCGAATGTCTACCCAGAGATTCCATTCTGTTGGATAGTGTGTATAGTTATGGTTATACCTGGCTAGACATGGTTATACCTGGCTGGACATGGTTATACCTGGCTGGACATGTACCACTGAGTTATTGTTTAATATTTCACCCAGAATATAATGTTTGGGACGTAGAATGGTAACTTCGTCAAAGTGGCCTGGTGAAAAAAAGATGCAGACCCACATGGTGACTTAATGAATGTGAAGGAATGCACTTTTATGAAACACCTGGCACAATAGCACATTGCAAATGTAGTATATGTAATATTTGTAAGCAATACATAAGGGGGGGGGGGTGTAGAGTTTTAACGCCATTTTCCTAAGGAAGTAGGAGATTGACATTTAGGAATACAAAACATGCCTAAAATAGGGTAAACTTTCTCCTCCCTTAATGATATTCCCCCCAAAAAATAGTTTCTAAAGTCTCAAAGAAGGCGATAAAATTATCTTTAAAAAAAATAAGTTACCACCTCTTCCTTATCGAAGAGTATTTACGGCCCTGGTTTGAGTGTGTGTATGTGTGTGGTTATATTCCGAAACAGATACAAGAATATCAAGCCATCGTGCACATGTCTACTAGAATCGCTTGTAATGACTGAGAACTTAGAATCCCTTCTGCATTAACTTTTTGTTTCCACGTCAAGGAATTCGTAGCCTTATTTTGTTCCCCAGTAGACGGCAACACTGCAACAGCCTCCTGTTAAATGAAAAAAAATTCCTATTTCAGATCTGAAAAATAACTTTTTACTAAAAAAAAACAACCACACACATCATTATAGAATTGAAATATTTTATTTTTATGTACCAATAAAATTTCATCTTTTGTACACAAGCGTTGTCCCCCTTTACATAGGAACTCTTCTTGTTTTTATTGGTCGCTACTGCAGAATCAACTCATTAGGGTCCAAATCCTCAGTTATTGCTCGTTCAACATTTTAAAGTAACCAGAAAGCACAATTGCTCTCCAGACATCGTTGAGCGTAAATAGTTTTTAAGAATAATTTTAAATTTATAATGACTTCCAGGCACCATTCAGAGGAGAATTATTATTGGTACAAACAAATTTAACACCGATGTCGTCAAATTATTCGTAGCAATTAATTCTGTCATTTTTTTGTAGGACGAAAAAGTTTCTATTTCTTTTAGTTTTGGTTCATTAGTTACTACATATTTGAATATTGAAGGATGTAGGGAGGGTTATTTATTTATTTTATATGCATCTCGAAATATTTCCATCTACCTACTTACCTTCTACCTACCTACATACATACCTACCTACCTGTCTGCCTGTTGTCTATCTATATATCGTTATTTCCACTTGTGTCGTTTAAGCGTCATTGTGGATAGAGTTGTATGTCTTGGTTATTTCGGTAGTATTGACCATGTTCAGCCGTGTCTCTTTGATTGTTTCCATACATCCTAGTTCGTGGTCTTACTCGTATCTTGCAGCCCGATCTTCTGTTGTAGTATGGATTGTTCCGTTGGTTCTATTCTCGAAATATTTGCCTTGATCAAAGTATTAACTAGTACTATCTTTCACCTCCACTGTATACGAGCACATTACTTGGTTCATTCTGGGATAATGTGCCCACACACATTCCAACTTGTTTATATTAGGCTTTATTTTATACAGTTTTCGTGACGCTGAGATAAACAACAACAACACGCAGCGTCTTCTACCGATCATTCTATCTGCGCGCAATGCACTGAGAGGCCCCATCCCATGGCCCTTGGGGGAGGGGGACGTCTATCAGTGCATTGCGCGCAAATCGATGGAGGCTGCGTTGTATGCGCCTTTAGCGAAGTTCGTTTCGTTAAATAATGTATGGTTTGTTTCGTTAAAAGCGTGAACACATTACCCCATAAAGTACCCATTACTTTATCAAAGTATAACCAGAAATATCTTTCACACCACAGTACGTAATCACAATTTCTAAAAGTATTTACGTTTAATAATAAAATATGGTTTTTATTAAAAAACAAACTCAAACGGTGTAGAGGATTGACTTTATCACACTCGGCGATGACCAAGGCATTTGAGTGAATAGGCACACAGAAGATAACACAGGTCTGTATCTTGAATGACTCTATGAGTAGGATTAGGAAAGTACAAGTGGGTCTCGTTCGCGAACAGTGGAATGATGCCTTGAGAAAGGTGAGTTTGAAAGTAGCTACATTTATTTTCGTGTCGGGACATGTGGATGTTCGAGGCAATGAAAGAGCAGATCAACTGACGTCATGCGCGATTGTGGCACAAGATGATGCGGCAATGGATCGAGCTGACGTTTTGAACTCCATAATAGATATCGCAAGTGAAGACTAGAAAAATACGATTTAAGGATTACTTGAAACATCTCTCAAACAATGTTGGGTCCTCTCGCAGATACCGATGTATTTTTTCTATGATTATTTCCCTTGGCTATGATTATCAGACAATGTGTATTTATTTATTACCCCAAACCCTAACCCTTATCCCAACTCAAACTACTGTCCTAACGACTCATACAACCGTCCTAAATAAATAAATAGTTAAATTAATACACTGACATAAACAAATTTATTAACATAACTAAGGGAAATAATCAAAGAAAAATAAGTCGGTAAGTTCTTGATTTGGGAGAGAACCCACTGTTGTCAAGCCAGCAGATTAAGGGGAGGGAGACCCTCGAAACATGACATTTAACAATAGAAATTAGGTTACAAGAAGTAAAACACAATTTAAAAAAAATGTTCCCCCAAAAATAACCAAACAGCACTCTTAAAAATGTTAGAAATGTTATTTTTTTTAATTAGGTAAACATCAATCCTCTCCCCTTAACGAAGGTGTACACACGGATCTGACTGCTTGATTAATCCAACTTCTCCTGTAATCACAGCTTTTATCTTACCATCATGGTATAATCAGATCAGTGTGGGTGTTAGAAGTTTTGAACATAGTATAGTCAATACAAGTATATAGTATATAGAACATAGAATATTTTTAAGAATAATTTTAAATTTATAATGACTTCCAGGCACCATTCAGAGAACATAGAACATAGAGAACATAGTATAGTACTGCAGGTGATTTAAAATATACACAAAAGAAAGTAAAGGTCAGACTGTTTCCTCCTCATCTCAAGACCTACAACATTCTTGTAACCTACAACAGGTTATCTATCCTGAGCCATGATTGGACTCCTCGGCCCTGCTAAGGACTCACAAAAACACATCTAACTTGACCTTTTTTCAATGCCATACTTATCTTCCTTTGAAAAGGAGGAACATCAATCAATCAACCAACCAATCAATCAACCAACCAATCAATCAAAACTCAAACAATAGATCACTTTTAGGCCAATGAATAAAGCGTATAACATTTTATTTGGCATACATGAATGATCATAACATGCAGACTTTCCACATATAATCCAATCCAACAATTTTCAAGTTATATTTAATTGAAGAAAACAGCAAAATCTAAGTGACATCTTCATGTAACGAAACAAATGTGACATTTAGAAATACATGCAAGTATATTGGCAATCGGTAACGGATGGGGGCTGCAGTCTTCTGTATTCATTCTCAAAATTCTGCAGATCAGCAGAATGTTGTCCAGAGAACTGAATACATTATGTCATGGTTTATAGCTTAACTGCGATATCTGCACCTTTCGGCCTGACACATCCGACTTGAGCATTGCTCCTGGATCGCTGTGGCCCTGTATGGGATGGGACAGCCAACTCCACCCCAAAACCCCATCAGTTGCCTCTTACGACATGCATGGAAGTAAAGTGTTCCTATTCTTTGCTTCCCTTATTCAGGGCACTGACAACACACGGGTGTTGCATGTAGATAATATTAATTATTACCTAATTATTTCGTTGGTCTGGACCAATTTGCTATAAATGAATTCCGCTGTATTATTACTTTAAAAAAAAAAAAAAAAAAAAAGAGAACGCCGCAGACACGACTTAAACTCAGCCAATTGGCAACCGTGCCAGCATGTTACACTCAGCCAATTGGCAACCGCGTCAGCATGTTACACTCAGCCAAATGGCAACCGCGTCAGCATGTTACACTCAGCCAATTGGCAACCCCGCGAAAATGTTAGACTGATCATTTATTTACTTGAGGAGGAACATCTTTAAAAGCGATCATGTGCCTTGAGGAAGTTATTTGAATGCCAAGATCTTAGCCTCCTCTAACACGACTAGTTCAACGAGGGGTTAAAAAAAAGAAGAAAGATGTTCTTTGTCAAGTTAACAAATGCCTCGTACGGCTGGTCTACCAATAATATGGTTACATACCTCCACCGTTTAGTGGAAGTGGTAAAAATAAATGAGCACATTAATCACCAACGTCGAAGTCGATTATGTTGGGCCATTGACGCAAAAAGCGGAGAAATAACGCATTTCTGTTCTCTGCTATATCATGGTGGAAATCTAGAAGGACCATTGCCCTGCTATAGGACAGATACAGTGGGAGTTTAAGGACAAACACCCTCTGAATTCAAAAAAAATAATAATTCCTTCTTCTACGTTTGCTCTTAAATTTCTTCTGGTTAACTGGAGCAGTCTAGAGAAAGAAATGATCTGTATCATGTTTTATAGATTGGCTGTTCTTTCTGTGTCTTCTAACATGAAACATACGTCTTAGCACAGATATTTGAGTCATTCAGAACTATAGGTTGAGACAAACTCCAGCCCAACCTACCTTAGTCACCTCTTATGACATACATAACATCTTGCTGTTCTTTTCTAGTCCTTTTGAACCAGAAGCACATAGTTTTATACAGTCTAAATTTGCTAACCATAGACCAACATAGATTCGAATCTGGGGATTTCTCATCTTTTAATATTGGATTTTTAAAATGCTGATCCATCAGTTTTATGGTAATTCTCAATAAGCATCCACACAATACTTATTAAGGCGCAGGCACGCTGGGCAGGCCATCTTGTGCGTATGGAGAACTCGCGTTTGCCAAAACAAATATATTATGGAGAACTCAAGGCAGGATTTCGAAAAGCTGGTGGACAGAAAAAGCGTTTCAAAGACACGCTCAAGTCATCCTTGAAACATCTTAACATTGACGTAGGCGCTTGGGAGAGCCTCGCTCAGGATAGAACAGCATGGCGTTACAGCACTAGAACGGGAGCACTAGCGGCAGAAGAATTCAGACAAGAAACTGCAAGACAGAAGCGGACACGTAGAAAAGAAAAAAACATCTCAACCTCACACAGATACCTTCTATTGTTGTCAATTCTGTAAAAGAACATTTTGTGCGCGCATTGGACTTGCTAGTCATTTAAAAACGCACTATTAACTTTATTATTTTATTATTTATTGTTATTATTATTATGGTTGAGTTTTTGGTCATCGTCGATCACGACGGACGAACATCATGGTAATTCTTGAAAACATTCATGCTGCCTAATAGGCAATATTGAGACAATGGGTTAAATTTCCTGAGCTTAAGTTAGTGTAAAGAACTTCAGAAAGGAGATGTCCATAAGTTACATCAACAATTAGGTGGTTGAAGGGCAAGATATTACAAAAGTTTGACATTTATTGACAAGGAGGTGGAGCGTCTGACACAAGTTGATGTCAACAATGCAGCGTTTATACACCAATGATATATCTAATACAACATTTTGCGCTAAAAATCGGGGGGGGGGGCGGGGGGGGGGAATCACATAGTTTTTTTCTTACATTTCCTGCTAAAAAGTATTTTGAGGAAAGGGGGGGGGGGCTACTTTTTAAGCAGATAATTAAGCAGGGACTGTCCATGAATTATGGCAGTTGTTGACAATATCTGGGGAGAGGGAGTCAAAAATTGGCAGGAGTCAAACATTGGCAGGAGTCAAACATTGCAGGAATCAAAAATAGACAAGAGTCTATCATTGGCAGGAGTCAAAAATAGACAAGAGTCTATCATTGGCAGGAGTTAAACATTGACAGGAGTCAAACATTGGCAGGAGTTAAACATTGACAGGAGTCAAACATTGGCAGGAGTCAAACATTGGCAAGAGTCAAACATTGGCAGGAGTCAAACATTGGCAGGAGTAAAACATTGGCACGAGTCAAACATTGGCAGGAGTCAAACATTGGCAGGAGTCAAACATTTACAGGAGTCAATCATTGGCAAGAGTCAAACATTGGCAGGAGTAAAACATTGGCACGAGTCAAACATTGGCAGGAGTCAAACATTGGAGTCAAACAATGGCAGGAGTCAAACATTGGCAGGAGTTAAACATTGACAGGAGTCAAACATTGGCAGGAGTCAAACATTGGCAGGAGTCAAACATTGGCAGGAGTCAAACATTGGCAGGAGTCAAACTTTGTTTTTTTTGGTAATTTCTGGACATCTTCATACAAATGTGACCAACAAGTGTGTGGTGTAAGAAACACATCTAACAAAATGTGACTCACAAGTGTTTGGTGCCAGAAACATTTTTAACAAAATGTGACTAACAAGTGTGTGGTGTCAGAAACACGTCTAACAAAATGTGACTCACAAGTGTGTGGTGTAAGAAACACGTCTAACAAAATGTGACTCACAAGTGTGTGGTGTAAGAAACACGTCTAACAAAATGTGACTCACAAGTGTGTGGTGTCAGAAACACGCATAACAAAATGTGACTCACAAGTGTGTGGTGTAAGAAACACGTCTAACAAAATGTGACTCACAAGTGTGTGGTGTCAGATACACGTCTAACAAAATAATGAATTTTAAGAATGAAATAATTAATGAGCAAATAGAGAAAATATAATATCACGGCACAGCTTAACACGGTGATCCAGGATATACAAGTAAAGTTAAGTAGGAAGCCAGAGGACAATTTTTAAAAATTCTTGAGACTAACGGGAATTGAACCAGTCCGTTCAACAGCACCAAAACGCCTAACATGATCCAGGATACAATGTCACAGTTATTTCTAATGATGACATACTTATATGATGTTACATAGAAACATGAGTATAATGAATATATTTTTATAATGATAGTGTTAGAAACATTGCTGAGCTTTTGGCAAGTAGTTTGTTAGTTTGTTCCTTTCATTCCGCAGGCAGCACATAGGGCGAGGTTTTGATTCTCCATGTGCTGTGGTCCGCTGCCTGTAGTTTTAGTTCTTGTATGGTCTTGTAACCTATTATCTCCCCTTCTTTAAGTGTAGGATTTGGCATGTAGGGTTTAGTTGTATTATCACTCAATTTAATTAGTGTGAGTGTGTGTATTTAAGAAAACTGTTGAGTGGTTGAAATCCCTCCCCCTTTTGGTGAAATCGTATCTACGGTCCTGGTAACATCCTTATAATTTATTATTTAAGCTGTGCCCTTATACTATACATGATGTTAGAGGTCCGTTACAGTCAACCTCTTATTCGGAGATGGCACAAGATGATGATGATAGTACATGGTAGTAGATGATGATAGCATGAACCCTGTACTAACCCTACGGATATGAAAGCTGGAAATCCACTTACGCCATATAAAAAAAGATTAGATAATTTTGAGAATATACATCTACGAAACATCCTGAACATAGATAAGAAAAACTATGTCACAAATGAATCAAGAAGAGAGATATACACATAAGAATGTGCCAAATATTATTGGAAGAAAACGTTAGCAGTATTTAGGTCATGTGCTTAGATCAGACGAGAATAGACTTACCTGCCATGACCTGCGACAGGAAAATGAACAGTTGGAAGACCCAGAACAACACTACAAAGAACAATCAAGAACGAGGCATTGACAATGGGTATTAACACCACCCAGGAACTACAACAGTTTACAGCGACCCGCATGGCATGGAGAAACATGACTTCTGCCTTATGTGTCGCCCTTGGCGCCAAAGGAACAAACAAATAAGCAAACTAAATTTATGTTAACACAATATTTTCCTTCAATCCAGCAACTATATGCCAACTTTCCATGAACTATAAACATAAATTTCATGAACTATAAACATAAATTTAGTTTCACCATATAAATTAAATAAAAATATCATAGTTTATAAAGAAATTATTTTTCTTTATATTGCTCTGTGTTGCCCCAGCCCTCACATCTCTAGTACGTTGATCCTCAACACTGGAGATTTATCCTTTATTATTCCGTTTGTCTGCTACCTATCCCTGTTTTTACTGTCTGTTTATTTCTCCAGTTTTCTTTGATTAGATTGTACAATTATTTTTGTTGCCTTGTTTGTCTATATCCGTGTTTTCCCTTATATTGCCTGGTGTTGTCCCAGCCCTCTCATCTTTAGCACGCTGGGTTGTTCTCAGTGTTAACACTCTCGTTGTAGAAATAATCCCAGATCACCCTTTAAAAAAACAACACCACAGAGATAACCACAGACAGTATAACTCAATATAAATAGGTCTAGGGCAGTAGGTAATGCACATAAAATATAAATTCGCGAACAATTTCGTTTTGCCGTATCGACCTTTGCCGATATATATATATATATATATATATATATATATATATATATATATATATATATATATATATATATATATATATATATATATATATATATATATTTGAAAATTGGGAGGATTTAACCGTCTTTTTGCTAAATTCGTAGGATTACTGATAAATCCAGATTAAAGATTAAGACAAATTTGACCGAAACAACCCCAGACAACGGCCGAAAACCCGAAATTTTGTGGGGAAAAACCCAGTTGTGACGTGCTGGTTGTTTCCCAACATTGGATACATCTCAATATTCCAAATATTAAATGACTATCCGGCTCTGTGGCGACGTGGAACAGTGCGAGTCTGTGACGGCCAATTTTCGGGTTCAAATCCCGCAACAGGCAACTGTGCATCTGGATCATTCAGAAAACAATGGCAAACTACTGAACGCATATATATTGCTTAGAAAATCACTGCAGCCAAATGAAGCATGTATGTTGCCGGGGCCGAGAGTTTAGCAAAGAATAGCAACACTGTTTAACTTCCATGCATGTCGTAAGAGGCGAGTAAGGAGGTTATGGGGGTGGAGTTGGTTGTCCCATTCAATATAAGGCCAAAGTGACCGAAAGTAAAACTGAAGTCTGATGTATCAGGCCAAAAAGTGCAAGAAATCGCAGCAATGCTGTAAACCATGACACAACGCAATACGCTTTCCAGACTACATCCTGCTAACCTGCAGTAGTTTGAGAACGAACGCAGTAGAAGACTACAGTCAACAAATGCTGGGTTAATGGCTACATTTTTTTCTTTTAAGGATTCTCTCACATGTAATCGATTACTTTAAACTGGAATGTACTCTTTGTGCAACATTGCTGAAAAGTAGCCAATCATATTTCATAAACAGTTCAACAAACGTGGATTAGTTGTAATATTTATCCTTTGAATTTTTTAATATCTCCATCTTTCATGAAATATACATGTCCTGTGCTATTACTCATGAATGATGCATTCATGCTGAATCCACTTTTGCAAACAACTAAAACATCACACAAACTTAGAATCAACTGATCCATTAAGGCAACTTCGAATCCAACGCAAGCATTCTGTTCACTCCTTTGTCGATCTATGTGCAATATTTTTCCACCATAATCTAGAAGTCTATTACCGAAATATTTTTTTGACTCCTCCCGAATGTGGTCGTAGTCAGAAGCAACAAAGAATTTTGAATTTCCATCAATGTCTTTAGATGACATAAAATTGAATAATGTTGGAAGGTATTCAAGTTTAAATGATTGTAAGTACTCATCCATTGGAATTGTGGGATTCTTCCCCATCCGGACATGCGCACATATTAATGTTGAGTTGTGAATAGCTGTAGTAGAATTAACGTTCTTGGTGTTTGATATAGAGTTTATAATCAACCCTTTCTTGATAAGAAACTCAGTTCCAACAATATAATTTAAATGAGTCATAAGCATTTTTGACGGCCGCATAAGATCACTCCACGCCCAATGGAATCTTGTTCCTCGTGAATTCAAACCACCCCACTGTTTCAAAATCTGAGAATAAACTTCATTTTTTCCAAGTCTTTCATAATAGTCTTGATTAGTTTTCAAGTAAACAACTTTCTGGGGATATTTAATATTAAAGTTTCCTTCCATAACACTGAATTGAAAACTTTTGTTTGTGAAAGTATTGATTGTAATGTTTGAGTTATTTAGAAGCTCATTTGAACGGGGAAGCCATTGAACTTTGTTTGGTACATAAAATAATCTGAGATTACAAGGTGTTGTCATAATTATCTTAAATTCACGATCTACCAGCCGAGATAACAAGTATGAAGACACCATCCCCCGTTGGCGATCTCCCCATCCTCCACATAAGGATAAAGTATCACAAAGATACACTATATATTGTTTATCTTCAAGCCGTTTTTTCGTCACATTAACAGGTGATGGAGGCATAGCATTGGAAAATATAGTTAGTTTTTTCTGAATCGTCTTTGCTGTATTTGTATTTGATTTACTGTTAATAATTTTATGGCTGACTGATATGGCAACACTATTAACACTGTTTTTCAATGCTGGAACCGGACTTGTGGATTGTCTAACGATATTTACATAACTATTCTGTGCTGGAGTATGTTGATAAGTTGGAATTTCAAGTGACCCTTTTAATGCACTATTATAGCGATAACCAACATCGGGGTAGTGGAAATCTCTGGAAGTTTCTTGTGTGTTTGTGACACGAGAAACAGAATCATCCACAGAATTTACATCAACATTATCCATATTATGTATATCCATTAAATTTTTTGATAATTCTACATCCATATATTCCTGAATTTGAGGAGAGTTGGATTTGATTACTTGCACAAAATGGGGTAGATATTGATGAAGAAATGTGTCATTTTGAATATCTCTATCTAACCCAAACCAAAGCTTGTTAACATTATCTCTGCCGTTCTGGAAAGTATTCTGAAATTCAATGAATGTGTGTGCCTTCTGTCTTTCTTCTCCATGCTGTATATAGCGGGCATGATCCAGCTCAATGTTTTCCATGTTCTTGATGCTACGTGTCAAACTGTTGCTCTGAATGTGCGATAAATACACCAGGTACACGGCGTAGCTCAAGAGGATGCCCATCATTACAAAGCTGAGACGGGTCAATTTTCTCTTGGAAATCTGCAAAAGATATATTAATTTCATAATGCATTATACCATTATATACGTATATAGTCACCACAGAGCCACGGGGGCACACGCACACATACACCCACCCACTCAAACACACACACACAATACATATATTGATACGTACTAGTTAACCCGTTGAGGTAGTGACATTAAAAAAGACACACAAAAAAGGCGTTAAAACCTAATAAAAACAGGCAAATTATAGGCCCTATGGGTCGCTAGACCCTAAAGAGGAGCAAGGAATAGCGACAGTATTACTTGCCAATACGCAAGCACTCTCCATCTTATCAGGTATCCTCTGACATAATATTACATAATAGTGGTAGTGTTACTCCCTAGCGTAGTGGTAAAGTTGTTTGCCTTGTGTTCAAGGGGTCACGGGTTCAAATCCAGCTCGTGTCGTCTTGTTTATAAGGTGGATTTTTTTCGGAGATCCCTGTGGTTTATCACTTGAAGCTACGGAGTTACGTGCTATGAGTGGCAATCTCGGCAGGCGGCGTGCCGCTTCGTTGAGAGTGACGGAGTACATATGGGAAACTGAGTACAGTAAAGTCAATCTTCTACGGCTTTTAAACCCGGCTTTTTATCCTCTGACAGTTTGGTTATTTATATTACTTGCCACTCCTGTCGTAGGAGACAACTAAGAAAGTTTTGGGGTGGAATTGGCTGCCCCATCCCATATAGGGCCAAACTGATAAAGAGGCCATGCTGAAGTCGAAAGTGTCAGGTTGAAGATACCGATATCACAGTTAAGAATAGTTAGTGCTTTTTATAGTTCTTTTTAAAATATATATATACTTGGTGCTTTCTAGTGCTTTTTTTAGATACGAGACTAGCGATTTAAAAAGAAATAAAATGGGTTGGCAACACTGAATCCCACAGTGAGTTTCGCGATTTCAGCAACCAGTGTTACACGTCAAGCTGTTAACAAATTACAGCAGAGACGCCTATAGTGATTTGTAAAACTCATGCCGTACTTTGAATTTGCCTGCTGGCGGCTGGCTGCTGAAATGGGGAGTGGGTTACTTATAGGAATGCCATACATTCTATGAGGCTGACTTCTCTAATCAAGCATCATCTTGGAGAACTTAATGGGCTGTATAATATTTTATTTATTTTTACGTGTAAATAATTGGAAAAAAATGGTCTTTTAGCACTGAACACTAACAAACAAATTTATCGGTTGTAGATAGTGGATTTGTGGAATCCCATTGAGATTTTCAGGCCAGTTTTTGTGCTGTATAAAAAGCCGGGACTCGAAATGGAAGCAAATAATATAACAATATAATAATATATTATTCGCCGTATATATGCATGTCTTCCCGACACATCCGACTTCATAATGTCCTTTTATATGGGAAAAATTACTTTCTCCATGCTGACGGGTAGCTAACTCCTCGCACGAACTTTCTTGGTGACATCTTATTATATGCCTGATAAGACACAATATTTCTATTATTTGCTTCCTATTTGAGCTCCGACGTTGTGTGATCGATTAATCCGACGATTAATCCATCCATCCACAGATTTCTATCCACCCATAAATTCATTTGTCCATCTCTATTAATCCATCCATCTATCGCTCTCCATCCATATATCTATCCATTCTTCCATTCATCCATCCATCTCAATCCATCCATCTATCGATCCATCCAGATCGATTCATTCATTCGTATCCATTCATCTATATCCACCCACCTCTATTCATCAATTCATGCGTCTCTATCCATCCATTGCAATCCATTCATCTATCTATCATCCATCTCGATTAATTCATCCAGCATTATCCATCCATCTCCACCCATCATGTATATCTATTCCTCTCTATCTATCCATCGATATATTCGTTCATCCTTCCATATCCATCCATACCTTCATCCATCTATATCTATCCATTTAGCTCTATCCATCCATCTCTGTCTATTTATACATATCCACCCATTAATTCATTCGTCCATCAATTAATCTACATACATTCATCCATCTCTATCCATTCATCCCAATCTATCCATCATCCATCTCGATCCATCCATCTTTATGCATTCATCCTCCATCTCTATAAATCTATCTACATTCATTTCCTATGGAGCATACGATTACAAATATCACTCTCCAACGGCTTCTGTGACGTGCTGCCATCCTCGTCATCTGTTCCCACAACGTCACAATTGATTTGGTCTCTAGCTCCGATGTTTTTCTCCAGGTGTTCCTAGTTTTCCAACTCTCCTCTGTCCCTGTACATTTCAGCCCATGACCTGTCAGATTATATTATCAGGTTTCGTTCCGAGAAAACTTGTAAACTTGTAACAGCTGACATGGCATGCTTACGCAGAATTCTAGGAATATCGTTATGAGGCAGAGCACACATCGGCAGATTACCATCAACCAGCATACCACAGCAAGCTATGCTACACAGATACAGTGAAGGTAGACCTAGAGGCCGACCACGACAACGATGGGCCAGTGAAATAAAAGAGGTGACAAATTCCACAATATACTCAGCACACAAGCGGGCCGTCTCCAGAAAACTCATCTACCTCTGAAGTTGAAAGGCAACAAATGGTTTAGCGAATAAATAGTTAGTTACGAGATTTCAATTGCGGTTTCTGTGACAATTAAGTATTATTGGTTTTTTCATAGGTGATAGTTTGTCAATATAACCGCACCGCCTTTTTTCAATCTATTGCTCCCTTCTCACTCCAAAAAAAACCCCGACAAATTTAAAAAAAACAAAACCAATACTATTTCCATTTACTTTTCCTACAAATGACAAAGAAAACTGGCACTGTTTGTTTGCAACATGAACTATAAGTCCCGCCCATGTGATGCCGGTACCCGACAGGAGAACACATAATAGTGAAAGTTACCTGCCCCATGCATGTTGCAAGAAACGACTACGGAGGTTGTGGAGTGGAATTGTCTGTTCCCATTGCATAGAGGTGAAATAAACCTAGAAACTATGCTGAAGTCGGACGTGTCAAACCGAAAGGTGCAGATATTTCAGCTAAGCTGTAAACTATGGCACAACTCAGTTGTTCTCCGGGCTATATCCTACTAACGAGTGTTGAGAATTAACGCAGAAGAATATATTATTCTCTCAATATCATTAAAGAAATATTTAGAAATATCACATATGATTTCTTTCTCCGTAGAAGACGGATGTGTCGGGCGATTGGCGCAAATAAAACGGCGACACAACGCATTTCCATTCTCTGGACTACAAACTGCTGGAAATCTAGTAGGAGCATCGTCATACTACAAGATATACAGAGAGAGTTTGAGAATGAACGCTGAAGAAGAAGAAGAAGAATTTCGTTCTCGCGAGTCCCTGGAAGCCATTGGTCTGTCCTGCTGGGTTATCCGACTGTGATGTCTGACCAATACCGCGTTTGTATCCTCAGTGAGAGTCAACCCATTTCAACAATATTCCCTTTATCTCCAGATTGAAATGTTTTATACCAAGTTCACTTCCACAATTCTGTACTTGTTATCGCTTCTGGCTATCTGATATGAAGTATATGTCGGAAATCGGCTGGCGATCGTCTTCAACTTTGATGTATTTTCTTGGATACATGCCATTTTTCAGCTCGTCTGAGTCCGCCCACCAGAATCTAACCTTTAACCTTCTTTTTCCGTCTATCAACAGAAGCTGTAACTGTGAACTTTAATAATTTTTTTTTTTAATCCACGAACTTGGCATCATTTTAACTGGGTGTTTTGGTGTAGGACATACTTTTTTTTCGCAAACTGCAGACGTACGCAATGTTGTTCCGTATATGAATCATGAAAGTAAATCCAAGATAGAAAAAAACAACATGCTTGATAAATTAAATGATGACATTTACAATCTCTTTGGCAGATGTGATATGAATTTATATAGTTTCGTTGTTTTAGTCATTCATAATCAGTGATGCCACAGTGGGTTTTTTCTACTAGGTCTGGGGTTCTGCGATTTATTTGTAGATGAAATCTGCATTATTTTTTTTTCCAACGCAATTCTGGGACTGCTTCTGAAACGTCATTGGTAATCTGGTTCACGACGAGTGTGTTGTCGACAGCTTACAGATGTGCTGCTAACAGCACATTGTTAGATGATATCAATTTACAAGGTAATACAGAAATTACAAGACCCGTTGCTTTATTGTGCCTTACCATGGACAAGCATAAAACGAACATGTGAAAACACTACGATGCTTCTTTTTTTGCGTTCGTTCACAAACTCCTGCTAATTAGTAGGACGTAGCCCGGAGAACGGAATCAGTTGTGTCGTTGTTTACAGCGTATATGCGATATATACCTTTTGACATGTCACATCCGAATTAAGCACACATTTTGGTTCACTGGGATGGGCAGTCAACTCCATACCAAAACCTGCTTAGTTGACGCTTACGACATGCATCACATGTCACAGTGTTGCCATTATTTGTTCTGTTTTAGAGGTCCGGCAACACATATTTATCCATTGGGTGAGATAAGAAAATGAAGAGGGTTGTAGACGAATAGACCAAGATTTCATGGACACCATGACACAGGACAGAAATGGAGACGCACTGGGCACACGATCAGAAAATCAGTAAAAGTATAGCTAGAAGTAAATGACACGAAGCTTGCAGGAAAAATAGAAACATGGATGGCATAAGAACACACGGAGAATAGAGTGCATGAACGCCTTGATAGAGATGGGAGTCACATGAAATGAGGTTGAGAATATTTCAAAGCACAGAGATAAATGGACAATTCTGTCCGTGGGCTATACCATGATGGTCTTCATATAGAATACCTATGTAAACTAAATGTAAACATGAATTGAAAGGCTCATTTTTAAGATTTCAGTGCATTTCGTTGGTCGATCTTGGCTATTTTTGGCATGTAATCCAGGTATAAAAATAGCGACCAACGAAATCACGATATTAATCATAAACTAATGGATGAAGTTCTAATTAATTCTGTGCAGAGGTCTTATAAGTATCGTGAAGGTCACGGCTATACGTCCCAATGTATATAAACACTCTAGGAAATCCAAAGGATCAACAGTTTGATACTATACAGCAGTTTTTTAAAACATTTTGTTGAAGTCCTAATCAGAGTTGCCACATTGTTGAAATGGATTTTTGTAAACTAGTAAATTTTCATGTACTATATGGCCAGAAATGGCTAGACTCCTAACTTTTAATATATCTTTCCGCCGAAGACGGATGTGTCAGACCTTTGGCGCGAATAAAACGGCGATACAACGCATTTTCATTCTCTGGACTATATCCTGCTGGAAATCTAGTAAGGCCATGGTCCTAGAGAGATACAATGGGAGTTTGAGACTGAACGCCGAAGAAGAAGAAGTAATAATCTTAAAATTGACTAATAATATAAAAAATGACAAATCCTAAATTCCATTGTCAGTGACACTTTAAAATTTGTGAAAATTTGCCAAATTCTGACAACCGTATTCCTAAGCACCTTATTAAAATTATTTTATTAACCTTACCAGAGTACCAGATTTGTCTTCTTCTTTCGTTCGCTAATATTGTCTATATCTAGAGTGTTGTTTCTCTTACACATTTGAGAGTGTTTTCCATTTCTTGTTTTGTGTCATATAATTTAAAACTCATAGGTGTATCATTGTGTTATATAATTTAAAACTCATAGGTGTATCAGAAGGCGAGTATGTGTATCTTAATGTGTAAAAGTTTGTACATTCTTGAAGAATAAACCCTGCAGTTTGATTGGCTTGTCCACATGTACACTTTGCTGATGACAATTAAAAAGTTTGTATACATATGGTTGTTTAATCCATTTTGTCCAGTTCTGAGTCGAAATATGATGACCTGTTGTTGTATGTTTAGTGTATCGCAGTCAAGGTAAGTTATGCTTTCGTTTTGCCTTTATCAAGGATTATCAGAGCTAAGTGAAACGGTCCAAACTGAAGTCTAAACCAGAGCTAGGTGAAACGGTCCAAACTGAAGTCTAAACCAGAGCTAAGTGAAACGGTCCAAACTGGAATCTAAACTTCCAAAAGTTCACGCATGCCGGTACTAATTACTTTTCTTCTCCCCCCACCCCTTCCAGCCACGCAAACTGCAGAATGATTATGGTCTTAACTAAAATCACTAGTCAAACAAGAGTCTGCCATTGGAAAGTTTTTTTCCTAAGAATTATCTTCCCATATTACTGTACTTTTTTCATGGTTGCCCTTAACAGGAGAACGCGTGAGTTGGTATTTCAGTCACCAACCAAAGGGGTACCACCGTCACAGTTTCCATTTCAGTCACCAACCAAAGGAGTACCACCGTCACAGCTTCCATGTTGTCATGATCGATCTCGTAGTGTAGTGAATAAATAGACAATTTTAGAGGGACAGGAGAGGAATGATCTAGCTAGGGGTTGAAATTCGAGTTGCTTTCCGACACTGGAACCAGATTTTTCGGCCATTTCCGGACACTAGGGATGTATCACTTTCTCCGTAAAATAGAGGACTACATTCTGAATACATTATGTCACTAGAATAATCATAACTCCAAAATGGTGATTCTCTGTCTAAAATATTGCATTCACAATAAAGATCACTTGAAATACAGACCACATATTGACATACCAGAATTTTCATTTCTGTAAACTTCCTTTTGTTTAGGAAAATACATCAGGACAGGAAGTCAATCTTTGAACATCACAATCTTGATTCGGAACGAGAGTTGAAAAACACCACACACATGCTCTCCATCTGCAAGTTTTCGTCGTCTGGTCTGCTAGCATTCGACATCTCGTAGACTTTTTGTTGCTTGTTTTCAATTCCTGCAAATGGAAAAAGACATTTATGCGTGAAAACCAAGAGCTTCATCAATTCTAATTTCTGCGGATCGAATCAAACACTCATTTATATATACACAGTGCTTTTCTTCCTAGGAAAAAAGGCGCGTATACGCTTAGTTTGCGATAAATTGCCTATATTTTTAATGGCATCATCCAACACCCCCAGCCCCCGATATAACACATATTAACACATTACTCCAAAATATTGATAAACGTGATGATGTATGAAACGTACCTTTACAAATTCGGACAGAAAGCGTTCTTTTCCCCCCTAACTGTAAGCTAATTCATTTGTGTTTTTGAATTGTTCGAGTATTTGTCACACCACAAATAACGCCTGTTTGTCACACAACAAATAACGTCTATTTGTCACAAAAAATAAAATAAACGAATACCATTTTTTTCACAAAGAAAAACTCAGAGCTTAGCGCAGTTGGAGTAGTTCTCACATCCTTGGTCCCACCTGGTACCAGCCCCAGCATGCGAATCCTAGATATGGCTGAGAGCACGGAAGAAAAAACTTATATCCAACTGGCAGGCACGTGCCAACAGAGAGTTGTGGAACGCAAAGGGCTTTTTGAGACTCAAAGAACTCTAATTACCCACTGCACCCTGATACATCTCCAGTCGTCTTGATTTATCTTGTCACTGGAACACTGTTGGATCATTCAGAGTGAGTGTGGTCGATAAATGACGCAACTTGTCGATAAGATATAACGTCTACAAACAGACCGGAAAGAACGGCGCTAGTTGTAAAGGAATTGGCCAGACGCAAGCCCGGCATTGTAGCACTGAGCAAACGAGATTACCGGATGAAGGCCAGCTTACAGAAAGAAGAGGAGGGTACTAATTTTTTTTAGCAGTCGCAAAAGCTCAGAGCAACGTGAATCAGAAGTTGGATTTGCAGTTAGAACCTACCTTGTACAAAGGATCCCAAGTCTTCCTCGGGGCCTAAGCGACCGTATCATGACAGTGCGTATACAAGTGGGGGAAAAGATGTTTACAACTCTAATTAGCGTATATCTCCGACAACAAACCAAGATGAAGAAAAAAGACATATTATGAGGAGCTTGATGCAGCGGTATCATTTACGCCAAATCATACAAACTTTTGGGTGTTCCAAAGCAAGAGTTGGAAATAATCACCAGTCCTGGAAAGGAGTCCTAAGAAAGCATGGGACTGATAAATACAACAGTAACGGGTTACGCCTCTCGAGACCGTGTTCCACTCCTAATCTCACTATCACCAACTCAGTCTTTCGTATGTCTACACACAAGAAGACATCGTGTATGTATCCATGCTATGAACAGTGGAACCTGATAGATTATGTCACCACCAAGAGGAGGATATGGGAAATCCACACATGACTAAAGCTATGTGTTGTGCAGAATGTTGAATTGACCACAGACTGATAGTGTCCAAATTCAACTTTCACATCATACCACATGGACGCCCACAAAGATATACTGTAATGAAACGCGTGGACACTTGAAAAAAAATAGAAATACATCAGAACAACAAGCATCTCCCAGGACATGGACACAAAACTAAAAGTCTGGAACGTGTAAGATGTTTGTGTGAAGGATGGATGGACATCATTATTAAACATCCTTCATACTTCGGCTAAGAAACATCTAGGCCTGAAGACACACATAAACAAAGACAGGTTCGATGACAATGACATAGACATTACCACTCTGCTTGTGGAAAAGAATAGTGACAAGAAATCTTCAAAATGATGACTCTTCACTAAAAAAAGGCAATATACATCAGAACCTGCAGCACATACCAACGGGAACTAATGGAGATACAAGATAACTAGTTACAACAAAAAAAATCCAGAATTTCGCAAACACGAGGGACTACACGCGATTCTACGATGCATTGAGAGCAATATAGAGCCCAAGTTTTGCAGGATCATAGCCCTTGCTTAACGCAGATGCGTCAGCTCTGCTTACAGACAAAAAAATTCGAATAAATTTTAATTAAGCAATCAATCTTCAAAGAAAAAAGAACAGATCGCATGTCACTATACAACAAGAAAAGAACTCGACATATGACCAATGAATCAAGGCGTAAAGATAGCCGTCGGATAACTGTCACATAGAAAAGCTCTCTGTATGGATGCCATCCCAGTGGACATCTACAAGATAGGACAAGAGGTGCTTATTCAGAAACTCACCAAGATCGTTGTTACGTGCTGGAGCTCAGCGACCCTGCCTCAAAACCTGAAAGATGCTTCAATTGTCTACTTATATAACGGCAAGGGAAACAAACAGTCATATCACAACCACACAGAGATATATTTGCTATCCATAGCTGGCAAAATACTAGCTCGTGTAATGCTAAACCGACTTACACTCACTGATGTTCTTCTGTCTGAATGTCAGTGCAGATTTCGTGTGGGTCTCGAGATCTTTGCTGCGCGTCAACTCTAAGAAAAAGTCAAATAATACCAAAGGGAACGTTTCACGTCACGTTTAGACCTCATAAAGGCATTTGAAAAAGTAAACGGAGATTGGCAGTGGAAAGCGTTCGCCAATTTTTCTTCCTCCCCCCCCCCCCAAAAAAAACACAAAACAACAACAACCAACCCAAAAATAACTTTACAAACATTGTGTGACAGTTCCATAATGGTATGATGGTCGTTGTTATCAGGGGTGGAGTAGTATCACCTGATATTTTCTGTAGCAAATGGTGTCAAACAAGGATGATCTGACGTTATTAAAACTGATATTTTCTGTAGCAAATGGTGTCAAACAAGGATGATCTGACGTTATTCAACCTGATATTTTCTGTAGCAAATGGTGTCAAACAAGGATGATCTGACGTTATTCAACCTGATATTTTCTGTAGCAAATGGTGTCAAACAAGGATGATCTGACGTTATTCAACCTGATATTTTCTGTAGCAAATGGTGTCAAACAAGGATGATCTGATGTTATTCAACCTGATATTTTCTGTAGCAAATGGTGTCAAACAAGGATGATCTGACGTTATTCAACCTGATATTTTCTGTAGCAAATGGTGTCAAACAAGGATGGTCTGACGTTATTCAACCTGATATTTTCTGTAGCAAATGGTGTCAAACAAGGATGATCTGACGTTATTCAACCTGCTATTTTCTGTAGCAAATGGTGTCAAACAAGGATGATCTGACGTTATTCAACCTGATATTTTCTGTCATGCTGACAGAAGCATCTCGATTAAATGACGTAACAGGCACAGAAATAAAACACAAACAGACGATGCACTTTTCAATCTTTGGTGTATGAAAGCCCAAACTAACGTGCGTTAGTTGTAGTTCCGGCTAAGCTTATTCTTTGCACCATAAAACACTGAAGTTCACTATTATTTATTATGGAACATAAACTCAATTGAACATATCCGGCATTATGTGAAACATACGATATCTACTGACGCATGCGCATTGACGATTCCGAACATCTTGCTAAATTAGAAACTCACTGTAAAGGTAACTGAATCATTCATTGTTACATTGCCCTGCCCAGGTTTATTTGCAATACCTTATGCAATGTTCTTATATAGTTCAGCGTATTTGAGTGATGGTTATGAAGGGAGGGGCGGGTATATGTGTTACCAATATTTCTAAACAAAACATTCTAGCAACAAAACACAGCGCTAGACAACATTTCGGTTAAAACGCTTTCATCAGGACGAAAAACAACAGGTAATCAAATAATATACTTTACAAACAATATTCATTATAGATAATATACTTTACATAGATTGTTGGGTATTTTTTTCTGACTGCAGCCCATACCTGTTTATTTGTACATTTGCTGTTGTTCCAGTAATTATATACTTTGATAAGAAAACACATATGGTGTGTACCGTGTGTGATAAGAAAACACATATGGTGTGTACCGTGTGTGACGATGGTAGGAGGAAGAGATTTGACGTCGCATTTTTATCTGACACTGGAGTTTTATCCCACGTATTGTCCCAGCTATCACACTTCTAGTATCAGGTTGTCCCCCTGACATTGGAGTTTTATCCCATGCCTTGCCCCAGCTATCACACTTCTAGTATCAGGTTGTCCCCAGACACAGGAGTTTTATCCCATGTGTTGCCCCAGCTCTCACACTTCTAGTATCAGGTTGTCCCCCTGACATTGGAGTTTTATCCCATGCCTTGCCCCAGCTATCACACTTCTAGTATCAGGTTGTCTCCAGACACTGGAGTTTTATCCCATGTCTTGACCCAGCCATGACCGTCTCCAGTTAAAGACCTTCCAACATAATTAATTAGGACCACATTCGTTAAATTTTTTGTTGATTATTGTTGAGCTTCCAGTTGGTCACTATTTACATACTTGGAATCGCATGCCAAATATATCCACAGCGACTTCAAATATTTAAATAGTGACCAATCAAATACCCAGCAATAATTTAAAAAACTTAACGAATGGGGTCCTAATTAATTCTGTTGCAAGGTCTGCTATATAGCCGACTGTCTCGTCCCAACTCTCGTACTTCCAGTATCAGGTTATCTTCCATGACTAGTGCTTTATTTCTTGAAAACATACTGCATTGGTTGGCATAAATAATTTCCAGGAGAAAATAGTAACTTCTACAATCTCCCTTTTGTATCGAGACTAACCATTAAGAAGCGGTTCTGGTGCTTTGTTATGCAAAAGCGCAGGCAAATGTCAAGTATTTTGAAGTGTGGGTTAGAGCATACTTAACAAATTTTGGAAGGGAAGTTGATATTCCGAAGTGCTGAGTTAGTTAATTAATTGCACAGGAAATTGATATTACTGATAGAAATCTTGTTTAACATGGTGGTACAACCAAATTTCTTCTATAATGATGACTGACAGCTCCAGTTATTTGTTGGTTGACAAACATTCTCCTAAGTCCCCACACAGTAGCGCTCATTTCTGGCCCCCACACAGTAGCGCTCATCTCTGGCACCCACACAGTAGCGCTCATTTCTGGCCCCCACACAGTAGCACTCATCTCTGGCACCCACACAGTAGAGCTCATTTCTGGCCCCCACACAGTAGCGCTCATCTCTGGCACCCACACAGTAGCACTCATTTCTGGCACCCACACAGTAGCACTAATTTCTGGCACCAACACAGTAGCACTCATCTCTGGCACCCACACAGTAGCACTCATTTCTGGCACCCACACAGTAGCACTCATTTCTGGCACCCACACAGTAGCACTCATTTCTGGCACCCACACAATAGCACTAATTTCTGGCACCCACACAGTAGCGCTCATTTCTGGCAATGCCACATTTCAAGCCCAGTTTCTGTATCATGAATATGGAAAAGAAATCATCGCTCTCTCATTTGGTGTAGATCAAATCAGACCAAACAAGATCACACGAATGTCCAGTTAACGGTCATAAATGTGTACCACCTTCAAATATCCCATGTCCCAAACATGTGCTGATGACAACTCGAGAAATGAGATTAAGCTAAGACTTGATATGGCTACAGCTGCCATTGTAAGGTTCAATATGATATGAAAAAGTAAGATCAGTATTACGGTAAAGATCAATCTATTCAGATCGCTAGTGCCAAGAATTTTTGTATACGGATGTGAAATGTGGACACTCAATGTTGACACAGAAAGAAGTATTCAGGCGTATGAATACAAGATCTACAGACGCCTGTTAAGAATTAGTTTATAGAACACATGACATACATATTTGTCCATCAGTATATAAACATATTCTCAGGTTATCAAGAACCACTTTTGCCAGTGATCAAATGGCGTAAACTTGTTTGGTTTGGACATGTAACGTGACACGACTCTCTCTCTCTAAACTTATTATACAAGGAACAGTCTATTGTCGAAGAAGAGGAAGAGGAAAGAGAAAATCCTGGATTAATAACATCAAGGAATGGTCTACGCGTGATTTTTCTACATTTCTACGAGTGACTGAGGACAGGCTTGTTTGAAAGGCCTTTTATACTGATGTATCCAGTGTGGCGCCCCTAATACCCTGACGAGTTATAGTTATTATTATTATTATTATTAATATTATTAGTGAGGAAAAGACACGACAAAGAGACAAATCGTCGCTTGCTTGACAGTTGCCTCGTCATTTATAAAAGACGTACGCAAACACAATCACATAAGTCTATGTGCTTTGATCTTCTTCTTCTTCTCGTTCGGAGTTAGACATGTCTACACAGCAAGTCCTGTTTTCTTAATAAATGCTGCTGTATTTGAAAGCTCCTTAGTGCTCCCATAATATTTCTGTGGATATCCATCTCTTTGGGCCAGTGTTCTTCCCTTAACTGGTTTAGTGTATTGCAGTCTTGCAGGATATGTTCAGTGGTCTGTGATGCCTGCCCACAAGGGCACAGTGGTGATGGGACCAATCTTAGCCTATTTAAGTGACAGTTTAATCTGTTGTGTCCTGTTCTGAGGCGGAAGATAATAACCTGCTATGCTCTGTCGAGATAGTGATAATTGTCTTTTGGGTGGTCGACTTTCCTGATGGCTTTGATGATGGTCTTCTTTTCTTTGTAGGTGATTTCTTGGTCTTTTTGTTCCTGTGTTGCTCCATCCTTTGCCAGTCTGTCTGCCTCTTCATTTCCTGGTATGCCACAGTGGGATGGTATCCACTGTAGTACTACCCTTCTTTGGACGCTCACTTCTCGCATGACTTTCTTCAGGTCTGGCAGCTTATCGCTGTCAAGGGCTTGTAGGACAGACATATGTGCTTTGATAGAATCACTTGTAAAGTTAGTCCAGTGTTTCAGGGTTGCCACATATTTAGAAGTGTGATGGCCAAATTTTATGTAAACTATGGCCCAAAATATGTCACATTCATTGTGTGCAAAACATTCTAATAACTCTATATAGATATAAAGTTACAATTGGAATAACTGCATATATGAGATTAAGTTGCTTTCTGTCAATACACAACTATTAAGAGATAAACAATTATACCAAGTAATAACAATAGCTGCTGGTGAGAGTTTTCATATTTTTTATCAGTTTTAACATATATTTTTATCAGTTTTAACATATACTTTATCAGTTCTAACATATCTTTTTTTTATCAGTTCTAACATATATTTTTTGTATCAGTTCTACAAGTAAATTTAAGTAGGAAGACAGAGGACAATTTTAAAAATTCTTGAGACTAACGGGAATTGAACCAGTCCGTTCAACGGACCAAATCGCCTAGCAACTATTGAACACGCGTTCTTCCGTACTTGACTAACCGCATCTTGATATGCGATTTGGTGCCGCTGAAAGGACTGGTTCAATTCCCGTTAGTCTCAAGTATCAGTTCTAGCATACAGTTTATCAGTTCTAACATATTTTTTTGTCAGTTCTAACTTAAATTCTTTTAAAAATGGATAAATTAAAAAAAAAGATTTGTCAAAGTATACAAATTGGCACGAACGTAAATTTGATAGATATTGTTATTTCAAAATGGTAAATATTTGGCTATTAAATGGCCAAAATGGCACGGAGAAACTTTGCAATGTCTTAGGAGTAAGAGATTGTACGCAGAATGAAGAAGCGGCAGAACTAGCGAGTGGAGAAACGGGCACAGTAAGACGGACATATAATATATCACATGAGGCGGCTAAAACAACTTTCAGATTCACTTATTAGATATTCTTCTTCATTTGCATTCGTTAACAACTATTTCTGATTAGTAGAGTGCAGTCCTAAGAAAGGGATGCGCGTTGTCGCGGTTTACAGTTTGGCTACAATATATGCGTCTTTCACTCGGATACATTCGACTACAACAGGGGTCGGGAACCTATGGCTTGCGAGTCAGATGTGGCTCTATTGATGGCTGCATCTGGCTCGCAGATAAATGTTCGATTATAAAAAATATATTTCTTTAGACTCCTTTGATCTGCATACATATTAATTGCATATCAATATATCATTCTACAAATGAGCTAAAGTCTACTGTAGCTCAGCATCAGAACTGGTAAAGAAGATAAACTCCACTGAACTAAAAGACAGAAAAATGGCAACCCTGCATTCATTGTAAACAGTTTTAAACATAATGTATGGCTCTCACAGAATTACTTTTCAAAATATGTGGTGTCCATGGCTCTCTCAGACAAAAAGGTTCCCGACCCCTGGACTACACCATGGTTTTTTTTCTCACTTTGCTTAACAGGGTGTGACCAGGGCCGTAGATACTACTTTGGTAGGAGTGAAGATTTATGTGTGTGTATGGTTTTAATTCTTATATTTTGAACACCCCTGGTGGACTGGAGGTACCCACTGATTTATTACATTTTAAATTCTAAATATCATGTTCTATTTTCCTAAAATGGGGGTTTAAGCCATCTCATCATAATATACTGCATTGGGTATGATAGCAAAACCCATCCCGAACTGCCTTAATCGTCTATTGCGACGTGTATGGAAGGTGACATTATTGAAATTCTTTGTTCTCCTCTTGGGCGGCGACAACTCTCAGATAAAAGTGTACACATGACCGCGCTGATAATATTTTGTAAACGTTAACCAGATTCCAGCATCTCTCTAGCATCGGACAAGGTCATAATTTTCTTGTTATGATAAGCAGTGACACTTCTATACCGCAGACAGAAAATAGACACAACAGATTTGTGTACCCGTGTGTCAGCTCTATGTCAACCAGCCAAACATACGTTACACACCTGCCTAGCGTGCAATAGTGAGCAGAGAAACATATGGCATGCCTACTTTCCTTCCTTCCTTCCGTGTTCCTGTGTTTACGAGGATTTGGCACCCGATTCCCCCATACTACAAATCGTAACCGTCTATATTATAAGATCTACTGGCTAAATAGGAAATCAAACCTTCTTAATGACTCATTTGACTATTTCAATGATTTTCATTGGTCACTACTATTACACTTTGTGTGGCAGCCAATGAAAATAAAGGGAATAGTCACATTAATAATTTTAGAGGGATTGATTTTCCATTAGCCAATATGTCATATATGTAAGACGGCCACGCCCAAGGGATGGTGCCGCTCCAACTGTATTTTATATCGTCTTCTTCAGCATTCATTCTCAAACTCCCGCTGGATCTCTCTTGTAGCAGGACAAGTGGTCCTACTAGAAGATTTCCAGCAGGATGTAGTCCAGATAATGGAAATAAGCTGTATCACCGTTTTATTTGCCACAATTGCCCGACACATTCGTCTTCTTGTTTTTTTTATTTTAAAAAGAACAACTTTATGACACACAATGTTAGTAGCAATTCCCTACATATGAGTGTGTGTGTAGGAGGGTGGGGGTATTTTATACCTCATCATCATCAGGTGCCATGCCGGCTGGCGTAGGCGATCATGGCTCTCCACAGCTCTCTATCTCCAGCATTATGTATCAAGATCGTTGTTGTTTACCTGCCGTGCCAGGTTGTCAAACTGTCTATATTTTCACACGTTGCGCCCTATGTCTCTGTTGCCTTCAATCTTGCCTGTTGTGACTATGTTCTCCAAACCTCCCTGTCTCATGAAGTGCTCGAAAAATGAGGATTATTTTTTCTTATATTATTCATTAAGGTCCGTGTCATATTTGACTCTTTCAACACCTCTACATTAGTTTTTCTGGCAGTCCATGGTATTCTCAGTATTCTTCTGTAGAACCACATCTCTATTGCCTTTAATATCCCACTTTCCTGTGTTATACCTAGGAGAATATAACACGACATTGAATATTTGTATATTTTGTAAAACGTAGTTTCTCAATCACCATCACACTCTGTTTTATAGCAGAACTATGATTCTACTAGATTTCCGATAGAAAGTAGCATAGAGAACATAGATGCATTGTGTTTCCGTTATTATTTGCGAATGACACTAGACATCCGACTTTGGCGGTATCAATAATAACAAAACACAAGTAAAATGATAATTCATCCTGACATTTTTAGAAGCTTCCCAAAAAATGAGCATCACAAGCCCCTCTCCACCCACCTTTTTTTCAACCATGTTGTATCTACGACCCAGGTAGGTAGTCTATAACAGGAAAGTGGGAAATTAGAGTCAGTAGAGATGTGGTTCTACAGAAGAATATTGGTAATACCGTGGACTGCCAGGAAAACTAATGTGGAAATATTTAAAGAGTCAAATGCGAGACGGAGCTTAATAAACAAAATATGAAAAAGACCATCTTCATTTTTTGGCAACGTTGTCAGATATGGAGGTTAACATAGTCACAACAGGCAAGAGTGAAGGCAAGAGAGACAGAAGACGACAAAGTGAGAAAATATTACACAATTTGACAACATGTAGAGAGCTGTGGAGAGCTATGATCGCCTACGCCAGCCGGCATGACACCTGATGATGATTAGGTAGTCTTTTGCTGACTACAACTGTGGCCAGGATTCTGCATCATTACCGTGAAAATTAGAAATTCAACAAGTAGGAAAAATCTAAATAAGGCATATGTTGAAAATACATTATTGCACATTGTTTTCGCGGGTTCACATCTGGTCTTGATTAACACTGGCGCGTGTGGTTACATAACAGAGCGCGATCTTTTCGTCGTTTCTGTTGTTCGGGAGCGCCAGTAATAACACGCCCTTTATCATTACCAATGTTTCACATATTTATTTGAGAGTATTCGGTTTGGTGTTATGTGTATATGTCAATATACAAACAAAATTGAGTATCTATTACGCAAAAATAACAGAAAAACGAAGTCATTCAGATTGAATTGACGTTTTGGCTAAGTAATCAACTGTTATCTTAATGCTATGATAGAGGCTGTTGCAATCGTCGACTGATATGTTAGTGCATTGTCTTTTCTGCTTGTGGATAAAACAAGTTTCGGAGAGCATTTTGGCGCCACCGAGTAGAATTCTGCCCATGGAAATGCTACGCTGGAGTTCGGCACAATGGATATCTGATTAAGCGATTACAAACTTGAAGAAATTACTGCCTTCAAATATCTCCGGTCCAAAATATGTGATGATGGCAATTCGGGAAATGAGACTAACCTAAGACTCGAGATGGCGATGGTTGCCATAGAGACGTTGAATATGATATGGAAAAGTAAGATCAGTGTTGCAGTAAAGATCACTCTATTCAGATCGTTAGTGCTAAGTATCACTGTTGTACCGATGTGAATGTTAGACACAGACAGAAGAATTCAGGCTTTTGAGAACAAGTGCTACAGACGTTTGTTAACTATCTTAATGTACAGGCGTATCTTAATGTTATCATAGATGTTGTAGCAATCTTTGGCGGATATCTTAATGTTATCATGGATGTTGTAGCAATCTTTGGCGGATATCTTAATGTTATCATAGATGTTGTAGCAATCTTTGGCGGATATCTTAATGTTATCATAGATGTTGTAGCAATCTTTGGCGGATATCTTAATGTTATCATAGATGTTGTAGCAATCTTTGGCGGATATCTTAATGCTATCATGGAGGTTGTAGCAATCTTTGGCGGATATCTTAATGCTATCATGGAGGTTGTAGCAATCTTTGGCGGATATCTTAATGCTATCATGGAGGTTGTAGCAATCTTTGGCGGATATCTTAATGCTATCATGGAGGTTGTAGCAATCTTTGGCGGATATCTTAATGCTATCATGGAGGTTGTAGCAATCTTCGGCAGATATCTTAATACTATCATGGAGGTTATAGCAATCTTTGGTGGATATCTTAATGTTATTATAGAGGTTGTAACACTCTTTGGAAGTCCGTTGAAGCCCGTTGATCAGGGGCGGTGGTTGGATGCTTCTAACCTCCTATCCGTAGGAAATTAAAACGGGTCTAATAATTCGTTAGACCAACGGGAATTGAACCAGTCCGTTCAACGGCACCGAATCTCCTAGCAACTAAAGTAAACTGGTTTTTCCGTACTTGACTAACCGCATCGCCACAAAAAAAAAAGATGCGATTTTGCGATTCTTTAATTAACAAGTTTAATAGGAACTTTAGCCATGATGTGGATAAGCACCTTCGGACCCCCCGTCTTTAGAAAAAATTTGATTGTCTGCGAAAAAGTAATCGAAAATCGTATGCAAAAAGATCGAATTGTAATTAAAAAATATGAATGACCAGTTTTTTTGTTTTAGTTGGTTGGTTTGTTGGTTGCTTAATGTCCATGGGCTCATGTCCTTTGACACAATGCCTTTGTGTGATATATGCATGTTTTTGTGAACTGTTGTTTTGTTCCATATAATGTATTCCATTTATCTGGCCATGGAGGGAGAAGCTTTTATTTAAACCTACCCATCTGCCTAAAGACGTTTTTACGGCCCTGAAGCTATCGGAAATAAAACTTTCCTCAACTGCTCAGCATCCGTCTGGTGATCCTGGAAAACAAGCTGCTGCAGGTAAAGCTAGTCAAGAAGTAGGAACCAGAGACAGAAATAAACATGGTACCTAAAATATACTACTGAATAAGAATGTGTGGTGCAGAAAGTGAAGATTAAACATTGAGGCAGCCCATTCCGTCGTCATAACTACATTCTGCAAGTCAGAATTTAAAAATGAACACAAAAGAAAAATAAACTCCAGCCGTGATACATCGTCAGTAAAGACCTGCTGGCTTATTGAAAAACAGCCTTCTAAAGTGATTCATTTGAATTTCCTCGTTAATTTTATTAGTCAATTTTTGTATACTTCGTGTCGACAGATAATCAAAATCACTGGGAAAATCATATGAATCACTGTAGAATGTTATTTTCCAATGAGCCCACTGGTCTTATATCGAAAGTTGGTCACGCTCTTTCAGTTCTCTGGTTCAGCTCTCTTTAGATCTTTGTCATGGCGACTCTAGTTTGACTGGATTTTTTTCAGAGCTTTCATTGAAATCTGAGCACATGTGGCAGTGGGCACAACGTTGCAAGAACGACGGCCGCCTTTTATGAGACTTTTAAGTGATGTAAAGATCTCACAAGTTCCAGGGCGTATTGAAGATGAAAGGATTAATTTCTTTCCAGAGGGCATACATGTGTCTTCACTACAGCCATGATCCTTTGAATCCTTGATTCGTAAGCTACAACAAGTCCGATATCAGAGCGCCCCATAGGGAGTGCAAACAAGTCCGATATCAGAGCGCCCCATAGGAAGTGCAAACAAGTCCGATATCAGAGCGCCCCATAGGAAGTGCAAACAACTCTTAGCCGACCGTTTACAGACCAGGTCTGTGGAAGTTTAAGCCTACATCTTTACGGATCAGGCCCATAAAAGTTCAAGCGGGCATGTTTTACAGATCAGGTCCATTTTACAGATCAGGTCCATAAAAGTTCAAGCGGACATGTTTTACAGATCAGGTCCATAAAAGTTCAAGCGGACATGTTTTACAGATCAGGTCCATAAAAGTTCAAGCGGACATGTTTTACAGATCAGGTCCATGAAAGTTGAATTCGACATGTTTACAGACCAGACCCGTAGAAGTTTAAGCCATATTTATTTACTGGTTTGGGGTGGCTGAATCCTTAAACCTTTTACCCCATCATATTTGCGCGCTGGTTTATGGCACTGAATCCCAAAAAACATTGTAAAACATGCTAGCAATGTATTAACATGGCAGCATTCGGGTTTCATTTTTGAGAAACTGTTACAGACTTTAAAAAAATAATGATTTACATAACTAAATGGTGATTCGTAAGTCTCGGAAACAAAAATTATGACCCCAAAAAGCTACGCAACAAATATCCTTTTCTAGCATACAGAAATGCAAGTAAAGTCTGCAAGTTTCAAGTTCATCCCTAGCCTTAATGGATCTTACCAATGACTCACTTTCATCTGAGAACGCGATTTCCAGAACTTCATCAGCGCAATTTCATGTGTATCATCATCATCATCATCATGTGTTGTGCCGACTGAAGTAGGTATTACAGATCTCCACAACTCTCTCTCTATCTGTTTTTAACATCGCAAACTTGTATGATATGACCACGTGATGCGGCACGGTTCTCTTTCCACAAATATCTTGCAGAAAACAGTTGAGAGAAGAAGAAGAGGCGGTAGAAGAAAGTATGGATTCATAATATTAAGATCTGGACAAGATTAAGATTCTCCAAACTCAAACAAAGAACTGATAATGGAGAGGCGTGGCGAAACTTTTGTGTTGATGCTTTCATTGTGACACACCTACGACCCTGAAATGTGACACCCCTACGACCCTGAAATGTAACACCCCTACAACCCTGAAATGTAACACTCCTACGACCCTGAAATGTGACACCCCTACGACCCTGAAATGTGACACCCCTACGACCTGAAATGTGACACCCCTACGACCCTGAAATGTAACACCCCTACGACCCTGAAATGTGACACCCCTACGACCCTGAAATGTGACACCGCTACGACCCTGAAATGTGACACCCCTATGACCCTGAAATGTGACACCCCTACGACCCTGAAATGTGACACCCCTATGACCCTGAAATGTGACACTACTACGACCCTGAAATGTGACACCCCTACGACCTTGAAATGTGACACCCCTACGACCCTGAAGTGTTATGGGTGTGATGATATTCGATTTCCTTTATCTGGATCGTTGTTTAACTCCCGCCATACCACGATGCCAGATTATCTCATATTTTCTACCCCTATCATCATCAAACTTTCTTGCCTTCTATCTTGCCAGTTGTAATTATGTTCTCCATACACGATTGTCTCACAACGTGCTAAAAAAATGAAGATCGTCTTTTGGTGATACCAGCATAAATAATAATTTATTACCCTCTTCTCGCATTTGACTCTTTCAGTTTCTCCTCGTTCGTCTTTTTATCTGCCCATGGAGTCATCCGATGTCCATGGTTGTTTCCGGTTCCGCTGGACAATATGGACGTGTTTCCTTTCCTCTTGACCAAATAGGATACGTGGATCGACGATCTAACACATTGTCATGGTAAAACATCCGTTGTTTATGTAACAGATGCATAGCTAGTATGAAATTAAAACCATCTAACGATGTTGTTTTGCCTAAATTCAAGTTATTAGTGGCTAAAAGTATTTGAAAAATAGCCGGCCTAAATTCAAGTTATTAGTGGCTAAAAGTATTTGAAAAATAGCCGGCCTAAATTCAAGTTATTAGTGGCTAAAAGTATTTGAAAAATAGCCGGCCTAAATTCAAGTTATTAGTGGCTAAAAGTATTTGAAAAATAGCCGGCCTAAATTCAAGTTATTAGTGGCTAAAAGTATTTGAAAAATAACCGGCCTAAATTCAAGTTATTAGTGGCTAAAATTATTTGAAAAATAGCCGTTGGGTATACGCATCCCATATCGATGGCGCTCTCAGAATGAATAAAGACAGAATTCCACGTCAAGTCTTTACATGGTCACCGAGCGGCAAAAGAAAAAGGGGAAGACCAAAATCAACACTGAAAAGTACTATTGAAAAATAAATAACAACAGCTGGTATGAAAATGAGCTATCTTGAACAAATGGCTGTTGATTGACAAGCATGGAGAGCTATGACATGTTCTATGTGCCAAGCTTGGCATGGAGAGTTATGATATGTCCTATGTGCTAAGCGTGGCACAAGAGGAAAATTATGATGATGGAGCCATCATTCTTCTATAGAAGCATATCTCTGTTGCATCGAATTTTTCACTGCCATGTTTATTTACTCTCCAAGACTCACATTCATGTATTAGAATCTAGGTTAAGTAGCTTTCATAACTGTCGTCCTCACCTCGGTACCGGTATTGACAAGTGGCAGAACATACATTACATCAATTAGATGGGGTCTGGGAAAATTTGACAGTTATTGACAAAGTGGAAGGAGGTGTTTGGTAACAGTTGCCGTCAAGAAAACCGTTTTTATACGCCTAAATAAACTGTGCGAATGTGAACACTTTTCTAAATAAAATGTGCGAATGTGAACATTTTTCTAAATAAACTGTGCGAATGTGAACATTTTTCTAAATAAAATGTACGAATGTGAACATTTTTCTAAATAAAATGTGCGAATGTGAACATTTTTCTAAATAAAATGTGCGAATGTGAACATTTTTCTAAATAAACTGTGCGAATGTGAGCATTTTTCTAAATAAACTGTGCGAATGTAAACATTTTCCTGAATATCTAGAAAAAAAGCAAAGCGTTTTTTTTCACCGCACTTTTCCTGCACATTTGTGTGTGTGTGACTTAATTAAGCGGGAGAAGATCATGAATCCTGGACAAGCTGTTTAAAGTAGGGATGGTCAAAATTTACAACAAAAAACTGTTCACAAATTTGTATGGGGTATAACAAAACTTTTATAGACCCGAGTAACGACTTTCAATTAATAATCGTTCGCTCTCAAATTGAAGTTTGATATCTCTTTTTGCAGTACGATGTGATACTAGACCTCCGCCAGGATATGGTCCAGAGAAGGGAGATGCGTTATGTAGTCGTTTTATTTGTGCAAATGTTCAGCGATCAGACAGACATATCAGAACTTCGGCGGGAACTTTCATTACTTCTGAACAACCTCCCTTTCAGAGACCGGAGTAACGCGGCTACGGGGATCTAAATGGCGTAGTGTCAGGAACGTTGGTATATTACTTTCTAGGGATAAGTGTGCAATATTTTCCAAGACTAAATGAAAAACATAGATTCCCAAACAAGAACATAACTGCAAGTTGTTTTTTCCCCTCATAGTTCTTCTGTCAGAGAATTGATGTCTTTGAGATGTGGTTATATAGAAAAAACGTGGATATAACGGGAGCCGCGTTAGCGCAGTGGTTAGCGCACTGGCTTCGCATATGTTTTCAGATCGCAACGGCTCCCAGGTCGACCCAGCCGTAAATGGGTACCGGATTAATCCGGGAAGTAAAGACTGCGAAGGAGAGGAGATGGCTACCGCCCTCATTTGCAGAGCCTCTGAAATGTGAGATCGCTAACATCTCACACCCCTACGGCATTAATGAATGCTATGGGTTACTTTACTTTGTTTATAATTTATATAGAAAAATACGGAGAACATAATGGAAAGAGAAGAAAACAAACAAAGAGGTTCTAACAACGCATCTTCTTCTTCTTCTTCTTCTGCGTTCGTTCTCAAGCTCTTGCAGATTAGCAGGATGTAGTCCGGAGAATGGAATGCGTTGTGTCATGGTTTACATCATTGCTGCGATATATGCAACACACGGGCGTAACAACGCTTAATATGACGTTAGAATTATGAAAGGAAATAAAGATATTTAAAAAAATATTTTTGACACATTAAAAGGCATGACACCTATATCTGTAATTGAAGACATTACTTGAGGGTAAAGTCAAAGTGAAACGAGCAAGAGGTAGGCAGAAATACAAGTGGGAGAGTAACATCACACGATGAACAGGTTACAGTCTAGCAGAGTGCACCACCAAAACAAGAGACAGGATATTTTGGAGATCTGTTGCAGCCAACCTTCGTTGAGGAGACGGCACTTAATATTGATGATGAATTATCTCACTACAAACTGTGATACACTGGAGGACATCGACGGATCCCGTCAGACAGGGTACAACAGTAAATAAAATCTGATTTAAGGGTTAAAAGGGGAGAATTTGGTGATATTTTTGTGAAAAATCGGTACAGAAAGGGGTGGGGTTAACCACAAATCCCCACTCTTATCTACACACCTGATACAGGGTATATGTATTTTTTTTATAAAGGGACAGGGTGATTTTATGATTTAAAAAAACATACTTTCACTTCCATCTGATGAATCGATTTGACTTGCTGAAATCGGATGTGTCAAGCCGAACGACGCAGATATCGCAGTCACGCTGTAGTCATGACCTAACACTTTCCGTTCAATGGACTACATCCAGCTAAACTACAAAAATACGAAGATGAACAAAAAAAAAAGAAGGGCTTGTTTGGAAAACCCTTGCTTCAGGGAGTTTTATCGAAAGGGAAAGGTGGAAGGGGGGGGGTTAATGGTACCATCATGTTTCTGTCTTTTAATTCTTAATATTCTATATCAGGTTCTTTTTCCCTAACAGAGAAAATTAGAATGGGTTTGCACAAACCCTCACTCAATGTATATTCAATGTTTACCCATTACACATACTCTACCCGGCAAACAACACACACATGAAGCAAAGTACAATCACAATCCAAACAACACACTGTGAGTAATCTACATATGTTTGATTGGCAGTTTACCAATACCTGTCACGTGCATTCTTCTCTCGAATCATGCAAGCGACTTCCTGCAAAATACCATTTAGACCAGGTTTTTAAAAAGGGTGGGACCTGGGGTGGGTGGGGGGAGGGGAGTCGGTGGTAAGTCACAACACGGGGATACGAAAATGATGCTTTAAAGTTATATTGACTCATGACTTGCATCCAGTAAATAACTGTGTACATATAGTAAACATGACTAGGCTCCAGTAAAGAAATGTGTACAAAAAGTAAACATGACCGGGCTCCAGTAAAGACTTGTGTACAGAAAGTAAACATGACCGGGCTCCAGTAAAGACTTGTGTACAGAAAGTAAACATGACTGGGCTCCAGTAAAGACTTGTGTACAGAAAGTAAACATGACTGGGCTCCAGTAAAGACTTGTGTACAGAAAGTAAACATGACTGGGCTCCAGTAAAGACTTGTGTACAGAAAGTAAACATGACTGGGCTCCAGTAAAGACTTGTGTACAGAAAGTAAACATGATCGGCTCCAGTAAAAACTTGTGTACAGAAAGTAAACATGACCGGGCTCCAGTAAAGACTTGTGTACAGAAAGTAAACATGACTGGGCTCCAGTAAAGACTTGTGTACAGAAAGTAAACATGACTGGGCTCCAGTAAAGACTTGTGTACAGAAAGTAAACATGACCGGGCTCCAGTAAAGACTTGTGTACAGAAAGTAAACATGACTGGGCTCCAGTAAAGACTTGTGTACAGAAAGTAAACATGACTGGGCTCCAGTAAAGATACGTGTACAGAAAGTAAATATGACATGAAAGACTGATTTTATATTATTTTCATGAACTTTGTTGGTCGGCCTTGGTTTTTTTGGCACGTGACTCCAAGTTTATAAATAGGGATCAACGAAATCACAATAACCTAAAAACGTCACGAATGAAGTCATAATTAATTATATACATAGTTATTCTTACTGCCGACAGACTCGATTGATGTCGGTTGGTGGTTCCCCATCCTGAGTATCTGAGAAATGGGGATTCCCCTTTTTCTGACACGGTAGACATTTATAATTTTTCTTCTTCTTCTACGGCGTTCATTCTCAAACTCCCGCCGAATCTCCCTTGTAGAAAGACTATGATACTACTATATTTCCAGCAGAATGTAGACCAGAGAATGGAAATGCGTTGTGTCGCCGTTGTATTTGCCAATGGCCCGATACATTCCTCTTCAGCGAATTTATGATTCGATACTGGAGTTACTTGTACTTATTCTTCCTGGTTCTCTCCTGTCAGACATTGAAATCGATTTCTTCAAATAGAGGTACTGTGGCAGGAAGCTTCGAGATAGGGCCGTAGAGCTTCAGGGTTTTGGAGGCACAGAGCCCGACGTCCTGCTGACACGGCGGGTTTCCACAGACAAGACATGCCATTTTCCATCAGTGGTAGGCCTATTATCCAGTATTAAGGAGATATGCGTGACATTGAGCTATGAGCCATAGAGCCATGCGTCTTCGTCTTCTGCTTGCTTTTCGTTCTGGATGTTTGTCCATAATCTTTCGTCGATCAAACAAGACTGCAAGGTAGCCTTGTGTTTGTTTTAGATGTTGTCTTTCCTAGACTTTGGTAAGCCAGTATCGCTTCTGCAAGGCAGCAGATGGTTTATATTACTTGTACTATGACAGTATTGGGAAACTTTTATCAAGCTTAACAGTACTGATTACTATAAAGGATAGATTCTGGTCGTAGATAAGAAGGGTTTGGGGGTTCAAACTCCCTTCCCTTAGGAAATCGGAACATAAATTTTAGTACTAAGAGCTTGGCCAAAACTTGGGCCGAAAGTCAAACTGGCTAGCGATTTTAAAAAACAGGGTAATCAAATTTGTCATTAAAAAGAAAATCTGGCACACGAAAACGCTCGAATTACCTTTGTTTTAGGCACCCCTCCCCAAGAAGAACGTATCGACGGCCTTTATAGAATTTTTCTCGAACTGTAAATCATGGCTACCTCCAGCTAACCGATACAGTGGAATCCCTCTATAGCGCTATCTCTTATAACAAAGTTCCCTATATAACAAGGTTTCAAAATCCCCAATTATATTTATTCTATATTGTTTGTACTGTATATAACGAATTTTCGTTATTACATATACATATTGTCGGTCCGGACAAAGTTTTTATAACGGGATTCCACAGTAGTAGTTCAAGAACGACAGAAGAATAAGAACGCATGCTCTTACATAATTATATACTGTTCAAAAAAAGAAACGCAACATTTTGGAGTTACTTTTATTTAAAAAATTTTTCACTGTTTGAACATCATTCAACCTATCGACTGTGTCCACCTGGTCATTAACTTCTCGTGGTTACATGAATTGTACTCACCTCATGATTCGTGAGGTCATTAAAGAAGTCAAGGTCAAAACAACATTTCTGGCAATAACTCGTGACAGGTTCATGAGAATCCCGTGAAACGTAATGAGTACAAAACTCTCTGGCCATATTATTGAATGCCTATAAAAGATTGGTGGTCCTCTAATAACTTATGTTGAAAATTCAATGTGCAAGTATGGCTTATTTCAGTACAGAACAATGATACACCATCATTGGACGCTTAAAGACTGAACAATCACAAATTGTAGTGGCCAGACATATTGATGTGGTTAGAAGCACCATCAGTCGACTTTGGAGATGATTTCAACAAACTGGCTCAGTGGCAGACCGGCCGCACAGTGGAACTCACAGTCACAACTCCCGCCGAAGACCGCTTCATACGGCTGAGTCACCTCACGAATCGATTTGCATCCGCGTCCTCCACAGTCCAGTCAATGTCAGCAGCATGCCGAATTTCAGATCAAACGGTCAGGAACCGGTAACACGACGCTGGTCTATGAGTTATAATACCATACATAGGTACTGTTCTTACAGACCGGTATCGCCAGAATCTACTGCAGTGAGCGAACCAGCACCGACAATTGACCGCCGTTGGGAATGACTGGAAACTGGTTCGATTTAGTAATTAATCATTTTTTGTGCTCCAGTGACACGATAGACGGTGAAGAGTTTACCGAAGAGTCCGTGAGCGCTACGCCCAGAATAGCCATGAGGAGGAGACTTATCCACATGGTGGTGGAGGTGTACTGATGTAAGGGGGGGGATCAACTTCGTGGGAAGCAGTGACCTGGTGCAAATTGAAGGACGCCTGAATGCCGAACGATACGTCGTTCAAATTTTTGAATTTTGAGGATAATGAAAATAAGTCTTACAACTGACGGGAAATGAACCAGGTCTGTTCTAGCAGCACCGAATCGCTTTGCAACACAAGTAAACAGGTTTTCCGTACTTGAGGTTCATAAAAGTCCAAACCAAATTTAATTAACACCATTTCATTGCTAAAGTCTGAAAGGTTCTTCATGCCAAGGTTGAAACATTCATTTCGTAAAAAAAATGTTGATACACATTTGAAATTTGCTGTCCATTAACACTGTAATAATGTTGCGTTCCGTTGTTGTTTTTTTAACAGTATATATATATATCATCTCAGTTTTTGTGTGTCAAGTTATTGAGGTTAATGGCGTCTACTTGAGATAACTCTGTTAAAGAGAAAGATGTGCAAGGAAATGTTAGTCGTCTCTCTGGTAAATGGCGGTTAAAACAAACAAAAAAAGATAAAAATATGCTGTTCTGAGTCTCCCTCAAACATTAAAAAATACGTTGTTGGTGTTTTTTTATAACATACTTTTTTTATAACATACTTTTTTTATAACATACTTTTTTTATAACATACTTTTTTTATAACATACTTTTTTTATAACATACTTTTTTTATAACATACTTTTTTTTTATAACATACTTTTTTTTATAACATACTTTTTTTATAACATACTTTTTTTTATAACATAACATTTTTATTTATATCATTCTAGAAAAAATACACTATATTTTCTGCACTTTTGTCAGTGATGAAACGCGTAGCTTTGTGTTGTTTTGGTATGTAACAAGACGCACTTCACTAACAGAGATTCCCACAGAACTGTGCGGTAGATTATTTTCTCAGTATGATGCGTCTTCGACATGCTGCCCCCGACAATGTATTCTGTTGGTATTCCCTGATGCGGCCGCCTCTCTGAATTATAGCACTGCACGGCCAAGAATTCTCCTGCATGGTACTAGCTGAAGGAATAAATAAAAGAGGTGGCTATAAAAATTTTGGGTTGATAACATTAGCTTCAAAACTAGGCATTATGGCGCAATGGGAAAACTCTCCTTCCCCCCCCCCCCTCTATATAAAATGAAGTCATTTCGGTTGTGGCGCCCGTGAGGATTGATTTTGGCATACGGTCGGACTTGGTGTCTACTCTGGATAACATAAAGAATAATGAAATAGTGCAGGCCTGACTTTCTCAAACTTATCTGTTGTCGGTATGGCTGTGGGTATAATTTTCTTTAGTGGACTATTTATGCTTGGCTAACTACAATCCAAACGGATTATTATTATTATTATTGTTATTTTTGCGTTAATTCTCGAACTCCTGCAGGTTAACAGAATGTAGTCCAGATATCGGAATGCGTTTTCGTGATTTACAGCTAGTCTGCGATTGATGCTCATTTCTACCTGCCACATCCGATTTCATGATGGCTTCTGGGTCACTTTGACTCTCTATGGGATGAGACAGCCACTCTATCCAAACAATTCCTGAGTCGCATCGTACGACATGCATGGCAGGTAAAATTGTCACTATTCTTCACTTCTCTTCAGGGTCCCGACAACACACGTACGAATTATTATTATTACATTTCATTTTGTACATGGTTTTATCGAAACCATGCTGAAGTCCGGTGTGTCAGGTCACATGGTGTAGATATTGCAGCTAAGCTGTAAACCACGGCACAAAACATGTCCAACATCCTGCTATTCTGCTGTAAGAATTTGCAGTAATTTCATAAAAAACGAGGAAGAATTAATACTGAAATGATAACTCAGCACCAATAAGGGAAGAAGCACAATTGCTGGTAAACGAATGTTATCAAACTGTAAAATAAAAAGTGAAAACCATAAAACAAATAAAGGGTTATTGAAAAACTTGGAGAATTAAAGCGTAACAAATTAAACAAGGACTTTACATCATCATGTAGCATATCCTGGACAGGATGTAGCAGTCATCACAGAATATCGAAACTGCTGTCGACCTTGAGCCAATATTCCTGCTTCAGTGAGTGTTATGTTCATGTGATGATATCTTGTTATTGATGGTTGTCCAAGATGCGCATCCACATATTGAAACTGGAAATATAATGGCTCTAATGAAAAAGCTAGTTGTATTATTTTGTTGCAGCCCAGTCATTATTTTCCATATGTATCAGTTTATTTGATGCAACGAACACCCACCGTCTGACCTCTTCAAAGCAATCCTCATAGAGGAGTGTTGAAAAATCCTGCCTAGACCATTCCTTGATGTAATCAACCCAGAGTTTCTTTTACCGCCTTTTTTTCTACTACCCTCGACTGTTCCTTGCAAAATAGTTTTAGACAGTAAATCGTGTCTCGCTACATGTCCAAATCAAACAGACACGTTTACACCGCTTCACCACTGTCAAATGTGGTTCCTGATCATGTATAAATTTGTTTATTTGCTGCAGGACGAATATATTTGTTTTGTGTTCTATATTACTAATTTTTAACAAACGTATGTAGCACTCGTTTTCTAGAGCCTGAATCTTCCTTTATCTGCACTGAGTTTGCATCAGTATAAAAGTATACTTAGCACTAAAACAAATACAAATTGGTAGTCTATCTTATTCAGGATGTAGCCGTCAACCCATCATTTTTGGGCTGTAGTGATTTTTTGGCAATATAAATCCGTTCAGTAGTTTGTCACTGCTTTCTGAACAGTCCGGATGCTCAAATGCCTGTGGTGCGAATCGAAAACTTAAATCTTAGCGCTAACAATCTGAACAGATTGATCTGTACTGTAATACTGATCTTACTTTTCCAAATCGTATTCAACCTTGCCATGGCAGCCATCGCCATCTCGAGTCTTAGCTGAATATCATTTCCCGAGTTTTGTCATCATCACATATTAGGGACCCTGAGCTATTTGAAGGTGTTAAATTCTTCAAGTTTGTGACCGCTTAACTGGATATTCGTGGGATCTTGCTTGGTTTCACTAGTCACCAATGTTTTGCTTTTATCAAATGCTTATTTCCATGTCATATTTCCTACTGACGTCTTCCAATTTTGAGATGAATTTCTAGATAGATAAATGTATAGGCAGATAAGTAGATAGACAGGTAAGTATATCGGAAATGGGTAGATAGTTATGTGTAAAAGTAGATGGACAGATATAATGGTAGATAAATAGATAGGTAGATAGATATGTGTAAAAGTAGATGGACAGATATAATGGTAGATAAATAGATAGGTAGATAGATATGTGTAAAAGTAGATGGACAGATATAATGGTAGATAAATAGATAGGTAGATAGATATGTGTAAAAGTAGATGGACAGATATAATGGTAGATAAATAGATAGGAAGATAGATAACGATAGATTAGATAGGATATATTAGATAGAATGATAGGCATACAGACTTAGAGACAGACAGACTGAGCGACAGACAGACTGAGACAGACAGACAGACAGACAGACAGACAGACAGACAGACAGACAGACAGACAGACAGACAGACAGACAGACAGACAGATAGATAGATAGATAGATAGATAGATAGATAGATAGATAGATAGATAGATAGATAGATAGATAGATAGATAGATAGATAGATAGATAGACGGGCGGATGGGTGGATGGATTTAGGTAAGTTGGTAGGCAGACAGACAGGCAGACAGACGGGCAGAGAGATATACAGACAGAGAGATTGATAGATTGACAGACAAAGACAGAGAGAATGATAGATAGGCAGACAAAGACAGAGAGATTGATAGATATGCAGACAAGAGACAGATGAGACAATGTAATTATATAGTGACGTGCATACGAAAATAAGTTTGGCTCCCATATTATTACAAGAAAAAAAATACACCCTGATGTACGGTGAAAAATTCTCCTAGCGATTTCAGAACTGCAGAAACGTATTGTTTTAGACGGTTTATTTGTACACAGACGAATCATCGGATGGTATATGTTCAGAATGCGGTAGAATACATACTTATAAGAATCAACATTGCAAGGGTTATCGTTTCCAACTGGAAATATAGACTGCGTCTAATTTTAGAACACAGTTTGTGTCACTTTTAAGGTATAGATGATGATTTAGGCTAATGATGATGTTGATGTTAATGATGATGTTGATGTTAATGATGATGTTGATGTTAATGATGATGTTGATGTTAATGATGATGTTGATGATGTTGATGATGTTGATGATGTTGATGATGTTGATGATGTTGATGATGTTGATGATGTTGATGATGTTGATGTTAATGATGATGTTGATGATGTTGATGATGTTGATGTTAATGATGATGTTGATGCTAATGATGATGTTGATGCTAATGATGATGATGTTGATGCTAATGATGATGTTGATGCTAATGATGATGTTGATGCTAATGATGATGTTGATGCTAATGATGATGATGTTGATGATAATGTTGATGATGATGTTGATGCTAATGATGATGATGTTGATGATGATGTTGATGCTAATGATGATGATGTTGATGCTAATGATGATGAGGGAGTAGGAATTTTTCAATTTTGTTCCTTTGCGATAGTCGAAAAATGAAGGAAAAAAAACTCGACATTTTTTTTTAAATAATTAAAAGCACACAGGAAAACTAACACAAAAAGATATTTCGACCAAAAGAACTATATAAAATAAAACACACGACGAGTAAAAGACGGAACTTCTGCGATGAAATCATAAGATGAATAAAAAAAAACGAATTATGTAAGTCGGCGGACTTTTACTTTCTGCTCCAGACTATTGTTTCTCTAGCATATTTTTTTTAAAATAAGGAGGTTTCCTCGTGCTTTTGACGAGTACAAAATGACTGTTTTACTCAGCGTGATTATAGGGTGCACATGTCACGACGGGACAGTTTTCTAATCCGGAGCAGATTATAATAGCTTGACTTTCTTGCATTCTTTGAAGCATTATGTGGATAAAAGTGTTCATTCCATCCCAGATGGATAATATGCAAAAAAACTGAAATATAATAGGTGAAGCTTAGAACAGGGTAATGAACGTTTGCTTATCGCTGGAACACACACAAACTGACGTTTCGACCAAACGGTCTTTACGAAGACTACATACACAGCAAAAATATATATAGCAAAAATATAAACATATATATATATATATATGTGTATATATATATATAGTACGATTGAACCCATCGGGATCAATACCTATCAGTCGTTGAATGTCACGTTGTTCTGTCATTTCTGTCTGTCTTGATTCACAGATATTTGAGTGTGTTAAGTCTATTTTCTGTTTGTTTTGTTTCACCCTGACCTTCTAGTTTTAACCCTTCCGGGTCATATCCATATTCTTAATTGCCACGTGAACGTGAATATTGTCGTTCTTACTCATGTGTGTTATGTATGTAAGTCTTGAAATTGTTCTTTTCGCCGAAACGTCTATTTGTGTGTGCTGTTATGTGTTTCCAGTGAGAAACAAAACTTCATTACCCCGTTTCAATAATTCCATCCTAGAAGTCTAGGCATGGAACTTCAGCACACTCCATCACATCGAAAATCATGGGATCGGGGGGGGGGAAGAGTCTCCTTTGTCGTCACTTAAGATGTGCGTGACAAGCGATAATGTTATGTCCTCTTCGTCTGTACTACACTGTATTCTTCGTCTGTGCCACGTGGTCCTAATTGATTTAGTCTCTTCATTCGTTTTTCTTCCCCAAATATCCATGTTCTTCCAACTCTCCTCATTCCCCGTGGGTTTCAGTCTAGAGTCTACCTGATTAAGTTGTCATGCATCTTTTTTGAGGGTATGTCCTATCCATTTTCAACCTTTTTGAGGGTGTGTCCTATCCATTTTCAACCTTTTTGAGGGTGTGTCCTATCCATTTTCAACCTTTTCTCTACCTATCTATTTATCTATCTCTACCTTCACCGGACACTGATGTGTTCTCTTCCACAGCTCATTATTTGATATTAACTCTGGTTTGTTCGTTTCAGAACCCCCGAGAATTGCGAGCGATTAGTTCTTACTTCCTATGTTCAGTGGGGTAGTTTTTCTGAGCTCTCTTTCATATCCAGGCGACTTCAGCTTTCGGCTTAGTGCAATGCCTATTGAAGAAGCCTTAAACTCAGATGATGTATATAATTGTATAGATGACATATTACACAGATTCCGTAAGAGCCTCATTATAACGGCATGTCATCTACTGAGGTCTCTGTTGCATGGGTGGTTCGTCTAGTGGGCAATTGGTGGGACCCACAAACGCAACAGCATGCGTAACAACTCTGGTCATCTCTACCTCACCGGACAGTGTTATGTTATCTCCCACAACGGAGGCATCTACTGATAAATATTTGCAGGTCTGATGTGATTTTCTGAGTTACATTCTATATTTCAGAGTCATAAATGAAAACAGACTTAACAATTTCTATTCAACAACCTAACATTGTCTGCCTGAGACAATTCCGAGAGATACACACTGGTCGAATAGCACAGACTTATAATGTTCTATTCAACAACCTAATATATATATTGTTAAATAGAAAATTATAAGTCTGTACTCTTCGACCAGTGTGTGTGTGTGTATATATATATATATATATATATACACACACATGTAGAAGAGTGTTGGAATTAAACTTGTTCTAATTAATTATACAAGCAAACTCAAGTATAAAGAATAATTTTAAATAAAAATACTTCTCAAGTCTGACGGGAATTGAACCAGGTCCGTTCTAGAGGCACCGAATCGCCTTGAAACTCAAGTAAACATGTTTTCCGTACTTGACCAAAAATTTCCCCCCAAAAAGGATGTGATCTTGTAAAGACTTTTAACCTGTGTACTCAAGTCACTAAAACGGACCAATAGAGACAAGGATTATTATAACAACAACGAACATCTCGTACTAGTATTGAAGTATCCTCAGTAACACAAACATAGAACATCAGTATTCTAATGTAATATAATTAGACAGTATTCTTGTGTAATATAATTAGACAGTAATATAATTAGACATTATTCTAATGTAATATAATTAGACAGTATTCTAATGTAATATAATTAGACAGTATTCTAATGTAATATAATGAGACAGTATTATAATGTAATATAATGAGACAGTATTCTAATGTAATACAATTAGACAGTATTCTAATGTAGTATAATTAATTATGTAGTCAACATACAGGTCCGTAGATATCGCGGTGGGGTGTTCGATTCCCTATAACATCGGAACATGACTTTGATTACTAGGAACTTGATCAAAAAGTAGGGTAAAGAGCCTTAAATCCCCCCCCCCCCACCTACTTGGCAATTTTACCCACAAGTCAACAAATTTTTCAACAAAATGACACCCTGGCACACACAAATATATGAATGACAGTTATTTACGTTAACCCCCTCCCCACACCTCTCAGATCATATCTACGGCCCTGTTAACATCCTCACAAATTCCACCTTCTTTGTCAATTTTGCTTCTCAAATAGGTATAATTACGTATCTATTAATAGTTCGATCATTATTACAAACGTGCGATGGATCTGTATGTATTTTCAGGCAATTCAAAAGTTTCGCCATCTAAAAGACAATCAGTAACTGAGAAGAAAATCATTTAGGAAAACGTCAGGAAGTATTGGCACAACACTTTTCTAAGTAGGTTACCTGGTAAGGAGCCAGATAACACACTAAACCAATATTTACTTCAACTTCCTACATGCCAGATTTTGCTCTTGTCTCCGCAAAAAAAACCGTCAACTTAATTAATTAGGACCCCATTCGTTACATTTTTATATTATTGTTGGGATTTCGGTTGGTCACTATTTCCATACTTGAAATCACATGCCAAAAATAGCCAAAGCGACTCCAAGTACAACGGTTAATTGTTCCGGTTCTATTTTGGTTCATTGCTCTTTTTGAAATCTTTGTCAGGTGTTCTCTATGCGCCAGACCCATCTTCACTCCCAAATCACTCATTCTCGATATTAATTCATGCACATTTAACTCGAAATCTTCTGATCGTGCGAACTCACGAAGAGCAATGAGTATGTCTTCTCGGTCCACAGGCTGACCATCTGTTATGGTCGCGAGGCTAGCTAATTGGTCGACCAGTTCGTTTTCCTCAACGCCCTCGCGTCCGAGACAAAGATAAACGTGAGTTTTCGCAGTGAGGAGCTCATTTTAGCTCTATCTAATGACTCCACCCATCCCCTACGTACATCTGTTTTAACTTTCTGAATCATATTCATTGAGTCACTTAGTATGCACGCATGAAATAGGCTTGCGATTCCAGCCAGTTAAGTGCCTGCGTTATGGCAAATACTTCCATTGTTAGACTGCTTGTTGTGGTAAAGGCTCCACTGGCTTCGTGTACTGTTCTTCCTTTTGATCTGACAATAAAGGCCCATGCACATCGCTGGTGACGGATGACCGTCCTGTCTGTGTAAATCGCAATATCTGTGTCGTCAGCAGGTTCACAGATAAGTGCCTGGACCTCAACATCCACGTTCACAGGGATGTGTTACCTGAACTCTCTATTGAGTGTAATGACGGTTTTGACTGCCTCTTGAAAGACCTTAGGAATAGGTATCCATTTCTCGCCATGAGTTATGCCTCATGGTACGCAAATCTGTTTAATGGTATCCTCGGCACGACCCATCAACGATTTGTCTCTCTTGAGCCTGCTTCCCTTCACAAGAGGGAGCTCACTGTGCGGTGTGTGGTCTATGTCAGAACTCACTCTGAGGTATGCATGGGCATATCACATATCAATTCTGAACTGTATTGGATCGCCTTTCTACCCATGATATTGTTATGACTTTTCTATAATAAAAGTGAATGATATTAGTATTAAAACAGGTCAACCAATTCAAATATTTATGTACACTGATTACAGCAGATGGAAGAAGTAAAACAAAAATAAGATGCAGAATAGGACAGAAAAAAACAACATTCAGAAAAATGAAAAATGTACTGTGTATTGACCTTGTCATTATAGATGCGAAAGAGAGTTCTGCAGTGCTATATAACGCCTATACTAACATATGGGTGCAAGTCTAGGACAATATACAGACTGGAAAGTGGGAAATTAGAGGCAACAGAGATATGGTTCTACAGAAGAATGCTGAGAATACTATGGGCTGTCAGAAAAACGAATGTAGAGGTGTTGAAAGAGTCAAATGCGAAACGGACCTTAATCAACAATATAAGAATAAGACAATCTTTTTTTAGCCACTTCGTGGGACAGGCAGGTTTAGAGAACATAATCACAACAGGCAAGATTGAAGGCACCAGAGACAGAGGGCAACAACGTGAGAAAATATTAGACAGTTTGACAATCTGGCACGGCAAGGAAACAACAACGACCTTGATACATAATACTGTGGACAGAGAGCTGTGGAGAGCCATGACCGCCTACGCTAGCCGGCATGGCACCTGCTGATGATAACACGTTACTTCGAGTGCTGATACTGTCTTTTCCATTGCCGATATCCTTTCACAGGTCTCAACCTTAAGCCGTCAATGGAGAAATGTATATTATCAATAGTTTCAATTTGCAATGTAGTACAGTACTGTCATAAACTGCAGCAGGAACTAACACAATTAAATGTGTTGTCAGTTGCAGCAGGTTCCCATTCTCCAATAACAACTGGCATGAAAATTCGACCCTGTGAACACATATGCCAAGAAACACTAAAGTTCACTGCGTTCTATCAAACGACAGACATGTCGTAAACAAGGATAAGAAAGGATGCTGTGCGCGGGGGATGGCTAGTAACGTCTGTTTTTTTAAAACATAAATTGTTACTGAGGCCACAAACTTCAAGAGCACCGGAAGTTTCTTTGTGTAGATTTCCTACGTGTACTGAGGGAGGGGGGTTTAAAAAAACAAAACAAAACCAAAATAGTTTTGGTGGAAATTGGGGGACGGCTATTTCGTTTATTGTGAATTTTAACAAAAAAAGACAAGAGAAAGAAATACAGTTGCAGACATCTAGGACCATTGCCACTCTCATGCTTTTCCCCCCAAAATGTTGAGTGGTAGCTATGTTTTGGACTATGACAGAAATGATGGAGTATGGTAAAACTTGAATCGGGTTAAACTAAACTACATTTAATTAACGCTATGAATAATGATGGTGATGGGCAGATACATAGAGGCTATACGTTTGTCACTCTAGCTTCATATGCCATGAGAAGGATGTTCATTTCACCACGGAATTAATATGTCTTCTGATACTATTTGTAATAGCCACGTTTTCCTGAACTTTTGACAAATTCTAGACGCCTGTTTTATTCAATGTGTCTGTGGGGTTTAATATCGCGATCTGGACAATTCTTCTATTTTGAAAGGATGCTTTGATTACTTCTTCTGAATGTCGCAATCTGGATTCTTCTATTTTGAAAGGATGCTTTGATTACTTCTTAATCTCGTGATCTGGACAATTCTTCTATTTTGAAAGGATGCTTTTATTACTTCTTCTGAATGTCGCAATCTGGATTCTTCTATTTTGAAAGCATGCTTTGATTACTTCTCCTGAATGTCGCAATCTTGACAAAATCTTCCATTTTGAAAGGATGCTTTGATTACTACTTCTGAATGTCGCAATGTGGACAAAATCGTCTAATTTGAAAGGATGCTGTGATTACTTCTTCTGAATGTCGCAATCTGGACTAGTCTTCTATTTTGAAAGGATGCTTTGATCATATCAATATTGAGCTTTGCCGGACCACAGTACAACTGAAGATTTTCTGCGAGTCACCGGCTGGCAAATATGTCAAACTATAAAGGTGCCAAATATAGTCCGTCTAAGTGCTAAATTCGCGAACTCCCGCTAGATCTCTCTTGCAGCAGGACAATAGTCATAGGAGATGTCACGCTTGATGTAGTCCTTAGAACGGAGATATGTTGCGTCACATGTTATGAATAAAGCCACACTCTGTACATAGTCTGAGTGGGGTGTATATAAAAAAACAAACAACTGGCAGTTAGGTTAGTAACAAATTAAGTATGTGGTATACGATTTTATAATGTGTAGAACATAGAACATATTTTATTTTTAAAATTCGTATGTCTTCTTCTTCTTTTAAAAATAATAATGTCTCCGTGGTAGAGAGGATAGCGCGAGTCAAATAATGCGATTATCGCGAACTTAGTTGTGGTTTGACGCGCAAAGTAGATTGTTCCATTTTACGGTGCTCTGGCAATGTTGCTGAAACGTATTAGTGGTTCCTACAAATTCTACAATATTTGAAAAACCAATATTCTATACAAGATTTGCGTTAATTATTGTATCGATTGCTGAGATCAAGGTTGCCACATAGTTAAACCTACTCGTGACAACTATGGCAGTCCTGGCAGAGATCAGCGAACATTAGGACACAACTATATATTGCAGGAAGTTCAGTCTTCTTTTGTCTTCTGCAATCACTTTCACATTTTCACTTAACCAGCAAGAGTTATCGTTTGGTTTAATCCAGATATCGTGAATAGGTTGTGTTGTTGATTTAAAGCAAACCTGCGATATTTGCGCCTTTCGCCCCAAAACACACAGCATGAATGATAGAGCCGCAGATACTATTTACCATAAAGACAAGTGGTTCTTAAACTGGGGTTCCAAATCATATCAAGGGATCTGCGAGGATTTGAACAACTATTCATTATCATTAAGTGCTGTCTCCGCAACAAATGTTGGCTTCAACAAACCTCCAACATCCCCTTGTCTCTTGTCTTGGTGGTACACTCTGCTAGACTGTAACCTGTCCATCACGTGAAAGCAAGGAGGAAATGCTTGCCGGCTTCCGTGGCAGATGTACAGGGTAGTAAGTATCACTAAGCTATTGACGTAATATATGGATATCCTCTCGTACTACGATAGTTTCGTTATTTGTAAAAAATCCCTCAACTTTCTTGTCAGCAATTGTCAAGAATAAAAGGATTCTCTTGTCAACAAGTATCAGGTATTAAGGGATCCCCTTGTCAATAACGGTCAAGAATACATAGATCCCCTTGTCAACAACTGTAAAGATTTCAGGAATCCCCTTGTCAACAATTGTCAAGAATTCAAAGATCCACATGTCAACAAATGTCAAGAATTTAGGGATCCCTTGTCAACAATTCAAGGATCCCTTGTCCACAATTGTGGTATCCACTTGCCAAGAATTCAGAGACCCAATCTGCTTTATTATGTTAAAAAAATAATCTCCCTGTCTTCGGCCTCCCCCCCCCCTCAAAAATTGCTTTTGCAATTACATGGCTTGTTTCACGTTTTTCAAAAAAAAATGTTTCACATTAACACAATATAATTGGTGTATTAAAAGCACAACAATTCGCGGAATGGTCTACGGTAGTGAAACATTTTACCCACTAGTTTTAGATATAGTCTGTGGTGTCCCATTTAAACGAAATATAAACCTGTGTTTTACTAAGTCTAATGGTAGTGAAACACACATGTCTGTTAACGAAGGCCACTGTTCCACCTTGCGTAACATTACTATTGACACCCGTTTCCGTTCGAAAAAAATGTGTGTTTGTATTCTAGCACATTGTACATAAAATATAATACTGTTTCATTATAAATTATACAAGGCACATAATGAAATTACACAAACGAATCATTATTATCAGGTGCCGTATCTTCAACGAAAATTGGCTGCAAAGTACCTCTAACTTGGGCCCGTTAAAAAAGAGACGGAGGGAGTATGTAGTGTTCGAACCTCACCCCCTCCCCTCCAAGCAAACCTGAACATGACTTTTAGTGCTAGGAACTGAACCAAAAGGTCGGTAAAAAGCCCACCCGTAGTGATATTTATGTTAGTGATAAACCCTTAGTGATATTTATGTTAGTGATAAACCCGTAGTGATATTTGACAAAAAAGGTCTTCAAATTCGTCGTCAAATAGTAACATTTAGGCGCAAATACGGTTTAAGTCTTCACTGTGACCTTTGTTCTAGTTTTGAGGTATCACCTAACATTTGCAGTTTGATTAGTATAATTTTTATTTAAAATTAAGGTATATTAATTGAAAAATTTATTTTAAATAAGGGATATTAATTGAAATGGCATATTAATTTGGAATTAGTATTTACATTAGGGCTGGGAATAAGGGTTCGAGTCAGTTATAAATTAAAACGTAAATTAGTTATAAAAGTTATAATTAAAATGCGTTTGATGTCGTTTGTGTCGGGAGATGTGACGTTACTGCATCTATTAATTTGATTGGTGTTACACGGAAATCCGTGACGTCGGCTAGTTAAAAATGTAAATATTTTGTGTTATTTATAGTACAGTGAAGATTTAAACCGCAGTTTTACCTTACGAAAGTTGACAAATGCCCTTTTTTGAGGTAAAACCACCTCCTTAAGGTAATCATAACTACGGCCTGCTTAAACATTCTGCATTTTGTCTTGGTGGTCCACTCTATCAGACTGTAACCTGTTCAACTTGTGACATTTCTCTCCCACTTGTATCTCTGCCTACCTCTTGCTCGACTCCTGTGTATTCAAGGTCACATGTCTTTTAATATGTCAAAATTATTTTATTTGTTTTTATCGGTATTTCTTTTAATAGTTATTTTTGTTTGTTTGTTACAGAGTTTTGTCAGAACGTCTTCGTTGTCTTCTATTTTCATGCACTCTTCCTATGCTTCTATATGTTCATATCTCAAAGGTCTTATTCATATCCTGTCATATATTCATATCCTGTAATATCCTATATTCATATCCTGTCATATCCTATATTCATATCCTATATTCATATCCTGTCATATCCTATATTAATATCCTGTCATATATTCATATCCTATATTCATATCCTATATTCATATCCTGTCATATCCTATATTAATATCCTGTCATATATTCATATCCTATATTCATATCCTATATTCATATCCTATATTCATATCCTGTCATATCCTATATTCATATCTCAAAGGTCTTATTCATATCCTGTCATATCCTATATTCATATCCTGTCATATCCTATATTCATATCCTGTCATATCCTATACTCATATCCTGTCATATCCTATATTCATATCATGTCATATCCTGTCATATCCTATACTTATATCCTGTCTTCTAGTTGTTTGTTCCTTATCCATGTTTCTTAGTCGTACATTAATAACAGAATGAAGCATTTTATAATTCTCATTTTAGTTTGTAATTTGTTTAGACGTTAATATTTTCCTCGTGTCATTGAAATTGCTTAATCACTCCTATTCTTCTAGCTTTCAGCCACTGTTTTACATCTGCAAAATGTATCAATTACAAACGAATACATCAATGTAAAACTGTCTATCATACACTTACCTTCACATAGTTAAAATCCGACAGAATATGTGTAAATACAAAACCGTATGAACAAACTGGTTCAGATGTGTTAGCCAACATGCATTTTCTTAAAACACTCCATGTATTTTATTTACAAATATCTCAAACACTACGCGTTAGAACAACGTGTCTGCGTGTAATGATTCACAAAACTAAACCGGCTACATTGCAAAGTAAACGAAACTATTATTCCACATAAATTTCAATGCTCTAACACTGCACAGTTAGTTATCATTCATCCTGGGTTGTTGGTTTTTTGTTTTTTTTTATAAGTGATGCTTCCTGACATTAGACCAATGATTTGTCTGTGCTGTGGGTCAACTTTCCCTGTCTGTCGGGTAAGTCCGCCGAATTATAAAATGGAGCGTGTGGTTTATACATTCAGGTTAGTTCTCTCCGATCTGAGGATGAGGGCTTTGAGACGAGATGCGTGCTAGCAGCAATCGTTCAACGGACCAGACTGAGTGGCACTGCGAACTAGAATGAAACTGCATTAAAACAGGTCACGGACTGGAAACAAAGTTTTGTAAATTTTTAAATATAAAAAAGTACATTCTCTGAGTAGGCGTAATCGTATATTTTATCATTCAGTGTTGTATGTTGCTAGCCCACCACGTGATGATGATGACCATTTGTTACATCCCCTTGATAAAATTAAGGTAGAGTTATGTCATTGACCGTAGATCGTTAATTAACTCTATGCTGGCCACGAAGGTCCTTGGACACTTTGGACATGGATTACCACTGTAGGTGGTGTTTGATCTAACCGTGACTTTCTAGCCTCGTTTGCAATGTCAGGAAGATACCATTTGGAAGAGCAGAATACGTACAGAAGTGAAGATCAACCTATACCAGGGGCGTAGATATAATCTCCCTAAGGGCGGGGTTTACCATAAAAAAGCTCATTCGCAAATTTGTGTTTTACAGGTCTACCTTGAGACGAAAATTTGATGAACAATGAAATGGATTTTTAAACCAGCCTTTTGACAACTTTCCTAGTAGTAAAAATCAAGTCATGTTCCAATTTGCTAGGGGGGAGGGATATAATCACCAACTCCCCCTACGGGACTGATCTATATACTTTTCTAATAATACCTATTCTTTTGTACGGTTGTGAGAGTTGGACAATTACAACGGAAATGGAGAAGAGAATACAGGCTTTTCAAAATGAATGTTACCGACGAATATAGTGCATCAAATATTCAAAAATTTTAAACCAACATATACGTGGGAAGCAAAATAAATACTCTTGCATGTCAACAAGGAGATCTTATGGCAGTTGCGAAGCGTTGTAAACATGTGTGGTTTAGTAATTTGATGTGGTTTGGTCATTCAATTTCCAAAACTATCCTGCTGGGAACGGTTGAGGGTAGAAGAAGACGAGGGGGTAAGAAGAAAGTTTGGATTGATAATATTAAAGACGAGGCCAGATTAAGATTCCCCACACTTAAACGATGAACGTAGAACAGAGAGGCATGGAGAAATTTGTATGTGGATGTTTCCAGAGTGGCAGTTCTGAGATACCGAAGACCTATGGGTTTGATGATGGTGACTTCCTATCTGCTGTTCTCTGTTGAGCTGCAACACTTCTTCTCTTTCCATACAATGCTGAACCTTTCTGTAGTTTAGTGATAGTTGGAGTTACATATCAACAACATACAAGAGTATTATATTGACAGTTGTAGTAGTATCAGACCCGCAGATAAGGGGCTGAGGTATTCAATCTCCCACCTTTGTAAATCTAGCATGACTTTCAGCCCTAGAAACTTAACCAAAAAGTAGATAAAACACCATCCCTTAGCGATGTTTCACAAACGAACAGGTCTTCAAATTTCCCGTCAAACAGTTAAATGTGCACATGAAAATGGACAAATGACCTATTATTAAGGTAAAATCCCTTGTAATCATATCTACGGCCATTAGTAGTATATTAACAGTTGGACTAGTATACTGACAGGTGTAATAATATAAGTAGTATGTGTTCAGCAAGATCCATCATGACGCCACAACAGATGAAATAAAATAACGCAAACAATTTTATATAGGGTCATTTATAATTTATATATTTATATATTATTTAAATTAGTAGGGCCCAAAGAACAAAAAACGCAGAACGCCCAAAAGTTTAATTGGCGTCAATACGGTCCACAGAACGAAAAACTCAGGAATGACAAAATGTCGATTTGGCGTTGATAGGGCCCAAAGAACAGAAAAGAAAACCAAATTGACAATGACAATATGAAATATCGTGTTAATATGACCCACAGAGGACCACAAAATACGTGAGGACCACAAAATATGTGGTTTGGTGTTCGTAGATCATATGTATAGGACCGCAGGATTGACCAGTGGGGGTGTTACCTGAGGGGTCTCGATCACGCTTGGCCGGGTGGGTCGTCAGATAGACCGGGTGTGTTGTATCCGGACGAGTATCCACCCCGCGCAGTCACCGATTTTCCGAGGTACCGGCTCCCGTAGGGCTCCCCAGTGGTAACCAGAACAAATGCAAGACCAAGAGACGGAAAAGAAACCAGGACGCATGAACTATTTTTTCATGAATTCAATGATGAACATGTACATCAATGTGTTGTAATAAAAACATAAATATGAAAAAATGTGAAGTATTTTCTGTTTTTTTTTATATGTCTCCCAGTGATCCTTGTGGATCTTTCAGGCCCAGACACTCGCACATCCATGTCACATCCAGACACTCGCACATCCATGTCACATCCAGACACTCGCACATCCATGTCACATCCAGACACTCGCACATCCATGTCACATCCAGACACTCGCACATCCATGTCACATCCAGACACTCGCACATCCATGTCACATCCAGACACTCGCACATCCATGTCACATCCAGACACTCGCACATCCATGTCACATCCAGACACTCGCACATCCATGTCACATCCAGACACTCGCACATCCATGTCACATCCAGACACTCGCACATCCATGTCACATCCAGACACTCGCACATCCATGTCACATCCAGACACTCGCACATCCATGTCACATCCAGACACTCGCACATCCATGTCACATCCAGACACTCGCACATCCATGTCACATCCAGACACTCGCACATCCATGTCACATCCAGACACTCGCACATCCATGTGATTGATTTGTTAACTACATAGAAACACTTTAGGAAATACCTCTCTTCTGTGGATCTTCCAAGTGCCGTTTATGGACCTCTCAGGCTCAACACATCCACCTTCTATATATCTGTGGATATTCCAGTAGACACTGGTACATGTGTGGATATATTATCAACACACAGAAAGAACAAAACACATGTTTCAACAGGCTATAAAATTGTATTAAATATAAATATAAATATCCAAAAAACAAAAACCATGATAATCAGCAAAGACACAGAAGAACAAGAGCTAAACATAAGCATACATGGAGAGAAATTACAATAAGTAAAACAGTATCAATATCTTGGACACATAGTCACAAATAATGGCAGATGTGAAACAGAAGTTAAAAGGAGAATAGGAATGGCTAAAGGTACCTTCAATGACATGAGGAAATTATTAACATCTAAACAAATTACAAACAAGTTAAAAATGAGAATTATAAAATGCTATATCTACTCTATATTAATGTATGGCTCAGAAACATGGACACTAAATTGATACCTTTGAGATGTGGGTATATAGAAGAATAGGGAGCATATCATGGAAAGAGAAGAAAACAAATAAAGATGTGCTAAAGACACTTAATATGAAGAAAGAACTACTAAGAGAAATAAAGATCAGGCAAATAAAATATTTTGGTCACATTAAAAGACATGACACCCTATTGAAGACCTTACTTGAGGGCAAAGTCAAAGGGAGGCGAGCAAGAGGTAGGCAGAGATACGAGTGGAGAGTAACATCACACGATGGACAGGTTAAAGTCTAGCAGAATGCACCACCAAGACAAGAGACAGGGGATGTTGGAGATCCGTTGCAGCCAACCTTCGTTGCGGAGACGGCACTTAGTGATGATGAAAATTGTATTTGCGTATAGACATAGTGTGAAAATAACAGAAATTATTTTTTACATATATAACATAGTTACACAGTCAGTGATATATTTATACATATCAAATGTTCAGTGATGTAGTTGTTACATCATCAGCTACCACTGGCTTGATATACAAAATACGAGAGAAATACCAGGTGTTGCTTGATATAAAAATACGAGAGATGAAAATAGGGCCCATGGGTGTTATTCATAGGTGTAAATATATGTACCAGTTACTTTGAACATAGATTTTTGCCGCCTCTGCTCTGCTGGGTTTTAAGAATATCTAGGAATGTTTCGGCCTAAAATTTGTATGGGCCTTACTGAGACCTTTGCTGGAGGCCTTAAATTGATTAACGAAGCAATAGTAAGATTTGCTGAAAAGCGAGACTATGTCCTTCCTGTGTACCCGATCTTGAAAAGGTCTGATTGGCGCTTCTCGCGGACTCTTGCCGCGGTGCAGTTAAGACAGTCTAGTGGTGGTGTCAGGATGAAGTGTTTATGGTCATCACATCATTCTCTAGGGAACCATGTATTATACACCTCGTAGTACCAGTCTCGCATCTCGGGCTTGATTACGTCATGGAGGTTATCTGCTGATATTGCGAGGTAAATTGAATCCGTATTCATCTCGGCCATATCATAGTCCCCTCTAGACACAAATCTATCTAAGAAATTATAGTAGAACTCGATCATCCTCAGTTTCGCGTACTGGTATGCGAAGAAACCTATCTGGAGAGGTAGATTCCACTTGATAGACTGCTTTATTGACTCTACTTCATAAAGATCAGGGCAAATTTCTGATATCTTTTTAAAATACAGACTGTTGACCAACTATCTGTCACATCCTCCTTGAAGTAAGCCACGTTGCTATGTTTATCTCTGCTAGCTAGTCTTGCCGTAAGCGGCATTAGCGAGCAGTTTCATCGCGTCGCTAGTGTTAGATTCGTCCGGTTATATGTCGCCTTTATGACTGGCTTCTGTAATGGTATTGCCAAAGGTATGGAAACACGCTACTGGTTTATTTTCGATGCCCTGGCATATGTAAGATACCACGAGGTCATGTTCCAGGTTTCACTTTAATAATAGTGTGGCCAATAAAAGTTTGTTACCATAGTAACTTCCGATTAGTGTGCTTCATTGTATGTTTAGTATGTTATTCTCTTCTGCGTATTTTCTCGTCAGGGGTGCCAATATCTGTTCGGATGACATCAATATTTTTTTTAATGGGCGTCATCTCAGAAAAATCGTGTTTTTTTTTATCGAATCTGGTACATGAATGTCATATTCAAAACCAAAACAGGTTTCATCTAAGACAGCAGCTAAAATCTGGTTCTGTAATCGTGTGGTATTCTGAGCGTATGATGGTTGCGGGCTCTAAAATTTAGTGTCTATATATTGGTTTATGTTTTCCTTATCTATTTTGAGTTGTGTCCACTGGTATTTCCAAATAATTTCAACTTTAAGCTTCAGTTGATTAGTAAGATACTCGTGAACATAATTTTTTTCATAAATCACAGTAAAATCTCTTGTTACCGGGGTTGATGCGACGATTTTCAGCGATTTTGGATGACCATGGAAAAGGCAGTCATTAAATTTGTACGCTGTCTGTATTTGACTGCACCATCCACCCACTGGAATATTTTGGTCACCGTGTTGCATATCACGCCCGCTGAATTGAGTGATCAACTCAATATTTTGTGAGTTGGCGATCCAGACAAGCCAATGTCTGTACTGAATGGTGTATATGCTTCTTATGTGTTTCGCAAATCCACCCTATCATCTTCGATTGATTGTATAATGGTGGGCATATCTTACATTATTCGTCCACAGATAAACGCATTTGTATCATAATTCTGGATTTTACTGGTTTATGACCTCGGATGAGCGTCTGATCATTGTCGTGATACAGATGGAATATGATGGAGGTCCCACCTGTAATATTGTTTCACATAATGGTATGCAGCTGTTCCTCCCGCTTTTAGCACAGTACAGAGGCGACGTCTTTGGGAATTGTCTTTAAAATGTATCGTTGCGTGATATCAGGTACTGAGATGTTATACTTGAACATATCTACGCCTGGTGCTTTGTAGAACACAACCTGCTGTTCAAGAGCTTCTAACATAGGTCTGATATTGTTGTTTTTGTACCATATGAGGTAAAAACCTGGCAGGTTTTTCGTATGATTATCTTGCCAGACTTTCTGACGAAGTCCAACATGAAAAATTAATCAAATGTCTTCAAGAAATAGGCATCGATGGAAAAGACATCAGACTAATTAAAAATATATACTGGGAACAGACGGCATCAATAAGGTGTGAAAACAGGTACTCTCCATACATAGAAATAAGAAGAGGCGTAAGACAAGGATGTGTTTTATCACTAAACCTATTTAATATCTACACAGAGAATATCTTTAAAAATATAGAAGACATGCCAGGACTCAAGAACAATGGAACAATAATAAACAACCTGAGATATGCAGATGACACTGTTCTTTTGGCAGAAAGTGAACATGAACTACAAAAACCAATAGATCAAGTCAATAAATCAAGTAAAGAATATGGACTGAATATAAATATTAAAAAACAAACAAAAAACATGATAACCAGCAAAGACACCGAAGAACAAGAGCTAAATATGAAAATACATGGAGAAAAACTACAAGTAAAACATTATCAATATCTTGGACACAGTCACAAATTACGGCAGATGTGAAACAGAAATTAAAAGGAAAATAGGAATGGCTAAAAGTACCTTAAATGACATGATGAAAATAGTAACATCTAAACAAATTAAAAACAAGTTAAAAATGACAATTATAAAATGCTACATCTATTCTATATTAATGTATGGTTCAGAAACATGGACACTAAACAATTAGAAGACAGAATTGATGCCTTTGAGATTTGTGTATATAGAATAATAGGTAGAACATCATGGAAAGAGAAGAAAACAAACAAAGAAGTGCTAACAACACTTAATATGAATGAGTTACTAAGAGAAATTAAGATCATGCAAATAAAATATTTTGGACACATTAAAAGACATGACATCTTATTGAAAACCTTACTTGAGTAAAAGGGAAGCGAACAAGAAGTAGGCAGAGATACAAATGGGAGAGTAATATCACAAGATGGACAGGTTACAGTCTAGCAGAGTGCACTACCAAAACGAGAGACAGGGGATGTTGGAGGTCTGTTGCAGCCAATCTTCGTTGCGGAGACGACACTTGATGATAATGATGGAAATCGCAAAGGGAGAAAAGAGTTGGAAGACCAAGGAACACCTAAAGAATAATAGTGGTAGGAGAGATGAAATAAATTATGGCCTAGTGGACACTATTCGAGAGGGCGGCAAAGCATAGAAATAGTAGGAGAGCGGCATTTGTAGCCCTATAGTTCTCAGGAAACTGAAAGAAATGAAGACTACTTTCGTTCGAGGATACGGGCCCAGAGATGACATGCACACCAGAGTGCACTGGCCGTCGCTCCATAGCTGGTCGAGCATCAGGGTCAGTGAACCACAGCTGGCCAAGACCCTCAGTACACGTCCACTCAGTGGGCCTCGAAACAGGAGTGCAGCAACCCTGCTGTAGCCTGGCCAAGTACTAGGGATCGAAGATACGGGAATGCCAACTCGGCTCCAAAAAAATGCTGGGTGAAGACGGATGTGTCAGGTTGAAAGGCATAGATAACGCAGCTTGCTGTAAAACATGAAACAACGTAGATCACCCTCATACGTCCTTCTCAAGGCGGTCAAGTGAATGCTTTCAGAGGGTCCGCCACACGGCGTACGACGAAGAAGTAGAAGAAGTTCGAGGGTAGGTGGCTGAACCCTGAAAATTACAATATAACTAACAAAGAGAGAGAGAGAGAGAGAAAGAGAGAGAGAGAGAGAGATAGAGAGAGCGTCCGGGAGAGAGGAAGTAAGAGAAAGAGAGAGAACATACAAATTTACTGTATTTCACACTTTAAAAAAATTTTTTTTTCAGATACACACATCATGTAAGCACACCACAACATCCCATACACTCTCACTCGTAAGCAACAACAATTTGCTGCCGTGGAATGTCTGCTTGAGATATAGATCTGTTAATTAGTTTTTGGCATATCTGCAGATAAGTCCTACCGACTTTTCTAAGGTGCTGTATAACCTGATATGTTGGTATTCGGAGTGCTGGTGCGTCTTTTTATGTAGATATTCCAAAACTAAATTTGGAAGGGTGTATTGTATCGCCCGTGTGTCGCCGAGGCCCGAAAGGGGAGCAAAGAATAGCAACACTGTTTACTTTCCAGGCATGTCGTAAAAGGCGACTAAGGAGGTTATGGGGTGTAGTTGGCTGTCCCATTTCATATAGGGCCAGTGACCCAAAGCCATGCTGAAGTAGGATGTGTCAGGCCGAAAGGCGCAGATATCGCAGCAATGTTGTAAACCATGACACAACGCATTCCGTTCTCCGGACTACATCCTGCCAATCTGCAGAAGTTTGTGAACGAACGCAGAAGAAGAAGAAGAAGTATTGTATGTGTTTGTGCGATATATTATATAGTTCAGTAAATTAATAGAATAACCTATTAATCAATACATTTTGTCTAGATGTCACCATCATTAAGTGTCTTGTCGACTGATGTAGTAGATTGTGGATCTTCTCAACTGTGTTTTTGTTTGTGTTCTTTCTCAAAACCCCACTGGATTTCTTTTGTAGCGAAACAATGGTCATTACTAGATTTTCTGCAGAATGCAGTCCAGAGAACGGAAATTCGTTGTGTGGCGGTTTTATTTGTATCAATGACACAACACATCCGACTTCGGCGCGATAGCTAATACGTTCAGTGGGTTGCCATCTGTAACCATATTGCGAGTCAATCGGCCGTACGACAGATCTGGTTCCCGTACTTACACGCTGGTCACCACTATAAAAGATAACTGTCAGACATATTTGACCTTTTTTACCGTTGTCTTGATTTCTATCTACATAGTCACAGATGTCCTCGTTCACAACTCTATCTGACATAGCTGGAGTCAGGATAATTGTTGACTCTCTACCATGCCACTATGTTTGACTTTTTAATCTTCTTCTTCTTCAGCGTTCATTCTCAAACTCCTGCTGGATCTCTATTGCAGTAGGACAATGGCCCTTTTAGATTTCCAGCAGGATATAGTCCAGAGAATGGAAATGAGTTGTGTCGCCGTTTTATTTGCGCCAATAGCCCGACACATCCGTCTTCGGCGGGACTTTTTAATCAATATATAATCAAACAACATACCTTGCCCAGGTAATAGAAGATGCTTTCCAGAAAAAAATCATAACACCTAGCCACCTTCAAGAGGGTCACTTCTAAAACTCGCCCAGAAAAAGGAATTGATGGCAAAATGCTACAGTGGATTAAAAAAATTGCCTACATGACAGACGTGCAAGAGTAAAACTCCAGGGAAAGAAAAGTAATACTCACATGGGAAACAGGTAATGACGTTCTACTGGATAATGACTGACACACTATCACTGTCGGGTGCCTACGTGAAATAATATAGACACCAAACACAGAATATAATTATACAAATGACAACTACACATGACATAATCGACGTTTCGAACCAAAAGACCTTTGTCAAGATATGCACATAACATACAAACTTTTTTTTAAACGACGAGTAGAAAATGACTACACCACCACAAACGTGTCCGAGTGAAATTACTCGGACACGAGCATAATTTTTAATTTTATTTAATTCAAAAGAAAGCTGCTTACCCGAATCAAAAAGAGACATTTTTTGGACACATCTTGAGAAGAGGAAAGATGGACTGTGTAGGAACAGGTAAGTTGAAGATCAATAGAGAAGATGCTTGAAAACCTATCATTGTGGCATGGGAGAACGTCAGTATCGGAAATAATTGATAGCATGTGAAACAGAAGGCGGTGGAAAGACATGATAACCACTCCCTTTATGGACTATAAGAAAAAGACGAATATAATCACTCAGACTCCATGTTGCGGGTAGGTAGAAAAGTCACAACATCTCTAGAATGTACCCCCTCTGAGTAGAAGACTTCTCAAAGCATTCACTCTGCTGAAAGTTGAAGTCTTCTAGGTATGAGATAAAGCTTTGGAGAAACAACTTCGTTGCACATTGAAAGTAAAGAGCTAATCGCTCCTAATTCCCAGGGATCGAAGCAACAATAATGATTGTGTTTTCATTTGAGACTGACAACAAATTCAGTCAGCAATCAGGAAGGAGGTTCTGACAAAGTTTGACAGTTGTTGACAAGAGGGAAGGGAGTGTATATGAACAAAAGTTGATGTCAACAAAGCCGTTTCTATACACAATTAAAATTGTTTGGAAAATTTTTTTGTTTTTTTCCCCGTACATTTCGGCTAAACTTGTGTGTAAGCGTAGCATTTTTTGACCTAATTAAGCAGGCTGGTGGAGGATTCTTAAACTTTTGACACGTTATTAATAAGGAGAGAGGGTCTCAAATAAAAAAATTGTAGGCCTAATTTATGAACAACCCCTTAGGCCGGTTCTTATTATGTTCTTCTTCTGCGTTCGTTCTCAAACTCCTGCAGATTAGCAGGATGTTGTCCGGAGAACGGAATGCGTTGTGTCATGGTTTACAGCATTGCTGCGATATCTGCGCCTTCTTATTATGTTGATTTACATTAGTGTCTTACAAGCCCGTAGATGGGGGTGGGGTTAAATGATTCACACCCCCCCCTTCCATAAAGATAAAACATGATATTTTATACAGAGAAAAATCAAAAAAGGGGGGGGGGTAAAAACTACCCGACCACTCTCGTTACTGGGTATGTCCCTGCTGTAGTGGTTAAATCATTCACTTTTTGTGTTGTTTACAAAGTGGAATTTCTTTCGGAGATCCCTGGGGATATCGCTTGAAGCTACGTAGTTACGTGCTATGTGTGGTACTCTTGGCAGGAAACGTACGGCTTTGTTGATAAGCATGGAGTACATTTGAGGTAGCTCGGATACAATGAATTCAATTCTCCATTCATTTTCAACTTTTTTCAACCTTCCCTTTAGGCCACCCCCCCCCCCCCCATATATAATTTCCCACAGAAGCGATGCGATTAGCTCTGGTCGTATGGGGATATTATTGTTTACACGGATGGTTCCATGTTTGAGCATTCACGGCTCAATGCAGAGGAAAGTGTATTGTTGAAGAGAGTACTGATCTTTATACAACCACCAGTAGTATAAGGATGGAGGTGATAGATAGCTATAAAAAAACAATTATATTATCAGGACCTTCTTTATCTTGATTCTCACTTTCAACCTTTGGGCATTGTAGATGCTACTATATGTACGAGAATAATTGAATGTAACACCTTCCTGGTTGTGCAGAGGCCAATATCTGTACAAGAATAGATGAATATACCACATTGGACAGCAAAGATTACTAATGAAGAATGTCTTAGAAGGATGGATGTAAAAATATGCATTATTGAGAATATAAGAAAAAGACAGTCAACATTTATTGGGCACATAATGAGAAAAGGAGGCATTGAGAATATAGTGACAACAGGAACGATAGAAGGGAAAAGATCAAGGGGAAGACCCAGAGAAAAGATATTGGACAGTTTGACTAAATGGCTTCAATTGACGACCCCAACAGAGATGATGCCATATATGAGAGATCGAGAAATATGATCGCTGACGCCATTCGCGGGCACGACACTAGATGATGATGACCACCTTACTAATTGTAAAAATAATGTTTCAAGAGGAGATAGAAGTATATGCCAATAAGCGTGGGCAAGAATGCAGCCGCGTTTTATGCAACTCTTGATCACAAACTCCTCTGAAAAAATACCGTCACATTTCATGCTGGTGTGGAATGACTCTACATAGGATGGTTAGTGGTCAGTCGATCTTCTTGAGTGCTTTGAATAGTCCCTCGCGATTTACTAAGTCACATGCCGTTGAAAGATCAATGAAAGCAACATACAGGGGCTGCTTCTGCTCACGACATTTCTCTTGTAATTGTCGCAATGAAAATATCATACCAGTGGTTTATCGGTTTCCACGAAAACCGCATTGTGATTCAAGATAGACCCGATCACCTAAGACTTAGAATAATTTGTGCTCCTATCCACGTCTAAATCCATCAGTGACTAAGTGCGGCTTCTTTTTCTTAGCAGGTTCGTTATCAAACTCCTGCAGATTAACATGATGTTGTGATACAAACGGAATGCGTTGAATTCTAGCTTATAGTATTCCTGCAATAATCTGAGCCTTTCGGCCTGCCACATCCTATTGCAGCATGTTTTCTGTGTTACTTGACCCTATATGTGCACGGCAATCAACTCCACCCCATAACCTCCTTAGTGTATTATCTCCTCTGTATCATTACCTTCAACACCCGCATGTCCTTGCGTGAATAAAAAGGTAGCCTTTTGTGTAAGAGATCGTGTCCATAATTCACTCATTGACAGCAGACGATTCGGTCCCCATTCAACTAAGCGGAGCCATGTTCATTGAATCACTTAGTATGAATGCATACCTACAGACTAAGCTGAAAGTTTACAGAGCAGTGGTACTTCCAGTGCTGCTTTACGCTAGTGAAACATGGACTGTGTATAGACGGCATGTGAAAAAACTCAATCATTTTCATGCAAATTGTCTCAGAAAAATTATGAACATCAGATGGCAAGACAAGATTCCAGATACCACTGTCCTTGATAGAGCTGGTATCCCAAGCATTGACACGATCCTAATGCAGACACAGATTCGTTGGGCATGTCATTTTGGTGCGTATGCCAGACCATCGTCTGCCAAAGATACTTCTCTATGGTGAGCTAGAGAAGGGTATACGATCTCAAGGTGGCCAAAGGAAGCGCTACAAGGACTCGTTAAAGGACTCAATGAAAGCCTTTGAAATAGACCACGATACATGGGAAGAACATGCACAAAATAGATCTACGTGGCGTTCTAAAATAAAAACGAGCGCATCATCTTATGAAAAGAAGAGAAATGCAGCAGCTCAACAGCGGAGAGCAGCTAGAAAGTCACGGATAGACCAAGATCCGTCTACAGTCGTTTTTCCATGTCCAAACTGTCCAAGGACATTTACAGCTCGAATAGGGCTCATTAGCCATCTACGAACTCATAATCAAGGATATAACTAAAATTGAATTTTCAAAAGTGGATGTAACAAATGGTCATCATCACTTGTGATGGACGAACAATATGAATGCATACGACTTGAACTATTTGGCAACACTGTTGCAACACTGACTTCCTGCTCGGCTATTCAGGAAAATGGCATCCGTATACTAAATTACTTTTAATCGAATTGTGATAAATATTTATTATTTTTCGCGATTACTTTGTTTGATTAGATACACAAGTGTTTCATTATGATATTCATGTATGTACTTCTATCATGGAATCAGATGTTTGTGATGAAAATAGTCCGACATTAGTAAATCGAACAGATAAAACTGACGAAGACAGTTCATCTGTAGTGGGGTTTAAATGTTCTGAAAACGCTACTGATATTGTGAGCCAGACAGTTATTCTGTCTGATATTAAACCCCAAAATGCCCATAATAGTTTAGATAAAAATGACCCTGATGATTACTATGAAGTAATTTCTGCTGATGGAAGTGTTGGAGACGATGATGTCGATAATGAACAAGTTAACAATTTTGAAGTTTCCAATGATGTGTTGTCTTTGTCTGAAGAAGACAGATCACTGGTCGAAAAACATTCCTTATCTGATCTCCCATGTGTTCCAAAATTTGAATTTCCTCTTGATGTAAGTCAAAATGAAAAAGAATCTGTTTCCAAATATGGAGTATTACGTGTAAGCAAATTTATTTCCAAACATATTCCCAGACCAGATAAAAATTTTACTATACCTCCACCCAATTTTCAGCAATTAGACATAAAGTTAAAAATATCTCCAGATTTTATTGATCCAATTCGGAATCCTAAAATTGATGATCTTGCATTTATTGCAAAAGAACAAAATATAGTAGCTGTATCAGATAATCCAAATCCAAGTGATAATAATGCTTCATGTAGTTCTAATCATTCAGCAATCTCCAAGGAGAAAGACCCTGTTGTAGATTGGTTAGATGAGAATGGGGATCCTGTTCCTGGGGCCTTTGATTATGTAAAACCAGATGAGGAACCCATTTTCAATAAGAGTGCTAATAAGATTGAGTATGTTTATTCTGTACGTGAGAAGAAAGATGTGCCATTTAAGTCTAATGATCCGAGTGGTATTTTAAATAGTGGTTTTCTAATCAGTGAAAATGTATTACATAAAAATATAGCAGGAAATTTAGGTGTGCTGTTAGAAAATCAGTTAGTGCCACATCCGGCATTCGTAGCAAAGAAGCCAGTTGATGATGCAGAAGAAAAGAAACTTTACGAAGCCTCTAAAAGTGGCGCAGAGTATAAAGCAGCAGTGGAAGCTGTTACAGCTTCATCTTCAACAACAGACACATCAGCTAGTGCTATTAAAATTATTCAGGGGAATGAAACCACCAGGAGAGATCGGTTTCCTAGGTTCAGACGTAATCGGTTTACTGACATAAAGAAAGAAGAAACCACACCGATACTTGAAGAAACATTAGAAGTCAAGCTTCCAAAATCTAAGGAAGAAGCAGCCCTTGAAAGGTTAGTTTGTTTGTTTGCGTTTGCTTTCAATTAATCATTACAAAATTTGTGTGATTTCTCCCATGCAGCGGGAAGTACGTTACTGTTCAATTGGCGCCATGTAGACCTAGCTCATCAGATTTCTGAATAAATGTTATTTTTTACAACTATCTATCTGCCTTTTAAATTTATATATCTGTAATTTCTTCCATTTAAAGTGACACCGACAGCAGCATACTGAATTTGACAAAGACAGATGTATTTGGCTATTGGCACAAATAAAACGACAGCACAGTACATTTCTGTTCTCTGGACTACATCCTGCTGAAGATCTAGTGGGACCAGCACAATTGTTTTGAGTGAGTTGGCCAAATGTATCATTTTTACAATGATGTGGTCAACATGATCTTTGAAACTCAGACTTCGGTTCCAACATTACAGCCAAGTACTTCATTGTGCTGGTTCTCTCGTTTTGAGTGAGTCGGCCAAATTCATCATTTCTAATCTAGGATGAGACTAAAAAACTTTCTTCTAGTTCTTTAACATTCCAAAGTACAACATATCAATTGTCACCAGTTGCAGAAACTTTCTCTGCATAAGAAATGTTGATGCATTTGAAGTCTTCCGTCTCAAAAATGAAAAGCTGGTGGTGAGCAACAACGTTTTAAAATAATAATAGCAAAAGTTGGATGTAGGCTAATACTGATCTCCTTATCACTGTTTATCATAACATTTTACAGTTTGACTCAGATAACTTGTGATTTTATGTTTTCTTAACCCAAGACATAAGACATAAAAGAAATAAAGATCAAACAATAAAAGTATTTTGGACATATTAAAAGATATGACACCTTGTTGAAGATCTTACTTGAGGATAAAGTCGAGGGAGGGGAGCAAGAGGTAGGCATAGATACAAGTGGGAGAGAAACATCACAAGATGGACAGGTTATAGTCTACAGAGTACACTACCAGCACATGCGGTTGTGTCTGTGTGTCTCACCAATGGCTCACTAGACAAACCAATCATGCAACAGAAAACCTTAGTAGATGACATGCCTTTATATTGAGGTTATCTTCTGATAGAAGCTTCATGGCACGTCAACTATACAGTCCCGTAGTCGTAATCTTCGATAACAGTTACCATGTTGTTCTGACAGGCCGATGTGCTTGAACTAGTTACTGGCACTATGTGGGTGGGCATAAGAACAAAGAAACCTGTCACCAGAGTTGTGCCCTGATGTCGACGTCTGTTTCAGCTGCATTAGACTCGAAACACCATCGAATCGGATGGCTGCTGGAACAGAGGGCGGAGCACTTATGGGAATGTCCCACATGCTGTGAGGCCAGTTTCTAATCAAGAATCAAGAGTACACTATCAAAGCAAGAGATGGAATGTTGGAGGTCTGTAGCAGCCAACCTTTATTGCGGAGATGGCACTTAACTCTTTCAGGACAGAATTATTCTTGGGGTTTGGATGTAATTAATTTTAGGATACATTTTTGGACAGCAATATGTTTTAGTCACAAGCTTCCTGAAGATAAAGTATTAGCTATGGAAGATCATATAAGGTTTCAAAAGAAAGATAATTGAATGTGGAGTCCATATGCAATATAAAAATCTAATAATTGGAACAACAAAATGCAAAAATTGCACCACAAACAGAAATGTTAGATGAACATACATTTTTTCAACACATATATTGTTCTACTCACCCTCAATTTTACTTGTATTGAAATACTGCTATCCAATTTTACTAAAGTAAATGCACTGATTGTCCATTTCCTGATCATAATTAGTTTATTTGAAATACATCAGTTAACGCCTAGTGTTTTATGCCATTTTTTATGTTTCGTCAAATTTCTGAACTGACCAAAATATTGTGAAACTTTATGAAATATTCCCAAGTATTGGATTTCTAAAGTTAACTTTATTCCACTCAATATTATCATTAGGCCTAACTATTTTCTGTATAACGTAGCGCAAGATTATCATTGCTGTCACTAGGCCTATCTGATTCTTCAGAAACAATAGCAGTGGGAACAGTTTTAGAATGTTTTAGCTGTTATTTTTCCTTTACCAATAAATATTAGGTCTATTTTCTGATTTTCAACAAGTTAGTAATCTCCACTGTCAAAATCAAATACATTATTATTTTTGGAAGCATTACTTGAAATAATATATCAAATTATAAAACTCAAAGCCGATGTTTGCTAAATCTTTGAGTTCTCTTACTAGTGGAAGATGAAGCCATTTTGCTAATTTCAGAGAAGCTGAACCTACCTTGTTCGAATTTTAATTTAAAATAAATAAATCACACAGTACCACGAGGATTTCGTTTCATTAGCCATATTTCTAAATGTTAAACAGCTAAATAAGTTAATACAAATTCATTTATGATCTAAAAGAAACAAATTTAGATGGCATATCTGCTGGAACGAATAATTGTGGATACGTCCGCAATGTCTTTCTGTCTACAACGATGTATTGTTTTTATGGGCGGAAAGAGTTAATGATGATGAGAACTTAAACCTAGTGCATACTGTAAATTTTAAATCTGCCAGTGAACATGGCAATCTGGCTTACTGGCTATATTAAGCTCACTCCTCAATTAAATCATTAAAAAGAAAAGTTAATTTAATCATATTTTTGTGATATATAATTATAAGGCCATTATTTAGGTCGCCTAAGAGAAGACAGTAGTATATTTCTACAACAGGAAAAAGGAAATGATGGACTTATATCGGACATGTACTTTGAATGAAAACTGGATGCGTCGGACCATTGTCGTAAATAAAATAGTGAGACAACACATTTCCATTGACTACATCCTGCTGAAAATCCAGTAGAACCATGGTCTTGCTGCAAGATCAAGTGGGAGTTTGAGAATGAATGCTGAAGAAAAAAAGAAGAATGAAAAGTCACTACAGGCATTAAAATGGGTCCCATCTGGCAAAAGAAAAAGAGGAAGACTAAGAGAGACTCTTTGCAGAACAACAATCAGACAGGGTATGACAATGAGTCTTAATAATATGCAAGAATTACACACAGTATCATCACATCGCTCAAATTGGAGAGCTCTGGTTTCTGCCCTATGCACCATATTCTGCGCTGGAAGGAGCAGATAGATAGATGTAGGTCATAGATAAAATAATATCTGATATTTAGTTTTGAATATCAACAATATAAATCTTTTCTTCTTTCCAAAATTTCAGTCAGGCTGTCACAGAGATCTTGAAAGAAGTCCAGCGAGGTGCAGCTAGAGCAAGAGAACATGGAGCTCTTGGGTGGTGAGCCATTTTTTGTTGGATACTTTATGCCATACATAATTAATTGAAACATATCCTGTTTGCTGCCACACTATCAGAGTTGGTAGTGAGCTTGCCTTGCAAACTCAACTCGTTGAACTAGGTGGTTCTAGCTCTGACTATCCACACTGTGCTGGCAATACGCTTGCATATATTAATGGCGTAGAAGAATTCAACAATAGTTGAGTAGCAATGTTCTGCACTGGATACGCTTCAATTATTTTTAATTCTATCCTGTTTAGGACATTACTTTTCAATCAATGTTACTGCTGAATATTTAAGCATCATTTATCCATTTTAGTTATTTTGCCAGAGCTGTTTGGCTAAATTTGTGTGGGGTTAGGGACAACAGTCACATTAACCTCTCCAAGCCTCAGATGATGAAGTAATCCCATGAACAGGTAGCTCTTAACAGCTCATAGCCTTTCTGACAAAAGCATAGACATTATGCAGTTGAGTAACTGACATGACACTCGAGTGCATAAGGTTTGTTCCCTCAAAGGCATGGTTGTGTTGCATGTTTAGGCTCATGAAAGGAGGCATTCCAGTTCAGCAGGATCATCACGTGCTGCTAAGAGTGCAGCATATCATCATCAAATCCATAACCCTTCATTGTCGTAGGGGTACCACTCTGTAAACATCAGCACAAAAATTTCACCATGCCTCTCTGTTTGCAGTTGTTTGTTTAAGTGGGGGATATTTTAATCCGTCCAGCCTTTAATATTATCAATCCATACATTCCTCTAACCTCCTCCCTTTCAGCATATACATCTGAATCAACTAGTTCATCATTCTTCTGCCAGCTCTGTTGACCCATATGTCGTTGATGGTACACCTAACACTCTGTCACCAAGGAGTCTGTCACAACAGGACAACGGTGCAATGTTAACTGACCTGCATCTCTCTGCCATTAGGCTCTGTCTCAAAAGCTGGCACTTGATCCAGTAGGACTGAAGAACTCTCCAGCTTCCATATACAATGACTAGATGATGATGATGTTGGAGCCTCGAGGGAGTTCAAGTTTGTCAATCTTGTTCCATGTAAGAGTAATAAGACCCATAACCCGTCAGGGTCGTAGGTGTGCCATACTGAAGACATAACCCGTTAGGGTCGTAGGTGTGCCACACTGAAGACATAACCCATCAGGGTCGTAGGTGTGCCACACTGGAGATATCCACACAAATGGCCCTCCAAACACCTCTATTCTCTGCTATTCGGAGGAATGTATAGCAATGATACCCAGACCATTCCTTATTGTTATCAATCTGGGATTTTCTTCGCCTCTTTTCCTTCTACCCGCGTCCCCTTGACTGTTTCTTGCGAAATAATTTTAGAAAGTGAGTCATGTCTCGTTACATTTCCAAACCAAACAATTCCACACTGTTTCATCATTGCCAAAAGTGGTTCTCAATAAACTGCAAGTATGATTACTTGCCGCCAGACAAATTTGTCTTGTGTTCAATATAACTAATTCTTAACAGGCGTCTGTAGCACTTGTATTCAAATGCCTGAATCCTTCTCTCTGTGTCTGCACCAAATGTCCAGCTTTCTTTTCTCTATAACAGTATACTTAGCACTAGAAATCGGAAGAGACTGATCTTTACCTTAACACGATCCCACTTTTCCAAATCATATTCAACCCAGCCATGGCAGCCATCTCAAGTCCCAACTTAATCTAATTTCCTGAGTTGCCATCATCACATATTTGAGATTTGAGACATTTTAAGTAAGTAACTTCTTAAAGTTTGTGACCGTTTAACTGGATATAAATAGGTATGTAGTTAATGAGTTTACCTCTCTTTTAGAGAGGTGCACCCTTTTAACCAGGTATTAGGTATGTTGATAATCATCTTCGCACACCGGACACGTCCATAGGTGCTCTGATCTCCGCTTCAGTAAATCTCTCAGGTTATAACGGCTGATGGTTCTGGATCTATGTTGGTTCACTACTCTTTTAACCAGCGGACATCAAAGTCCAATTAGACTATAACAGGACACACTAGCATAAAATATTAGAGGTAACAAAACCCCAAAGTATATAAGTCAAGCGGCAGTATTTAACTGGATGTTCATGGAATCTTACTTAATATCACCAGCCACAAAAATCTTGCTTTTATCAATGCTAATTTTCTTGCTGTATTTCCACCTGACGTCTTCCAACTTTGAGGTGAGTTTCTGGAGCTTAGATTCGGAACTAATCAAGAGATTGACTGTTTAAGATAGACAGTCTATTTAAGATAAAGAAGCTGTTATGTTTCTTGAGCATGATGCTTACTGTTAGGGACAAGAAGTGGACTAAACTGATGTTCTGAATGCAGCCAAAAAGATAGAATAAGTGAAAAATGTCATATTTTTTGTGAATCTGCAATGTTGCAAACATGAACTTATTTGCAATGGTATTCAGTTAAAGAAAATGGTATGCAGGAAACCAGTATTAAATGGATATTTTGGATGTGGCCAGTTACTCTTGGCAGTTTTAAATAGATGTTTTGGATGTGGCCAGTTACTCTTTGCAGTTTTAAATAGATGTTTTGCATGTGACCAGTTACTCTTGGCAGTTTTAAATAGATGTTTTGGATGTGACCAGTTACTCTTGGCAGTTTTAAATAGATGTTTTGGATGTGGCCAGTTACTCTTTGCAGTTTTAAATATATGTTTTGGATGTGGCCAGTTACTCTTGGCAGTTTTAAATAGATGTTTTGGATGTGACCAGTTATTATTTGCTGAGGGATACCTTGAGGGAAAGTTCGGAGAGCTTACAAATCAATAGTTTGGTGTATAGGGAACCACTTTTTTTTAATGAGTGTGAAGCATTGACTGTAAACAAAAATGTTTAACGTGAACTGGGCGCTGCTGAAATGTGGTTTTTTTTTAAAATGATGAAAATTCCATGGATAACTAAGAAAACTGATGTAGTTCTCAGAGATTCTGGAGTAAAAATACCAGCAATATTATATTAGATCAAATTATATTAGACTATAAATACGCCCGTGTTTTGCCTGTGCCCATAAGAGGAGCACAGAATAGCAACACTGTTTACCTTCCACGCATGTAGTAAAAGGCAACTAAGGAGTTTTTGGGATGGAGTTGGCTGTCCCATCCTATATAGGGTCAGTGACCCACAGCCATGCTGAAGTCGGATGTGTCAGGCCGAAAGGCGCAGATATCGCAGCAATGCTGTAAACCATGACAATGCATTTCATTCTCCGGACTATATCCTGCAAATCTGCAGGAGTTTGAGAACGAACGCAGAAGAAGAAGACTATAAATGATTAAATTATATAAAAAATTAGCAGACTCAATATTTTATGGAACAAAACCTCTACATTTAGTAACCACTGGAAAGATCAAGGGAAGAGACAAAGAGAGATGTTATTGGACGGTCACTAGAGATTTCACCAACTGAACTTATTAACAACACAAGAGGCAGAAAGTTATGGAGAAACATGATCACATACGTTGCTTTGCATGGTACTTGCTTGATTGACAGTGATAATAATAATCAGTCAGTTAACTAATTAGTTTATTATTAAGTTCAATTGAGCTTTCAGAATTCCTTAGTACCATAGTAAAGCATTTATAATTGACAAGTTGTATCTCTATTCTGCATTTATGTTCTTACAGGCAGAAGTGTCCAATACCTGTTACTAACAAGACTTTCTTGCGCAACACACTTGTTAGTACGCTCCGAGAACCGTATCGGCCACCTAGTAAGCGGGGACGGTTTCATGTCGGACTGAAAAATGAGGGCAGTGGAAAGCATCATGGAAAAGGAGACCATGATACTAGCAGTAGCAGATCATCCAGGTTGGGTTATTACACAGTTATATATAGGTCATTGTGCATTAGTTAGCTACTGTAAATTACAGTGTATAAACCAAGATTTTTTGGACATTTATCCAAACTTGATTTAGGGGTCTTGATCTAGGACCTATGCATGAGTACAACATGATTTTTTTTAAAAATAACGTCAAATTCTGGTCATTATCATCATCAGGTGCCATGCCGACTGGCAATCATGGCTCTCAACAGTTTTTAAGTTTATAATACAAGTTGTGACACTCTGCCTTTGTCAATTAAGGCAAAACTCTTTGTGGTTTATTTGACTTTCCTCCCTTCTCTTGATTCTACTTCTTCAATTTATCAAATAAAATGTGCGAGTTCTGCTTAATAAGTTTCCGCATTTTTTTTCCCCCCTAAGAAGACCATTATACTTGCAGGCTGGTTGATTCTATCTCCTTCAAAGTAGTCCTCTTATTCTATCGCTCCTGCCACTGATGGTAGCATTCCTGGCCGGCACTTTTCAAAATAACTAAGATTTTTCTCATTGAGTAGTCTTTAATCTCCTGTATCATCAATATGGCAACCTTTCACTGTTAACCTTTAGCACACTACCTTATTTTTACACAAATTCCTCCCTGTGCCTGGCTTTTTTTTGACAATTTGCTTTATTTTTGGTGGATGTTTGGAAAGCGCAATAACTTTTTTTTTATTAGAGATTAAAAATAATTTTTTTACATGTGAATAAAGAATTGAAGACTATCTATAGGTGATTTTTTGGGGTTTGTTTATGTATGATAGAGGAGGTGTGAGAAAGTTGTGAAAATGAAAATTTTGAAAAAAAAATTGTTTTACCGCATCTATACTTGGCCTATGTGTTTCAACACTGATACAATTCTTCTACGTAGCTAGGCCTATTGTATTTATGTTGTTTCATAACCAAATTGACGTAATATAACCTGTGATAACAAAACATTTGTCGGATGTCACTTACTTGTTGGTCTATTTTATACTACGTCTAGCAACACACGACGTGGACATAGTTAGCCGATGTCTGGCGCGGTGCCTCTGATAAAATCCTTCTGCATAGCTAGACTTATTGTATTTATGTTGTTTCATATCCAAATTAACGTAATATCACCTGTTAAAAGAAATAAAACACATAATCACTTACCTTGTCGGATCCATTCTTTTCTAGATCTGGTGTCAGCATCTCACGAAGTCTATATTCTGCCTATAATTTGTCTGGTGTTATTTCTTTTATAACAAAACTAAAGTGTCACTACTGTCTACCTGGAAAACAACTGTAATTCCCAACAATTCCGCATCAAAATCACAATCCATAATGATTTTTACAGACAATAACTTCAATTACAATCAGATTCACAATGATCTCTCCGGTTGGGACAGATGACTAGATTTAAAATTACTTGTCCAACATTCTTATTTCTTCGAAACCAAATCCAGGAAACAGATGTAAGATGTTATTGCAAGATAGGGATTTGCTGATTCAGGCCATGTTCAGTACATTTTATGGTTCCGTACTGATGAATCAGTGTATAGGAATGGGTGACTTATAATCACCGGGAGGGTGCTAAAGGTTAAGATGGTTGAAACAAGAAAAAAAGTCACACAAAGCAAGATCAGGTGAGTATAGAGGTCACAGGAACAATGTAATGGTAGTAAAAAAATGTTTGTGCTGACAGACCTGTGTGCAGGGACATTGTCATGACGCACAATCCAATTTTCCTGTGTGCCACTTCTCAATTAACTAAATTGGGTGCCACCGGGAGTAAGAAGAAGAGGGACACCTAGAGAAACTCTACGCAGAACCATTAATACAGAAGGCATGTCAAAGAACCTAAACAACACCCAAGAACTGAAAGACCTGGCAACACAAAGACAGAAATGGAAAGCTATGGTTTCTGCCCTACGCGCCGCCTATTGCCCTGGAGGAACATAACATAACTTCTCAGGTTGATATCTGTGCACAGCATCGCTGATGCACTATGGGACAATTTTATAGAATTCTGTATTGATACTGTCCTCTTGGAATGTATTCATTTTGAACCAGCCCATCAGTATTGAAGAATACAATGAACATGGACATCACATTGGATTTGACCTGTCAAGTCTTGTTAACGATGCTCATCTTCAAATGATCTGTATCCACTTAAAATGGAAATATTGCTCATATGTTGTTGATTGACTTAAATAGGAGTTTCTTTAAACCTATTGCAACATTTTGAAAGATTCAGCAGCAAGTTTTTCCAAGCAGAAATCAATGCACACACATTGTTGGAAATTAATATCTATTTTTTTTTAACTTTTGCGACGTTACCGATGGCATCCCGAAGCGCCCTGATTCTTCAGTACGGAACTACACAAAGTTAAGCTCACATGATGTATAATTCGCGCCAAACAGAGCTGAGAAGGCGTAACTTCTGTCCAGCACACAAATGAACGAGCTAAATTGTAATAAATGGAGTACATAATTAGGACTTATAGATCGAAATAACTCTAGGTCGAATGTTGTACTGCGTGGCGTAATGAATTGACATGGTAACATCTATGTATTTTATGTGTTGTCTTAGTCTTTTTTGTGTTTAAATATTAAGAGAACAATCATTTATTAATTAAATAGGTCTAGATAATTTATTAGGGGTGCCAGATATCGACATTGTATACAATTAGTCGACTTAGACCTACATGGGATGATTGAAAAGTTTAGCACTTTACTCAGGAAACCGTAAAGACAGATGGGATTGCTGTGTACCATTTGAAATACACACTATTGGTTGACAATTCCTGTGCATTCATGGTTTGTGTCGTGCAGTGCATGAAAGAGAAATTGGAGGGAAACTAGTTCAGTTGTATATTATAAGCCGTGCTATGGATAAAATGTAGTCTCGTTATGTAATCAAATTCCTGCACTTGCAGGGTAAATCTACAAAACATTCATGATGAGATGTTTGCCATTTATAAAGATGTCTGCCCTTCGTATGATAATGTGAAGCATTGGAAAAATCACTTTCAAACAGGACACACCAAGAAGCGGCAGGCTGTCCACTGCAGATGATACAAGGAACATTGCAAGAGTGGAGGTCCTTAGTCCTCTCAGACAGACGTATTACTGTTGAGAAAATCATGGCTGATTTGGGACTAAATCATGGGAGCCATGTTGGAGATTTTACATGAGCAGCTTCACATGTCAAAGGTGTCCACCGTGTGGGTTCCCCATCTCTTCATGCCAATCATAAAGGAGCATTGAGCAATTTGCAATGCTGACGAGGATGATTTTCGTAGATTGGTTACTACGGACACATGTGCTGGGTGCACCTCTATGACCCTGAGACAAAAAAAATCAGAGCAAATATTGGAATCATTCCTGTTCACCACCGAAGAAGACAAAAGACACAGTCTTTTGGGACTGTCCCGGAGTAATACTCACCGATTACCTTCCTCGTAGCCATATTATTAACTCAACGTACTACCAAAGTCTTCTCAAGAAATTAAGTGCAGAAGAGGCTGGGATGCTGTCGAGAGGCGTTTATCTGTTTCAGGACAATGCGCCGGCTCATGCAGCTGATGACTTCATTGTTTTGGCCCAGCAATGTGGGTATGCCCAATCCACCTGATTTATTACCGAGTGACTTCTTCCTATTTCCAAATATGAAGAATCCGCTTTGTGGGCTTCATTTTTCTGACATGCAGGACTTGATTATTATTGAAGTGCAGACATGGTTCCAGGCCCAGGAGGAGTTGCTCTTCAATCACTGCGTTAGGAAGGTGAAGGAGAGATGGGAGACGTGCATCCACCAATTTTCAGGTATGTGTCTTGATTCCTTCACACTAAAGTGCACAACTTTTCGATCACCCCTCGTAATTATAGAATTACCGACATTGTATGTGATATCAGCATGTTTTATATGTTTGTTGGGTCCATATATTATTAATTTGGTTATGAAACAACATATATACAACTGACATAGATGCATAGATTATGAGGATTTTATCAGTGTTGCCACACATTGCTCAAGTATTAGGTGCTTCAAAAAATATTTTTTGATTTTTAAAATTGTAGTTTTGTGATTTTCTCTCAATTTTCAACTTCACACACCTTTCGTATCACACATAAACAAAAGCAAATGCTTTATTAACTTCTTTATTTACATGCACAACAATTTTTTTTACCAATCAATAAAAACAAAAAGTTATTGCAGTTTCCAAACACTCACAAAAAATAATTTGAATTGTCAAACAAGAAGCTTGGCCGTGTGGGAAAATTGTCTAATTGTAATTCAGGGTCCTGGATCCAGTGAAACTCAAAAACATGTGTTCTACATAAGTACTATTGTTATTCAGTTTCACAGCAGTATTACCTTTTATTAAAGGTTAAATGCAACAAGACAAACTAGGTCACCTTCACTTATAAGCACCTGATAAATAGAAATGCTCTATGTATTACAATTTTCCAACCTATATCTGCACTTTTGAATAAACTTCACCATACCTCTGAACTTCCAGAAAGATCATTGTGTATTTCAATCTGAAATATTGGAAGCCATAATAGAGGTAGCCAAAATGCTCATAAATTGCTTGCCGAGTCACAACAGACATGTAGTCTTCCTAACGGATGATGCAAAGTCAGTATACAGGCATTGAAAGATCCAAAGAACACGAGCATGAATGAACTTATGGCCTGCTTACTACACCTCAGCAGTACTACCAAAGAAACAGTACTGCAGTGGATCCCTGGTCACTGTGGCATACCTGGAAATGAAAAAGCTAATCTCCTGGCAAGGAAAGGGGGATTACTGGAACAAATAGAAAATGATAATACGTACTATGAATGTAATACCATGTTAAAAGCAGAATATAAGAAAAAGTGGAAGCAGATGCACCCAACTGGCGAATCAAATAACCCCTACCATCAAATGTCACGCAAGGAACAAACCATCATCTTCAGACTTCGAACTGGCCACAACAGACTGAAAAGTCACATGTTCCGAAAGCTGAAGATTGACGAGACAGACCTTTGCAACTGTGGACTGGGCCCAGAGACTGCAGAACACATTCTTCATGCCTGTTAACTCTACCAAGAAGAGAGGCAGAAAATATGGCCCACTAAGACGGCACTACTTCCAGACTTGCGGGGGTTCCATGGATGAATTGAAGCGAATCACACAAATCATTGAAGCTATTGGCGCTGTAACCTGATATCTGACTGAAGAACGATGAAGAAGAAAAAGTCTGAAATGTATCTAAAAATCTGTATTTTGACCTAAAATTCTGCCCTAATTCTATATAAAGAGTGTACTACTAGTTCTGATGATCACAGATCTCTTCTATTCTATATATAGCGTGCTTGCACTAACCCACACACTCTAAATATAATATAACTTCAAGTTCCAACAATATAACATAATGGGTGGAAGTGATTTTCTAGGTAATACATTCAGTAGTTTGCCATACTTAAATTGAAAGATTATTTGTTTACATTACAGGTCTAGAAGTCGAAGCTCGAGCAGAAGCCGCAGCCGAAGCTATAGTTCCAGCCGAAGTGGAAGCAGCTATATAGATGATGAGCGATCTGATGGACATAGGCATTACCACAGAGGAGGTGGAAGGGGATCTTGGCACCAGGGACCTAATCAGTATTATGATGAGGCTTGGGCAGCCTATGCAGCTCACTATGGCTACCCTTGGTATGGTCCAGAAGCAGTTCCAATGTTCTATGGACCTGAAGGGTGGCCAGTAGATCCCTATGCTGCTATGTATTATGGCGACCAGCAGGCTTGGATGGAATATGAGGCTTATTATGGGCCACCAAATATGGGTCCACGGGGAATGGGTAGAGGTTTCAGAGGTAGGGGAAGAGGTGATAGAGGAAGAGGACGTGGTGGTTATGAAGGTAACTTTCAAGACTATAATAATGGTTTTCCTGGTCCGTCAAGAATGTCAAGGTCTCGTAGCAGAAGTAATATATCCCGCAGTTGGTCTAGGGATCATTCACATAGCAGAAATAGAAGCTTGGACAGCAGGGGTCGGAATCGTTCACACTCATTGTCTCATAGCCGCACACGCAGCAAAGATAGGAGCCGCCACAGGTCTGGTGAAAGGTCATTGGCCAAAGAATCCGATGGAACAATTAGATCTGACACAGAAGCAAATGATAAAAAGAAGAAAAAGAAGAAAAAAAAGAAAAAGAAACATAAAAAGTCAAAGAAGTCGAAAAATAAACAAAAAGATAAGATTGATGAGACAGAAGAAATTCTTGAAGATGATGAAAAGAGAAAGAAAATTCATAATAAAGAGGATACTAAAAAGAAACATGAAAGAAAAGAAGAAAGTAGCGATGATTTAGTTAAAGAAAATACAAATATTCATCAAAAGAAGGAAGAAGTAAATGACAAATATAGTCTGGATAAAAATGAGAATGATGGCAAAAAGGATAAGAAAGATAAAAAAGAACTTGATAATGGTGAACGGGTAAAGAAAAGTAGCAGGAAAGTCTTGGAAACTGTTGCAGAAATAAAAGACAAAGTCCAGAGAAAAGTTGATCGTAAAGGTTGTGATGGGTCTAGTATTCAGAAGGATGACAGGTTAACTGCAGGTGTTAAAGACGGAAGGTATAAGGGTGAGAGTGCCATTACAAGGAATGAAAGAATAGTTGGTGGTGAGGAAAAGAATAGCCACAAGGAAAATAGTAGCGAGGAAAAAAAAATGTCAGATGGTTTAAGTGTTAGCAAACATACTGGACTGATGGAAGAAAGCACTGACATCAATGAAAGAGATAAAATGAGAACTGAAGGTAGAAAGCGCAGACTTAGTAGAGATGACAGTTCAGAGGTCAGAGAACTAGACAGAAAAAGTGGTAGCAGTAAGAGAAGTGAAAACAAAGATAAGGATAGGAGAAGTGTAAGTCATGACAGCAGAATTAGAACAGACCATGGGAATGTCAAGCAAGGGAGTAGCGGTGTACAGAGAGATGAAAAAAGTGGAAGTAGTGACAGCAAAGGTAGACATAGAAAAGATGAAGCGTTCCATCACCGGAGTAGTAGCATTAAAAGAGATGAAACAGGAGGAAGTGACAATAACAGAGAGCGAACTAGAAAAGATGGTGTGAAATATAATCCAGAAAGCAGTAGCTTAGAAAGAGAGAAAAGAAGAAGTGAAAGTGGGGACAACAGAGAGAGGGCTAGACAAGATGGTGGTAAAGAGGGAAGAGATACAAAACATACAGAGAAAAATATACACCAAGTTTATAAAGAAAAAGAATGGAAACATCAAGGTACTAATAGACAAGAAAATACTAGAAAATATGTAAGAACTGATAGATCACATTCTACTGAAAGTAACAGCAGCAGTGATAGCCAGAATGGATATAAAAAAGATGTTAATAAATATAAAGTTGATAAATCTCTCATAAAAGATCGGATAAGATATGATATCAAGGATAAAAGTGTACTGGACAATGGGCAAAGGAATTTACGTTTGGAGAATAGTAGTCGAAGTGCTGATCGTAAGATCATTAGTGTAAGAAATGACTGTAAAGATAAGGGGGTTAGAAATGTGAATACAGATAACAGAAATCAAGATGAGAGGCGCTGTGACAAAAAGGAGATGGGGAAAATAATACCAGAGGCCAAGGGCGGTAAAGATAAAAGTGAAGTTGAGAAGCTGAAGGAAAGTAGGGGTAGTAATGTTAGTGATAATAGCTTGATAGATGTGAAGAAAGATAAAGCTAGAATGAGAAGTGATAGGGGAGCAAAGCATAACAGTAGAAGCCGGAGCCCTGATAGAAGTGCTGGACAAGGAGATGATAAAGATAGTGCTGAGAATAGACAAGGTTGTGAAAGTCGAAAGGATAGGGACAAAGAGGATTGGAAACATAAAATAATTATAAACCATGCACAGCTCAATAATGAGAATACAGTAAATATCCACAACAAAAGTGTGTTCAAGGGTTCGAATCTTGCTGGGAAATCTAGCACAAGTGCTGATGTAAAGGATTCAAAGAAACCGTTAAATAAGGTGGAGGAAACTACAGGTGAGAATTTATCTGTAACGGAAGATTTTACAGATAAGTCACAAAGTGATGGTAAAGGATTGAAAAGGAAGAAAAAAGTTGTGAAAAAGGGTGAAGCTAAAATGAGGAAGCTGTGCGATTCTGGAGAAGTCAAAGATAGTGGGAACCTTGTAACCAATGCAACTGGTCAGACTGGTGAACTAGGAAAGAAAAAGTTGAAGTTGAGAACAAAAAAGAAATTGAAGGAAAAACTTATGGAAGGGACAATTGAAAAAAGTTTAGATCATGTAATCAAATGAAATGGACTTATTCCTGTTTCTTGCCATCCTTAACTAATACCAAATTGAGCTCAGGATGATGGTGCAGTTGTTTACACTGGTGGGTGTGTTACCAGAGGGTTGAAATCGAGTTGAGGCTTCTCTAGCCTATTAATTAAAGTGATACTTGAGAGGTGTATTTAAACAGGATTCTCAGCCCTTAAATGGGTAGTTTAAACTGATCAACGTTTTATTAGACTCACAATGAATGATTCACAAGGAAAAGACTGGATAGTTAATAAATGAATGGATGGACTCCAATTGGGCTATAACATGTACAGGAAATTGTGTGGATATACTGCCCTGGCCATGCTGAGGTACAGGATAATGAAAGAACTGAATGCACATATTAGCTGACTGTAGATAGAAGAGAAATACTGCATACCTTCTATAAGCACTATTTGCATGAGAATGTTAGGGATGTGATGTGTTTTTGGTCCGATATTTAGGTAGACATCGGGGGGGAGGGGGAAGATTGAGGAAAGCTTATAGCCAGTGAGTCATAGGAACTAATAGTGTAAATACCCTTCGTCATCTGCTGAAAGAGACTGAGCACTCAAGGGTGTACCTGGAGTAACATGTCAGTTCAGTTATCTCTACATTATATCTTCATTCATCAAACAATGCTTCCTTTGTGTTATGATATCTTGATTATTAATTATTTATAATTTATGTCTTGGTCATCAAGATTGAACAGCAAAAAAAAAAAGAATCTAACAACAAGACCATAGCCACAACTTGGATGGATGACAGAAATTGTTTGCGAGCAACATTGATAGACAACTCACAACATACTGGCTGGCCAACTAGTGATGTGACTGGCATCCATCTTTCAGTGGAATTTGTAAAACACTGAATGTTTACATAACAGATGGAGCTGAATGTGTCGAGCCAATGGTGCAAATAAAACCATGAGACAGCTGGTCACTATTCTTTAGAATATCTCCTGCTGGAAATCTAGTAGGACCATTGTTCTGCTATATGAGAGATCATGTGGGAGTTTGAGAATGAAGAAGAAGAAGAAATAAACTTTTATCCCATGTACTTGATTCTTACCTGTTATTAGTTTCTAATGGTTATATTGTTTTTGTGTTTACAAAATGTACGGTATTAAATCAGAATTAATTCAGTTTTCATTCAATATTATTGTAATTATTTTGTAGATCTGGAGAAGAAATTAAATTCATTTGAAAATAAATGTCTTAAGAAACTTAAATATTTGTTGGGAAGAATTGAAACAAGGAAGAGAAGACACCAAACAGCAATACATTTCTTCAATAATGATAAGAAAATGATGGACTTATATTGGATATGTACTTAGAATGAATGAAAACAGTCACTGCAAGTATTAAAATGGCAGATGGCAAAAGAGGAAGACCAGGAGAGACTCTTTGCAGAGCAACCATCAAAGAGGACATAACTATGGGTCTCAACAACATGCAAGCATTAGATATGGTAGCATCACATCGCTCAAATTGGAGAACTCTGGTTTCTGTCCTATGTACTATATTTGACACTGAAGGATCAATGATAGTTTTTGTAAATATATCTTTAAAAGACAGAATTTATGCTTTTGAGATGTGGATACATAGAAGAGCTACAAGGACTCGTTACAGACTTCACTGAAACCTTTGAAATAAACCAAGGTACATGTGAAGACGCTGAACAAAATAGAGCTGCATGGTGCTCTACAGTAAAAAAAAATGTTCAGCATCTCATAAAAATTGAAGAAGTGCATCAGCTCAACAGCAGAGAGTAGCTAGAAAGTCACGGGTAGATCAAACACTATCTATTGTGGTCATCCCATGTTTGAACTTCCAAGGCCATAACTCTCATTGAATTTCAAAAGTGGATAGAAATTGGTCATCATAACTTATGATGGACGAAAAGCCAATTATAGAAGAGTAGGGAGAACTTTATAGAGAGTGAATAAAACTAACAAAGAATCTCTAGCAACACTTAGTATGAAAAAAACTATTAAAGGAAATAATGATAAGACAAATGAAGTATTTTGAACATATTAAAAGACATGAAACCTTGTTGAAGACCTAACTTGAGGGTAGAGTCGAGAGGTGGTGAGCAAGAGGTAGGTAGATACAAGTGAGAGAGAAACATGAGATGGATAGGTTAAAGTCTAACAGAGTGCACCACCAAAGCAAGAGACAGAGGTAAAATCACAAATTTATTATCGATACTTAGTTAGCATGTCTCTTCTTCTTCTGCGTTTGTTCTCAAATTCCTGCAGATTAGCAGGATATAGTTCATAGAATGGAAATCGTTTTTGTCATGGTTTACAGCATAGATGTCTTCTTTTTCTGCATTTGTTCTCAAACTCCTGCAGATTAACAGGATGCAGTCCAGAGAACGGAATGCGCTGTGTCATGGTTTACAGCATTTCTGCGATATCTGCACCTTTCGACCTGAGACATCTGACTTGAGCATGGCTTTTGGGTCACTTTAATATATGGTATGGGACAGCCAACTCCAACCCATAACCTTCTTAGTTGCCTCTTATACCATGCATGAAAGGTAAACAGTGTTGCTATTCTTTGCTCGCCTCATGAGCCTCGACAACCCACGGGCTGGCATAGCTGTGATATTTGCAACGTTTGACCAGACACATCCAATTTCATCATCACTTTGACCCTATTTGGTATAGTTTTTACATCTTTGTCTCTTTATTTTTCATGACACTTTTTCTTTCGTTCATTCTCATACACAGCTGAATCTCTCTTGTAGCAGAAACAATGCTCCTACTAGATCTCTAGCAGGATGTAGTCCAGAGAACATAGATACGCTGTGTCATTTTATTTGCACACAAGGCCCAACACATCCAATTTTAGCAGTAGTAACTAATACATTCAGTATTTTACAGATTTCACTAACTGTGGATGTTCGTAGCCATATCGCTAGTAGTTCGGCCGTACGTTGGCGTTGCAATATGTTACAAATACTGCCCGTACCCGTAAGCTGATCATCAATCTGAAATCTAATGACGGTCACACTTGTTTGATCCTTTGTCTCTGCATTATTATCAACTTTGCCTCAGATGCCCACATACAGTCTTTTCATATTACTTTCCATAAATTTCCTAATGATTCTTCCTTTGTTATGTTGATGTACTCAAGTTTATATTGTAAAGGATGCATTTATTTGTCACTGATTACGATATTTTTTAATAAGAAAATGGAGCATGTATGAAATTTTGTACTGGTTCTTGTTATTTTAGCATTACTGTATTGATATATATATATCTATCTATAACTTTTTCTCTACTCGTGCTGTTAAGCATCACAGTTTTGAATGATGATAGTTTTCAGACTATGGCACGTTTGACAACTTGGTAAGTGGTAATATTGTGACGTCTCAGGACTTCGGTAACCACTTTAATCCACTTTCTTGGTCATCAAGATATTTGACTATTGATTAAGCTAGGAAGAAAACATGTAATGATATTTATGTGTGAATAGAATGTTGATATTTGCACAATTTGTGTGGTTTTGGTATGATAAGTATATATACCGAATTCAACACTGAAGAAATGAATGCTATGATTCTGATTGTTTTGTTTATTATTGATGTCATTTTGAATACTTTGGTATGTATGGGAAGAATACAGAAAAATATCATTTGTGAATATGGTTTTTGTTTCTTGGAGCGGCTTTGTTTTTCTAATTTTTTCTTGTATGTGGTAACAAGGTTGCTTAACTGCGGAGGTGGATTCGGTGAAAAGCCACTGCTATTTTGTGATCTTCCTCTTCTTAGCTTCCCAGGGAAAAATCTGTCTGGAAGCTTATAAAGTATCCAGATCAACTGTTTCCCTGGAAAACTAAGAAGTAGAAGATCTCCACAAAATGCAGCAACCCCACATCATATCCTTAAGGATACCTCTGCAGTTAAGGAGTTAATCATGAATCAAGTTTTCAATGATACATTTTCAGTGAGTTAACAGTGTTGCTTGTTGGAATCATGAATCAAATTTTCAATTATGAATTTTGGAGTTGGTAGCTCCATTATATGTAATACAAAAAGTAAAGTGAACTCCTAGCATTTAACTACCGTAGGGGTGTGAGATATTGGCGATCTCACACTTCAGAGGCTCTGCTATATGAGGGTGATAACCATCTCCTTTCCCACGCAGTCTTTACTTCCTGGACAGATCTGGTACCCAATTCTGGCTGTGCCGACCCGGAAGCCGTTTTAGTCTTGAAAAACATTTCTGCCTCAACTGGAGAATGAACCCAGAACCACTCACATTTGAAGCCACTGTGCTGTGTGGCCCTATGTCAGTGACCAAAAAGCTATGCTGAAGTCAGATATATAAGGTCAGAATGTTCAGATAATGCAGCCAAGCTGCAAACCATGGCACAACACTTTCTATTCTCTGGACTACATCCTGCTAACTAGCATAAGTTTGAGAATGGACATGGAAGAAAAAGAAAACTGCTTAGTACAGAGGGAACTCGAGAGTTATTGAATTAACCAAAACTACAAATATATTATTGACTTCTGTGGTAGAGTGGTCCATTTCACAAACAATACATGGTTGAACTTGCTCATGGTCTGAAAATCAGTCATACATATTGAACTGATGATACCCGAGTGCTATGGGACCTGAAAGAGGAACAAAGAATAGCAACACTGTTTACCTTCTATGCATGTTATAAGAGCCGACTAAGGAGGTTATGGAGTGGACTTGGCTGTCCCATCCCATATAGGGTCAACATGATCTACAGCCATGCTTGATGGATGTGAGTCTATTTTCTGTGTTCTTGCAAGGTTGCATGTTATTTTAAGTTTTATTCCTTTTTTTGTCTCTGCAGAGATTGTAGTCGATGTCACTATCTTCACCTCTGTAGGCTGTTGTTAGAACAGCTAAGCGAAACTTTGCGTTTATGTAAAAATGATCAATCTTTTTCGTGCATTGATCAGGCGAGGCATCACAAAGACATCACAGAGCCAGAAATGTTAAGCCAAGAAATAGAAATGGCTATCAAGAACAGCCCAAATAAGAAATCACCAGGCACAGATGGCATTCCCAACGAAGCAATTAAAGCATGCAAAGATATTGGGGTAAAATGGCTCCAGAGAATATTCACAATAGCGTGGAAAGAAGGGGACGTCCCAGAGGACTAGCAAAAGTCAGTAATCGTACCTTTGTGGAAAAACAAGGGCAACAAAAAATAGTGCGAAACATACCGAGGCATCTAGTTATTAAGCCACACCGGAAAAATGTATGTAAAGACAACGTGCACGATACATCGTCGAACCACAATTGAGCCCCTCGCAATTTGGCTTCAAAAGAGGGGTAAGCTGCACAGACGACTTGTTCACGCTGAGACAAATGAGTGAGAGAGCGATAGAATACAACAAAGAACTAAACACAATATTTATAGATCAGGAGAAGGCGTTTGATAGAGTCAACAGAGACATACTATGGGAAACTCTAGAAATGTATTGTATCAAAGGACAACTGTTAGAAAGTATAAGATCTTTGTATAAGAACTGCCAATGTGTAGTAAGAACATCAGATATCGCAGACGCATTTGATACAAAAACGAGAGTGCGTCAAGGTTGCGTGCTCCTACCTTTGCTATTAAATATATACATAGACAGAATAATAAAAGAGGCAAAAAGTACAGAGGGCAACATCACCGATTCAGAACAAGACAACTCAGAGCAACTAAACAATGAAATAAATGAACTACTTTTCTCAGACAATCAGAGCCTCATATACGAAAACGAAGAAAACTGCAAAATCATGTTAGCTCACTATCTGCAATATGTAGAAAATACAACATGAAGATAAATAAACAAAAAACGGAAATTATGAAGAACACAGAGTTCTCTAAACATACAGATAGACAATAAAGGAGTAAAACAAGTAACAGTTCTTCTTCTTCTGCGTTCATTCTTAAACTCCTGCAGATTAGCAGGATGTAGTCCGGAGAACGGAATGCGCTGTGTCATGGTTTACAGCATTGCTGCAATATCTGCGCCTTTCGGCCTGACACATCCGACTTCAGCATGGCTTTGGGTCACTGACCCTATATGGGATGGGACAGCCAACTCCATCCCATAACCTCCTTAGTCGCCTTTTACGACATGCGTGGAAGGTAAACAGTGTTGCTATTCTTTGCTCCCCTTTCGGGTCCCATCAACACACGGGCGTTAACAGAGTTCAAATATCTCGGTAGTATTTTTAAAGAAAATGGAAGCCTCGATAGAGAAATAGAGACGAGATGTCAAAAGATAAATGCAGTAACATACCAACTGTCACCACTACTTCTTCACCCCAAGATCGAGATGGAAGTTAAGAGACAAATGATCTACAGTATATTCCTACCAACACTGTGTTACCAGTGCCAAACCTGGTCTCTCTCATCTTCAAATTACAGAAAGATAGTCACATGTGAAATGAAATGCTTGAGGAAAGCTGCCAGGTCACCAGGCTTGATAGATTGCGAAATGAATATATCAGGGAAAGAATGGGTATAATATCTTGTACAGATTACATAGAGAGAGAACAGGTCAAATGGTTTGGCCACATTATGAGAATGCATCACGAAAAGTTGCCCGTGCAAGCATATAACCAAATGAGATCAGGGTACAAAGCCAGAGGAAGACCAAGGAAAAGATGGATAGAAAACGTCACGGTCATAACACAGCCGAGGCCACACATCTGGCTTTAGAACGCAAGCTCGAGCTCCAATCACCCCTACGCTTAACGGCAAGAGTGGATCACAAACCACCTGGGAATAGACAATTGAAAAACGTATGGTTTAAAGAAAACAACCGTTAGTGCAGCACAAAAATGACCAAAATATATGAGTTGAGTTGGTTTGTTGTAAAAAATAACCAGTGTGTAATATAGAGTGTATATTGACAAACGTGGCTACATCTATTCTATATTAATGTATGGCTCAGATACATAGACACTAAATAAACAATTAGAAGACAAAATTGATGGCATCGAGATGTGGGTATATAGACGAATAGGAAGAACATCATGGAAAGAGAAGAAAACAAAGAAAGAGATACTAAACACACTTAATGTGAAGAAAGAACTACTAAGAGAAATAAAGATCAGGCAAAAAAAAATACTTTGGACACATTAAAAACATGACACCTTATTAAAGATCTTATGAGGGTAGAGTCAAAGGGAAGCGAGCAAGAGGTAGCAGAGATACAAGTGGGAGAATAATATAACACGATGGACAGGTTACAGTCTAGCAGAGTGCATCACCAAGACAGGAGATGTTGGAGATACGTTGCAGCCAACCTTCGTTGTGGAGATGGCACTCAATGATCAGCTAGTTTTGTGCACCGAATTTTAAAAAAGTGAGTACCGGTAAGTCAAATATGCCAAACTAATTACTCGCCAACAAAACTTCTAAAATAGGATAGGCACCTACTCTAATTTAGTTTTAGCAAAGCCATTGGCAACCCCGAGGATTACAACAGAAATCACGATGGCTCCAAAACATTGTCACTGCTGCTTCTTCATCCCAAGATCGAGATAGAATTTAAAAGTCAAATGATTTACAGTAAAATTCCTACCAACACTGTGTTATCAGTGCCAAACCTGGTCTCTCATCTTGACATTCATTACAGAAAGATAGTGATATGTGAGATGAAATGTTTGGGGAAAGCTGCAGGGGTCACCAGGCTTGACAGATTACGAAATTAAGACATGAGAGAGAGAGAGAGAGAGAGAATAGGCATAACACCTTGCACAGACGAGACAGGAAGGCTGCAGATCAAGTGGTTTGGCCGCAATATGCAGGGCCGCCCCTAACAATTGAGGGGCCCTATGCGAAACGGATTGCGCAGGGTCCAGTCTGGGTAGGGAAGAGGATAATAAAATAAATACTAATATGAATTTATGGGCATATGAAGTGCGGGGCTCACTGCAACCGCATAGGTTGCAATGGCCTAAGACCGGCCCTGGCAATATGAGATTGATTATTGGTTAGAAACAAGCGTCACAGCACTGGGGGCATTCCCATATATGCTCTGATTGCCGTTCCATCAGCCATCTAAAAGTTTATAAGCTCAGTGTCCCAGTCAGTTGTTGATTACGCGTTCTTCTGATCTTTCCAGAGAGGGAGCAATTTCTCCCATCACCTCTGTCACTCCCATTTCTACTATTCTCTGAATATGTACACTGTCACGTTCGACTTCCTCCTCGTCTTCTCGTAGGGTATCCATGACTGTTCTAATTAATTCAATCCTATCTCTTCTTATCTCGGTGCCGTTCACCAAAGCTCATGAACATTAAACACAATCTATCCGCAAAAGTGGATAACAAACCACATGGGAAAAGACAATAGACAATAGTTTGAAATATTTCATGTTTCTTTGACAGAAGAGCTAAATTTCTGCCGCATTATAAACATGTCTGTCATCTGAAGTAAAATACAATAGCACGGCATTAAAAATTCCCTGTGTATTTGGCATTATGCATTACTTGTAACACTAGATGGTTGCAATTGTAGATTAACGCAAAGAACGTTTTCCCTCCCAAAATGGAGGAAGGTGATTTGGAGTTTTTTAAGGACCAAGGTAAGAAATGCCGGTAAATCAAATGTCAAACCGTTCGGTTGTTATCGCAACGTCTGAACATGTTTGTAAACAATAAAGTAAGCGTTGATTGATCAATATGATGATGATGAAGTAATTCCCTTAGATATGAACAAGTTGCTCATGACAGACTTTCTGACAATACGGTCTCAAAAGCATGATTGTGTTACTGCGAAACTCTCCACTTTGTCGGACATCCTGACATTATTTTGTATGACGATTGATTGATGATTGTGTTAGGGCTGAGAATGGATGCTTGTTTGGTTCCCGCGAAGGAGGGCATTCCTAATACTTACTACTAAAATGAAAATACAATCATGTACTAGAATTGTATAATGAGTGTAACATGATGGTTTGACTAGTCTATTGTCTATCCCCAGGTGGTGGTGTTGTCGTAGCTTCCACACTGGCCGTTGAGCATACTATGCTGCATAGGGTTTGTCACTTTGTGAAGGAGATGTAGTCTGCGTTCCAGAGTCAGATGTGTTGCTCTGGTTGAGGTGTAGTCATGTTTCTTCAAGATGGTCTTGATTTTGTCTGTCCACCTTTTCCTAGCTCTGCCCTTGGCTCTGTATCCTGATTCCATCTTGTTATAAGCCAAGCTGTTATAGGAAGTTGTATCTTGTTGATATAGGAAGTTGTCCACACCATTGTATCTGCTGTTTGTCTGGTAGGCCACTGTAAGACCTGTAGGTTGTTCACATGCAAAGATAACTGTTAAAAAAAATAAGCAATGTTCCTAAGCACTGGAACACTATTTTCCTACAAGCTTTTTCTGACATTATATTGTTGGGAAGTCTGTGGATTTTCGGTCCTTGCCAGAACCAGAACTATCACACCACCAGGAAGGTAGGTTTCAACCTATGCACTACTCCAAGCCACTGTAGCCAAGATATGGTACAAGCTTCTTCCTGTCACACAATTTACAGTGGACAGCAGAACATGTGTTGATGGGAATGGATAGGTAAACAAAAAATGCTGAACCTTATTTATGATAACAGTGACACACCTACATGTCAAGTCAAACAGGTTACTGAGAAGGGCAATGTATGGGAATGGATGTCATATCATCCTATAAAGTATATATCAAAATTACTCAAAGTGGCATGCTGACATAAGGATAGTCATAAACAAGCCTATAGATAAAAGGGGGGATTTAGGTTCATTACTTTTTCTCCCCACTCATCCTTGAAAGCACAATATAACATATAGAACAAAGAAGCAAGTAACAAGGAAAGTAACCTCACTCCCTCTCTCAGTAAATTTCCTTTCAAAATATAAAAAACACTTTGCCAAAAATAAAATGGAAAACTTGTTTAAGCCCTCTCTAGGAAAGTCTTATCTACATCTGTGAACATGGGCTAGATATTATAGCCACATTTATGCTGAGAATGGATTGTGCTGGACTGGAAGGAGCAAAGTAATGCAGCGTTGCTGTGACACCATAAGTACAACATACTTCATGCTCCCCAGGAAAATTCCTTGTGTGTAGGGCCTACTGGGGAAAACTCTTTATGGCCTAGGTTTGTCAATTGGTCACATTCATCTTTGTCATGGATTATAAATTTTATTTCTTATTGCACAACAATAATATTATTGTCTGGAAAGTCAGAAAGATGCCTACTACAGATTTTTGGACAAGCGTGTATGTGGGGGGTTTAAACCACCCCCACGCACTCCCCCACCCTTAGGAAATCAGAACATGGATTTCAGTACTAGGAATTTGAAACCAACGTCTTCCCTCCCAACACCTCCCCCCACCATCATCTGAAGACAAATCTAGTATCAGCTGCTCACTGTATTTGGGTATGCACCAACATCATTGCTGTCCAGGCAAACTCATAGGTGCTCAATTCCTCCAAGCAAATGTTGAAGCAGCATATGTGCATGTATTTTAATGTTCATCTCCTACTGAATCACTTCTTTTGTAACAGGACGATGATGCTACTAGATTTCCAACAGGATACAGTCCAGAGAACGGAGATATGTTATGTTGCAGTTTTGTTTGCACTTAGGGTACAACACATCCAACTTCAGTGGGAGTCTCAGACGGAGTTATTATATCTCTCTTGAATGTCCATGTGGATCCGGATCCCAGACTCCAGAACACATACTTCAGGACTGCCCAACATACAAAGAGCAGAGACAGCAGACCTGGCCAGAGGATACAGACTTGAGGCAAAAGCTATGGGGCAGCCGCTCTGACCTGGAGAAGACAGTGGACTTCGTCTTGACGACAGGTCTGACGGTATAGCATGACCACATGCTGAACGCAGAAGAAGAAGAAGAAGAAGAATATCTCTCTGCTGGAATATACCTACATCTTTTACTGATAATGAATGTGATGTCAATATTTTAACACATTACACATAAGGATTGATATTTGTGTATTTCAGTGAAAAGACTGAGCGCTGTTCTTGCCAGATATCAAGAAGCTTATCCCAACTTTGTTCTGAAGGAACATGCACTTCCAGAAGTAAGTAAATGTGAATGAAAAGAAGAAGTAATTAAATCAGATAACAGCCAGTGCTGCACTTTTATAGTGATCTCTCATATTTTTCATGTGAATCATACTCTAGAGAGGGGTGCAAAGGGTACCTCATTGCTCTCGGCAGACCCAGTGTTCGCAGATAACCAAGATCCCAAAAGTACCTCCTCGTGGTGCATCCTGGAAACAGAAATACAGTTGCTCATGCTGATTCTGGCTAAAACTTTTGGGGATCATGTCCGTGAATGTGGAGGCAGCAGATGAAAAGAGATTTGACTGCAAAAGCAAAATTAAATGTTGTCCATTCTCTTGCATGTGCTTTGTTGACTAACCTCACACACCCAGATTCTATGAATTAGCTCATGCTGGTGATCCAAATTGTACTGGTGAGCCCAGGGCTGTAGATAGGTTTTCAGCAAGGATGGGGGAAAAGAACATTTTGTGCGCGCATTGGACTTGCTAGTCATTTAAAAACGCACTATTAACTTTATTATTTTATTATTTATTGTTATTATTATTATGGTTGAGTTTTTGGTCATCGTCGATCACGACGGACGAACATCATCATCATCATCAAATTAAAAAATATGATAATTCAATAGTTTTTTTTTTCGTGTGCAATTTCCTCTTTGTATGAAGGAATTTGATTATCTTTTTGTGAACAATTGCGTGAAGGGAGGGTTTGACCTTTTGGCTGTAGATTCCTAGTACTGAATGTTCAGAATCTCTAGGAATCTCAGAATCTCTAGGTTCACCACACCACCCCCCACCCCCCCCCCCCCCCCCCAAAATGTGTGTTGTTCTTGATATCCATATGTTGCTGAGTAGTTCTAAGCGTGTCAGCACAATGCCATTCTTGAAAAAAGTGCAGGTCTTCTGAAGTTGACTTAGTGATCCATACAGACAGTTAGTGACTGTTACGCTCGTGTGTTGCCGGGGCCCGAAAGGGTAGCAAAGAATAGCAACACTGTTTACCTTCCATGCATGTCATAAGAGGCGACCAAGGAGGTTATAGGATAGAGTTGACTGTCCCATCCCATATAGGGTCAGTGACCCAAAGCCATGCTAAAGTTGGATGTGTCAGGCTTAAAGGCGCAGATATTGCAGCAATGCTGTAAACCATGATACAATGCATTCCGTTCTCCATACTACATCCTGCCAATCTGCAAGAGTTTGAGAATGAACTAAGAAGAAGAAGAAGAAGTGACTGTTAAGGGTGTCTGTAGAAGATTTTTCCTGACAGTTGAAAGGTAAGGGCAGCCAATAAGGAGGTGTTCTACTGTTTCATTGGGATGATAGCAATGTTTACAAATTGGTAGTTGCTGGAGTTTGATACAGTTTAAATAGCTATTGATTCTTGCATGTCCTGTTTGAAACTGAAAGATAAATGATCGGTTCTCCTGCAGAGTTTGTTTATGTTGTCATTGTTCTTTGGCCGTGTCATGGAGTTTGATACAGTTTAAATAGCTATTGATTCTTGCATGTCCTGTTTGAAACTGAAAGATAAATGATTGGTTCTCCTGCAGAGTTTGTTTATGTTGTCATTGTTCTTTGGCCGTGTCATTTCACTAAATATATTTCACTAGATATTTGTGCATATATAGAGCATATACCACTTGTCAGAAGATTATTGTTATACTAATACACTGTTATAATTATTCACAGAATTGGGCCAAAGAACATCCATGGTTAGAAAATCGAATGTAAGTAAAAAAAGATATTCATAATAAATGTAAGTAATCTCTGAAATTACTATGCACTACAGAATGTAAGTAATCTCTGAAATTACTATGCACTACAGAATGTAAGTAATCTCTGAAATTACTATGCACTACAGAATGTAAGTAATCTCTGAAATTACTATACATTACAGAATGTAGTAATCTGAAATTACTATGCACTACAGAATGTAAGTAATCTCAGAAATTACTATACACTACAGAATGTAAGTAATCTCTGAAATTACTATACATTACAGAATGTAGTAACCTGAAATTACTATGCACTACAGAATGTAAGTAATCTCTGAAATTACTATGCACTACAGAATGTAAGTAATCTCTGAAATTACTATGCACTACAGAATGTAAGTAATCTCTGAAATTACTATGCACTACAGAATGTAAGTAATCTCTGAAATTACTATACATTACAGAATGTAGTAATCTGAAATTACTATGCACTACAGAATGTAAGTAATCTCAGAAATTACTATACACTACAGAATGTAAGTAATCTCTGAAATTACTATACATTACAGAATGTAGTAACCTGAAATTACTATGCACTACAGAATGTAAGTAATCTCTGAAATTACTATACACTACAGAATGTAAGTAATCTCTGAAATTACTATGCACTACAGAATGTAAGTAATCTATGAAATTACTATACACTAGAGAATGTAAGTAATCTATGAAATTACTATACATTACAGAATGTAGTAACCTGAAATGACTATACACTAGAGAATGTAAGTAATCTATGAAATTACTATACATTACAGAATGTAGTAACCTGAAATGACTATACACTAGAGAATGTAAGTAATCTATGAAATTACTATACATTACAGAATGTAGTAACCTGAAATGACTATACACTAGAGAATGTAAGTAATCTATGAAATTACTATACATTACAGAATGTAGTAACCTGAAATGACTATACACTAGAGAATGTAAGTAATCTATGAAATTACTATACATTACAGAATGTAGTAACCTGAAATGACTATACACTAGAGAATGTAAGTAATCTATGAAATTACTATACATTACAGAATGTAGTAACCTGAAATGACTATACACTAGAGAATGTAAGTAATCTATGAAATTACTATACATTACAGAATGTAGTAACCTGAAATGACTATACACTACAGAATGTAAGTAATCTCTGAAATTACTATGCACTACAGAATGTAAGTAATCTATGAAATTACTATGAACTACAGAATGTAAGTAATCTATGAAATTACTATGCACTACAGAATGTAAGTAATCTCAGAAATTACTATACACTACAGAATGTAAGTAATCTCTGAAATTACTATGCACTACAGAATGTAAGTAATCTCTGAAATTACTATGCACTACAGAATGTAAGTAATCTCTGAAATTACTATGCACTACAGAATGTAGTAACCTGAAATTACTATGCACTACAGAATGTAAGTAATCTCTGAAATTACTATACACTACAGAATGTAGTAACCTGAAATTACTATACACTAGAGAATGTAAGTAATCTCTGAAATTACTATGCACTACAGAATGTAAGTAATCTATGAAATTACTATGCACTACAGAATGTAAGTAATCTATGAAATTACTATGCACTACAGAATGTAAGTAATCTATGAAATTACTATGCACTACAGAATGTAAGTAATCTCAGAAATTACTATACACTACAGAATGTAAGTAATCTCTGAAATTACTATGCACTACAGAATGTAAGTAATCTCTGAAATTACTATGCACTACAGAATGTAAGTAATCTCTGAAATTACTATGCACTACAGAATGTAGTAACCTGAAATTACTATGCACTACAGAATGTAGTAACCAGAAATTACTATGCACTACAGAATGTAAGTAATCTCTGAAATATACTACAGAATGTAAGTAATCTCTGAAATATACTACAGAATGTAAGTAATCTCTGAAATATACTACAGAATGTAAGTAATCTCTGAAATATACTACAGAATGTAAGTAATCTCTGAAATATACTACAGAATGTAAGTAATCTCTGAAATATACTACAGAATGTAAGTAATCTCTGAAATATACTACAGAATGTAAGTAATCTCTGAAATATACTACAGAATGTAAGTAATCTCTGAAATATACTACAGAATGTAAGTAATCTCTGAAATATACTACAGAATGTAAGTAATCTGAAATATACTACAGAATGTAAGTAATCTCTGAAATATACTACAGAATGTAAGTAATCTCTGAAATATACTACAGAATGTAAGTAATCTCTGAAATTACTATACACTACAGAATGTAAGTAATCTCTGAAATATACTACAGAATGTAAGTAATCTCTGAAATATACTACAGAATGTAAGTAATCTCTGAAATACACTACAGAATGTAAGTAATCTCTGAAATTACTATACACTACAGAATGTAAGTAATCTCTGAAATATACTATAGAATGTAAGTAATCTCTGAAATATACTACAGAATGTAAGTAATCTCTGAAATATACTACAGAATGTAAGTAATCTCTGAAATATACTACAGAATGTAAGTAATCTCTGAAATATACTACAGAATGTAAGTAATCTCTGAAATACACTACAGAATGTAAGTAATCTCTGAAATATACTACAGAATGTAAGTAATCTCTGAAATATACTACAGAATGTAAGTAATCTCTGAAATATACTACAGAATGTAGTAATCTCTGAAATACACTACAGAATGTAAGTAATCTCTGAAATATACTACAGAATGTAAGTAATCTCTGAAATATACTACAGAATTATAGAGGAAGCTACAAGAGACAATGTACATGTTCAGAAAATGATATGAATGGGAATGAACATGGTAGAGCGGAGAAAGAGTCATCTCTGGAAAAATGTGACAAATCCACAACCAACAACTGTCTAGAAAACCGAGCTTATATACTCTTAAATGACTGCTGCGCCCTTGTGTTGCCGGGGCCCCGAAAGGGGAGAAAAGAATAGCAACACTGTTTACCTTTCACGCATGTAGTAAAAGGAGGTTATGGGATGGAGTTGGCTGTCCCATCCCATATAGGGTCAGTGACCCAAAGCCATGCTGAAGTCGGATGTGTCAGGCCGAAAGGCGCAGATATAGCAGCAATGCTGTAAACCATGACACAACGCATTCCGTTCTCTGGAATACATCCTGCTAATCTGCAGGACTTTGAGAACAAACGCAGAAGAAGAAGAAGAAATGATTGCCGGAATGGCAAGCAGAGCACTTGGAGGAATACCCTTTGTGCAGTGATGCTAGGTTGCTAATCGCATATCTATGAATGCATATCTGAAGCCTTTAATAAATATGTGTCAGACTTGCTTTAATGACATCTGTGTCAGACTTGCTTTAATGACACCTGTGTCAGACTTGCTTTAATGACACCTGTGTCAGACTTGCTTTAATGACACCTGTGTCAAGACTTGCTTTAATGACACCTGTGTCAAGACTTACTTTAATGACACCTGTGTCAGACTTACTTTAATGACACCTGTGTCACGACTTGCTTTAATGACACCTGTGTCAGACTTGCTTTAATGACACCTGTGTCAAGACTTACTTTAATGACACCTGTGTCAGACTTACTTTAATGACACCTGTGTCAAGACTTGCTTTAATGACACCTGTGTCAGACTTGCTTTAATGACACCTGTGTCAAGACTTGCTTTAATGACACCTGTGTCAGACTTGCTTTAATGACACCTGTGTCAAGACTTGCTTTAATGACATCTGTGTCAGACTTACTTTAATGACACCTGTGTCAGACTTACTTTAATGACACCTGTGTCAAGACTTGCTTTAATGACACCTGTGTCAGACTTACTTTAATGACACCTGTGTCAGACTTGCTTTAATGACACCTGTGTCAAGACTTGCTTTAATGACACCTGTGTCAAGACTTGCTTTAATGACACCTGTGTCGTGACAATGGACAAGGGGGACATTTTCAATTATATCTGTAGACCTATGCGTTTATTGAACAATGAGACGGGATTGACAAGACTATTAGCTCTATTTGTATCAAATAACATGTGATATGGTAGCTACCTAAATCAATAAGAACTCACCATAAAGCATGAGTTTATTCTTTAACTCAAATTTAACCACACTATGAACTCTATAAAGCATGAATTTATTGTTAAACTCAAATTTAACCACACTATGAACTCTATAAAGCATGAATTTATTGTTAAACTCAAATTTAACCACACTATGAACTCTATAAAATTAGTTAACTCTATTCATTTCGTCATGTAACATGAGCAGAGTAAGTTGTGTTGACAACATGAGCAGAGTAAATTGTGTTGACAACATGAGCAGAGTAAGTTGTGTTGACAACATGAGCAGAGTAAGTTGTGTTGACAACATGAGCAGAGTAAGTTGTGTTGACAACATGAGCAGAGTAAGTTGTGTTGACAACATGAGCAGAGTAAATTGTGTTGACAACATGAGCAGAGTAAGTTGTGTTGACAACATGAGCAGAGTAAGTTGTGTTGACAACATGAGCAGAGTAAGTTGTGTTGACAACATGAGTTTTTTAAAAACATAAATATGTTTTGTTTTTTCATTCTATTTAACATCAGCTCATTTTCTCTTAAGTTTGAGTGTCGCTGTCACAAGTGAAAATGCTTTAATTAGTATGAGAACTAATGAATGATACTTCTTCTGCATTCATTCTCAAACTCCTGCAGATTAGCAGGATATCGTCTAGAGAATAGAATGCATTGTGTTATAATTTACAGCTTAGCTGCAACAATTGCTCCTTTCGGCCTAACACAGTCGACTTCAGCATGTCTTCTGGCTTACTTTGACACTCTATAGGATTGGACACCCAACTTAACCTCAAACTTCCTTAGTAGCAGCTTACATCATGGGTGGTAGGTAACAGTGTTGCTATTCTTTACTCCTCCTTCGGAACTGGCAACGCATAGGCGGTGAAATATACTGAAATTCTATGGGATAACTGAAGCGTTCATGTTTACTTGCAAATATATTTATATATATTCATCATCAAGTGCCGTCTCCGCAACGAAGGTTGGCTGCAACGTGTCTCAAACATCTCCTGTCTCTTGTCTTGGTGGTGCACTCTGCTAGACTGTAACCTGTCCATCGTGTAATGTTACTCTCCCACTTGTATCTCTGCCTACCTCTTGCTCGCTTCCCTTTGACTTTACCCTCAAGTAAGGTCTTCAATAGGGTGTCATGTCTTTTAATGTGTCCAAAGTATTTTATTTGCCTGATCTTTATTTCTCTTAGTAGTTCTTTCTTCATATTAAGTGTCTTTAGCACCTCTTTATTTGTTTTCTTCTCTTTCCATGATGTTCTCCCTATTCTTCTATATACCCACATCTCAAAGGCATCAATTTTGTCTTCTAATTGTTTATTTAGTGTCCATGTTTCTGAGCCATGCATTAATATAGAATAGATGTAGCATTTTATAATTCTCATTTTTAACTTGTTTTTAATTTGTTTAGATATTAATAATTTCCTCATGTCATTGAATGTACTTTTAGCCATTCCTATTCTCCTTTTAACTTCTGTTTCACATCTGCCATCATTTGTGACTATGTGTCCAAGATATTGATACTGTTTTACTTGTTGTAGTTTCTCTCCCTGTATGTTATTTATATATATATATATTTATAAAAATATATGGATATGTTGCAGGCAACTTTCACCACTGCTCAAGGAGTATGATTCTATCATTTATGGCTTACAAGGACAAATTGCTACCTTCCAGGTATGAGAAGACAACTTGTTGGTTTGTTGAGTTGAAGGCGCATTCTGCTTGAGAGAGTGTGTGTGTTGTATGTGAGTGTATGTGTGTTGTAAGTGTGTGTGTGTGTTGTGATAGAAAAATGTAGTGTACTTCTGCTTCATCCACCTGCAAGGCTCAAAATCTATTTGTTACCTCTCTTTTTATTTTCTAAAGGGATTTAAATTACTGATTGTAGACCTAAAGCTTTGCAAAAAAATGTTTAGCACATGAAAGGGAGTTAACAAAATGTTGTACTTTGCCATGTGTTGCCTGTGCTAACGGTATAGCTAGTGTATAAGGTGCCCATGTGTTGCCTGTGCTAACGGTATAGCTAGTGTATAAGGTGCCCATGTGTTGCCTGTGCTAACGGTATAGCTAGTGTATAAGGTGCCCAGGTCAAAACTAAAAATTTGCACCCCCTGTCCTGCAAACAGAGGACCTTTCTTTAGTTAAAACCTAGAAACCTTTAGTTAATGAAGTAGACATGTGAAGTAGATATTTGTTGTATTTTAATTGTAGACATTTATTGTATATTATTTGAAGTAGACATTTGTTATATCTTATTTGAAGTAGACATGTGTTGTATTTTGTTTGAAGTAGACATTTGTTGTATTGTATTTGAAGTAGACATTTGTTGTATTTTTTTTAAAGTAGATATTTGTTGATATCAACAGAAAGATTTTGAAAGTCTGAGTAAAGATTCCAGGAACATAGTGCAGGAAAATGACAGGTGGGTAGACAGGTTTTCATAGATAGTTGTCCCACAAAATATTCTAACTTTATAAAGTACAATTTATTTTACATTGCTTAATGTAATAAAGGTTAAATTATACTTCGTAAATAATAAATTATTAAAGAAATTGTACTTTATTCAGTGATAAAATGAATTGCTTTTTGTAACATAGACTTCGCCAGGATCTGAAGGATATAATTCAGGGCCGTTTGTCATCAGACCATGTTGGAGCAGGTGATGATGGAGAGGCTGGCAGTAACTTTCTTATTCAAAATCTTCAGCATCAGCTTGACCTTCTTGCAAGTGTAAGGTTATAGAATTTGATGATGTATCATTGTGTCATTGTATCATGGCATAATTGTATCATGTATAATGACATCATTGTATCATGTTTCACTGTATCTAAGTATCATGTAGCATTATGTCTTTGTATCAGTGTATCATGTATCACTATCATTGTATCATGTATCATTGTGTCACTGTATCATTGTATCACTGTATTAGTGTATCACTGTATCATTGTGTCACTGTATCATTGTATCATTGTGTCTCTGTATCATTGTATCATTGCATCACTGTATCAGTGTATCATTGTATCATGTATCATTGTGTCACTGTATCATGTATCATTGTCTCTGTATCAGTGTATCATGTGTCATTGTATCACTGTATCAGTGTATCACTGTATCATGTATCATTGTGTCACTGTATCATTGTATCATGTATCATTGTGTCACTGTATCATTGTGTCACTGTATCATGTATCATTGTGTCACTGTATCATTGTGTCTCTGTATCAGTGTATCATGTGTCATTGTATCAGTGTATCACTGTATCATGTATCATTGTGTCACTGTATCATTGTATCATTGTGTCACTGTATCATTGTATCATTGTGTCACTGTATCATTGTGTCATGTATCATTGTGTCACTGTATCATTGTGTCTCTGTATCATGTATCACTGTATCATTATAACATTATCACTATATCATGATTAATGGTACTCTCAACAGTCTTCTATAGAGCCACATCTGTTAATCATACTCTCAACAGGGTTAGCAGATAACCAAGATCCTAAAAGCATCTCTTCATGGTGCACCCTGGAAACAGAAATGTAGCTGCTCTTGCTGTTTTCCTGGCCAACACTTTTAGGCTCGTGTTCATGGATCTGGAGGCTGTGGATGGAATGAGAATTGCCTGCAGAGAGATTGGCAATATCTCAGAGACCTCTATGCCAACACACCCAGCAGCACTGTCGACACTCAGTGACGTAAGGCATCTGTACATTTCATCTCGGTCAGTCAAAATTGCTGAAAATTTGGAAGGGTCGCCAATGTTGATGTCCTAATATGGGTAGATCTCACTAAGATATGGTGATCCTAAGAGTACACATTGAATCTGGAAAAGGCAACACATTCTAGAGGTCAGCGTAGAGAACATGAAATGATATAATGGCAACGAAGATACAATTGTCCACGAGACCGACTGGCGGAAGTGCTGTTCATGCTCAAGAACACACACAAACCCACATGTTCCATCACAATTTACCCCATTCAATAGTAGGAGTCGTGACCCAGGTATTGGATACGTCAACTTGAATAAGCACTCCTGGGTATGGAAAAATGTTTTGAAAACAGCTCCCCATTGCACACAGGAAAAGCAATTTATTTTACATTGCTTAATGTAATAAAGGTTAAAGACGGATGATACTTTGTAAATAATAAATTATTAAAGAAATTGTACTTTATTCAGTGATAAAATGAATTTATTTTGAACACATTTCTGGGAGCATGTTGTTCAAAACTTTTATCCAAAGCGGTGTTGAAACTCTGGTTCTGGATGTTGTGGGCAATGTAGATGAGAAGCAAGTCCTTGTCTTCGAAGACATTGCAAACCTAGTCTAACTTGATTCTCGCCTGTCGCCACTGCCGAACATGGCTCATACAGAGAGAATTGAGTTCAGTACCCAAGGGCATAGAAGGGAATGATGCTTTTCTTACATGAGATTTATTTGCAGACTGAAAAGTTCCTCATCCAGGATAGGCGTAATCTACCTACATCTTTGAGTGATAAATACAATGGTGGAGAGTCAAAACACAGGCAGCATCTGGTGATGTATTAGAAGGCTGTCACAGACGGATGATACGAGTGCGTGAGAAATGCACAGATCAAATCCCAGACTCCCTGGCGTGTTTTACAAAGCAGCACCTCATCTAGGAAGGTGCATCAACCCTGAGTCTAACTCGACTATCGCCATTGCCTAGCATGGCTCATACAGAAGAAATTAGGTCTGGGACCTAGGGATATGAAGGGAGGTAATGGAATGATCTTCTTACATGAGGAATAGCTCACTGTCTGCGAATTGCCTTAAGTGCCTTGTCGGAGGAAAGATACACAATGGATGACCAAAGAAAACTATCAGCTTGTCTTGTGACATGTACCCTTTCTGAGTAGAAGGCTCCTTCAATAGACATTGCATTAAGCCAAAAGCTGAAGTCTCCTGTGTATAAAAGAAAGCTCTGAGGGAAACACCCCCCTCCCCTACACATAGGAAATAAGAGTAAATCGCTTGCAATTCCTAGGGATAGCAGCCAACAAACCAGGCCACAGCATTACTATTATTTACTCCTTTGTGGGTTCTACCAATATGAGCATAAAACCCCAGGGCACTTCTGTACTGTTTAAAAATTGAACAGAAAACATTGAACCAAAGTTGACCTGGCTTTTTTTTGGAGCCCTTTGACCTAGTACAAAAATATATTCATTTGGTTTAGAAGGCATTCCTTAATTTCAAAATTACTGTTCATATTATTCTCTGTATTGTTTGTTTAGTATCAAAGATTTTATCTTTACAGCAGTTGTTGTGTTTGTTAGAAATTCACTTTCATCTTGTGAATTGCTTATTTAGTATCACACAGCTTATCATTAGAACATTTGTTGTGTTTGTTAGAAATTCACTTTCATCTTGTGAATTGCTTATTTAGTATCACACAGCTTATCATTAGAACATTTGTTGTGTTTGTTAGAAATTCACTTTCATCTTGTGAATTGCTTATTTAGTATCACACAACTTATCATTAGAACATTTGTTGTGTTTGTTCGAAATTCACTTTCATCTTGTGAATTGCTTATTTAGTATCACACAACTTATCATTAGAACATTTGTTGTGTTTGTTCGAAATTCACTATCATCTTTTGATGTCTTTCTTCAGGAGAAAGAAACAGCTGAGGAAAGATGGAAAGAAGCTGCACAGGAGGTTGACCGATTAGAGCATATACTTGAGGTTTGATTTCCTTCTAGTTATTTTATTTTCAAGCATATACTTGAGGTTTGATTTCCTTCTAGTTATTTTATTTTCAAGCATATACTGTGCAAATTGAGCGCATAGCCGTGTGGTTAGAATGCTGTTCTCAGACCCTTGAGGTCCCAGGTTCAATCCATGGTTGGGACAGCATTTTTTTTCTTTTAGAAGTACAATCATAATCCTTCCTGTAGGTATCACTGCGTCTGCTATATCAAACTACCTTTATTTTCACAGCCAATAGAAAGCCCCCCTTCACTGCTTCATAAGAAAACATACAGTAACGAAAGTTTTTACTGTGCTAATATTGTTACCTCGCTTGTGTGTTGTCAGATCCTGAAAGTGGAGAAACGAAAGAATGCAACACTGTTTACTGTAAATGCATATTGTAAGAGGCACCTAAGGAGGTTATGAGGTGAAGTTATCGGTCTCATACCAGATACGGTCAATGTGACCCAGAAGCCATGATAAAGTCAGATGTGTTAGGATGAAAGGTGTAGATATCGCAGCTAAGCTGTAAACCATGACAAAACACATCCTTTTTTCTGGACTACATCTTATTTAAAGTACAGGAGTTTAAGAATAAACGCAGACGAAGAAGAATATTTTCTCCTAATTTAAGTTAGTTGAAAGATCATCGTCACTGCACATCGAACCATACATCCATATGTACTCAGATCTCTTCTCCAATAATTTTTAAGTGCATCTTCTCCAATAATTTTCATAGATGCAAAAATCATAAGCTGAGAAAATGAAACAAATATAACCAGAATTTATTGCTGTTTTGTCAAATGTTTATTTGAAAAAAAAACTTTTGTTACTGCATGCTTTCCTGTTACGGAGGGAAGAATTTATAGGCTGTGGAAGTAAATACAATTTTATCAATGCTGTCATCACAGTGTGTGTAGTTTGAATTTTTATTTTTACTTCTGAACAAAAATATATAATACCAACTGTGATATGAACTTGAGATCTCACAATTGAATTATCAGTTTTCTAACCATTGAGCCATGTGTTCCTCCAAATTTCGATAAATCTACAAAAACTTGTCTGTGCTATCTCAAATAATTTCTTTTCCTAGTTTTAATGTATAACATATTTGTGCTGCTTACAGATGGAGAAAGATAGCCATCAGTGGAGAGTTGTAGAACAGCAAGCCCAACAGGTCAGTTAATATATGTGACTTGCCGTCTGCCATAATAAAAATGATGAAGCATACATTTATGGTGATTTCAATAATACTTGTATATACCACAGCTAAATGTACATTGTTTCTTCAGAAAAATAATTTTGGTCAGAACTTGTGAGAAAATCTGGGAGCCAGTAGTTGGCATGACCAACTGATACAATAAACATAAGAGTACACAGAGATAACAAATACAACATTAGAGAAAACTAATACAGAGTTGGCAGAGATAACAAATACAACATTAGAGTTGACAGAGATAAAAAATACAACATTAGAGTTGGCAGAGATAACAAATACAACATTAGAGTTGGCAGAGATAACAAATACAACATTAGAGTTGACAGAGATAACTAATACAACATTAGAGTTGACATAACTAATACAACATTAGAGTTGACAGAGATAACTAATACAACATTAGAGTTGGCATAGATAACTAATACAACATTAGAGTTGACAGAGATAACTAATACAACATTAGAGTTGACAGAGATAACAAATACAACATTAGAGTTGACATAGATAACTAATACAACATTAGAGTTGACATAGATAACTAATACAACATTAGAGTTGACAGAGATAACTAATACAACATTAGAGTTGACATAACTAATACAACATTAGAGTTGACAGAGATAACTAATACAACATTAGAGTTGACAGATAACTAATACAACATTAGAGTTGACAGAGATAACTAATACAACATTAGAGTTGACAGATAACTAATACAACATTAGAGTTGACAGAGATAACAAATACAACATTAGAGTTGACAGAGATAACAAATACAACATTAGAGTTGACAGAGATAACAAATACAACATTAGAGTTGACAGAGATAACAAATACAACATTAGAGTTGACAGAGATAACAAATACAACATTAGAGTTGACAGAGATAACTAATACAACATTAGAGTTGACAGAGATAACTAATACAACATTAGAGTTGGCAGAGATAACAAATACAACATTAGAGTTGACAGAGATAACTAATACAACATTAGAGTTGACAGAGATAACAAATACAACATTAAAGTTGACAGAGATAACTAATACAACATTAGAGTTGACAGAGATAACGAATACAACATTAGAGTTGACAGAGATAACTAATACAACATTAGAGTTGACAGATAACTAATACAACATTAGAGTTGACAGAGATAACAAATACAACATTAGAGTTGACAGATAACTAATACAACATTAGAGTTCACAGAGATAACTGATACAACATTAGAATTGACAGAGATAAATAATACAACATTAACTAATACAACATTAGAGTTGATAGGGATAACTAATACATAATTAGAGGCGACAGAGATAATATAATAAAACATTAGAGTTCACAGATAACTAATACAACATTAGAATTGACTGGACTAACATCTTTTCACCAACATTTGTCTGGAATGTGTTTATATCTGCAGTTTAAATTTGACTGTTTAGTAACTCATACAGAAGTATGCTGGCTTTTTTTCCCAATGTTGTTCCCCTGGGCCAGTGTGTTTGTCTCCCATATTTTTTCCAGTGTTGTTCTTCTGGGCCAGTGTGTTTGTTTCCATATTTTTTCCAGTGTTGTTCTTCTGGGCCAGTGTGTTTGTTCCCATATTTTTTCCAGTGTTGTTCTTCTGGGCCAATGTGTTTGTCTCCCATATTTTTTCCAGTGTTGTTTCCCTGGCCAGTATGTTTGTCTCAGCATTTAATATTTGAGATATTCTTGAAGAATGTTCTCTGCTGTCTGAGGTGCATGTACACATGACCTTATTGTCAATCTTTAACTTTGTATACATGTGGTTGTCGGATTGATTGTGTCCTGGTGGGTGGTGTAGAGTGACAACAGGACCAATGGATAGAACAACAAACATGAGAGTTGACATTGCTAACTGATACAACAAAGATGGATGGATATTTATACTGATGGATAGATATATGGATGCATGGATAGATATATAAGGTGGTGGTCGACAGTGTCGTAGGGATGAGTGTACAGCCAGCACCCTGGAGTGTGTTGTGGTTTTATTCTGTTCAGGTGATTGTTAAGCTATACATTGTGTGTGAAGTCAGAAGATGATGTTTTAGTATTTCCTTAGCGGGAGGTTGTTGTGTATGTAGTCTTGCTGAACTCTGGTGTGTCAAGGCGAAAGGTGCAGATATTGCAGCAAAGTTAAATGATGACACAATCATTCCATTCTCCGGACAACATCCTGCTAAACTGCATAAGTTTGAGAACGAATTCAGAAAAAAGAAGAACTAGCTCAGGTTTACAATGTCCATCACATTCTAGTGCTTGAAGAGTGGACATAGAGTCTGTAAAATTCACACTTTTGTGGACTTTTGTTGGAAAGGCATCAAATATGATCTTTTGGTGGTACAAGACAACTTCTTGTGTTGTTATTTCAGCTTCATAGTCAGAACATATCTCCCCACAGGCATCAAACAACTCATCAGATGTTTTGTGTGGATATTCTATATAGACACCATTTTGTGGTGGCTTTGAAAGCAGACCCATCAGTATAGACATGAATCCATTGTTATGGGTAGGTGTCTATTATTTTCTGTGTTGCTTCATATTTGGATTTGATTAGATTAAATTAGATTATATTTGATTTCATTAAATTAGATTAGATGAGATTTCATTTTATTTGACAGATAGATTGGATAATTAGTAAAACATGCAGGCGGGCTCTTCTGTTGCTTTGTACCACATATACTGAACTTTACTAATCAAATACAACAGGTTAAAGAGCAATACCAGCAGTCAGTGGCTGCTCTTAACAGGGAAGTGGAGTCTCTACAGAATGACCTCAGGTAGTTTAATGTTTACAGATTTTATGTGTATAAAACTGTATGTCCATAACTTTGTGTGGTTGCTCCGTAAACTTGGAAAGTGTCTTAGCTAGCTCAATAGATTCATTTATTCCTTTTGCGCTGATGTTAGCGCATAGGGCAGATGTCAGATTTCTCCAATTCTGTCTGTTCAAAGCTATTCTGTGCAGTTCTTGGATAGTATGGATATTGATTGTTTTACTTTCTCTAAGTATTGTTCTTCTGAGTGTTTCTTTTGGTCTACCCCTGCTCTTTTGCCTGTAGGTATCCATTCAAGAGATTGGTGATGTATTGTATTGATGTCTGTGCATTGGACATGCCCAATGTAGCTCAGTAGATAATTAGTAGATACTCAGTAGATACTCAGTAGATAATTAACTAGCTAAGTAGACACTTGTTATCATCAATTTGAACATAATGTTTAGGACATTAGAGTAAACAAAATCTCACTCAGTCTTCAAACCTCTTAGGTCTTTTCCCTGTTGCTTTCTATCATCCCCTCTAGTAACACTCTCTTCAAGCCGTCTTGTCTCTTAATGAGACTGGAAAAAAAAACTAGCTTTTTTTTAATATGTTGTTCAGAAGCCAGCCATCCTGGACGCTAATTGTTCATAACACCTCCTGGTTTGTTTTCCTTGCTGTCCATGGTATTCTCAGAACTCTTCTATAGTACTTTAATTATTAAAATCATGTTAGTCTTAGTGTCCATGCTTCACATCCAAAATGGGTGAACCAGGCTTATATGATACAAATTTAATGGTAGCACAAGGTACTTCACGCTCTCTGATGGAAAGTAAAAAATATGTGTGATGATTACTTGAGAGTGAATGCACAATAAGAAGAAAGATCATAATGCCATTATATCGAAGAGGCATGATAAGATGACTATTATCAGGCATGGAACTGTCATGTTGTCAACAGAATACACTGTAGAGACATAACAGTGCAGAACTGTCATGTTGTCAACATGACAAACTGTAGAGACATAACAGTGTAGAGACATAACAGTGCAGAACTGTCATGTTGTCAACATGACAAACTGTAGAGACATAACAGTGTAGAGACATAACAGTGTAGAGACATAACAGTGTAGAGACATAACAGTGTAGAGACATAACAGTGCAGAACTGTCATGTTGTCAACATGACAAACTGTAGAGACATAACAGTGCAGAACTGTCATGTTGTCAACATGACAAACTGTAGAGACATAACAGTGTAGAGACATAACAGTGTAGAGACATAACAGTGGAGAGACATAACAGCGTAGAGACATAACAGCGGAGAGACATAACAGTGGAGAGACATAACAGTGTAGAGACATAACAGCGGAGAGACATAACAGCGGAGAGACATAACAGCGGAGAGACATAACAGCGGAGAGACATAACAGCGGAGAGACATAACAGCGGAGAGACATAACAGCGGAGTGACATAACAGCGGAGTGACATAACAGCGGAGTGACATAATGAGATAATTTTATCATCAGCCACTGAACTAACTGGCATATTGACAGCACAGGAGTACAACAGAGAGATATGACAATGGTACAGTGGGGAGACACGATGACATGGTACAGTGGGGAGACATGAAAATGGTACAGTGGGGAGACACGATGACAGGGTACATTGGGGAAACATGAAAATGGTACGGTGGGGAGACATGATGACAGGGTACATTGGGGAGACATGATGACAATGGTACAGTGGGGAGACATGATGACAATGGTACAGTGGGGAGACACAATTACAGGGTATAGTGGAGAGATATGATGACAGGGTACATTGGGAGATATAATCCTACACCCTTATTAATCTTCTGTGTATTATGCTTATGATTGACATTTTTCTTTTTCAGGGATTGCCGTATGGAAAATGTTGGCTTAGTTCAGAAACAATCTGAACTGAAATTGATCATACAAGATCTCCAACAGAAGTTGATATGGAAAGTAAGAATGTTGGTATTTTGTCAGCCGATTCCTGATTCCTTCTTCATTATTTCTTCTTTTTTGTCATTCTCTCATTAGACTAAATTAATCTCTCTTACAAGTGGCAGTCTGTCTTAGGTTTGTTGAATCGCCACTTCATTAGTATCTGTTATTGATCTCAAGTTATGCAAAGTTACATTTTAGAGATAATATTTGAAATCTTCAAGTTTAAAAAAATGATGGTAAATTATGAAACATAGGGGTTGTCGGTGTATAAGTGAATGTGCTAAAACAGTGGTTCCCTAATTTTTCTAATTGACGCCTGCCTTGGACATTTTACAAAGGCCTTATGCCTCCTACCCCATTTAACCCCACATGTTCAACCACATCATTGGGAACAATTCTAGCAATGGTTGTTAAACAATTGACAAAATTGTGTGAATGAGTATGCTAATACAATTTCTATTTTTTCATAAACATTACTTGCATTACAATACAGGATAAACAACCAATAAAATTATGAACAGAGATTTGAATAAGGGGACATTAGTCAAATTACCTTTAGTTATACAAATAATTTGTACTGGGAACAATATTCATTATTTCTTTTACCCGGTACTTTTCTTAAATATATTTTTTGGAACATGCCAATATTTTTAACCCAAAAGTGATCATGCCTTTAATGTGTTCAATTTCCTAAAATCCAGTCCCCCCTTGAGATTACCTCAAACCCCCTCATAGGAGTGCGCATTCACCAGTTTGAGAGTAGAAGGCACATTTCCATCTTTCCAGATGATAGTATTATTGTTGTGCTATGTTGTTGTTGTTGTCGATATCCAAATGCTGCTGAGTAGTTCTACTCATGGCAGCTCAATATAATTCTTAAAAAAGTGCAGGTCTTCTGAAGTTGACTTAGTGATCCATACAGTGAGTTGGTGACTGTTAAGGGTGTCTGTAAGAGTGTAAGAGTTTGTTCCCGGCAGTAAAAAGATACAGGTAAGTGCAAGTCAATAAGGAGGTGTTCCACTGTTTTGTTGGGATGAGAGCAGTGTCTACAAATGGGTATAAATAACCCAAATATCAGAGGATGACCGACAAAAAGGAAGTGCCACAGTAACCATACAAATAGAGGTAAATACAAATAAAGTAAATAGGTTACTATATCAATATAAAATAATAAAATATAGAAAAAAACAATAAATAAAAGGAACAAATACAACAGTCAGCGTGTCGGTCCAATTGGGACCTTTAAAGACAACAAAAACAGTTAATAACAAAAGACCATAACGAATATAAACAAAATGGATCTCTCCCACCAGGAAATCAACAAAAAGCCACACCTGATCCACTGGATACTAAATAAAAACATTATTTATTGTTATTTTCTATATTTTATTATTTTATATTGATATAGTAAACTATTTACTTTATTTTCATTTACCTCTACAAATGGGTAGTTGTTGGGGTTAATAGATATGGCTTAGACCATATAATGACCAGTACAGTTCTTGCATATATTCATAGGGCTCAGACCACATAATGACCAGTACAGTTCCTGCATATATTCATAGGGCTCAGATCACATAATGACCAGTACAGTTCCTGCATATAATCATAGGGCTCAGACAATATCATGACAAGTACAATTCCTGAATATATTATGGCGACTTGTGATATTAAATGTTTTTGTGTATTCTAGGCACAGGAAAACGCTGACACTATTTTCAAGGAAGGCTTATCCGATAGCAAGATTATAGAGTTGAAGAGAATCATGGATGAGCTCAGGGAGAGGTAACTTTTTCACATATATTATAATGGGTAATAGTTGAACATATGTAAAGGTCCGGCTCTGTGGCAGAGTGGTACAGGGCCCGTCTGTGACGGCCAAGGTACCGAGTTTGATCCCCGCCACTGGCTATTGTGCATCCGGACCATTCAGAAAGCAATGACAAACTACTGAATGTATTTATATTGCCTAGAAAATCACCACAGCCAACAAATGCTGGGTTGTTAGCTATGTCCTGAATGTTACCAATTTATAATGTAAAACTATAGGTGCTCAAGTATAATGCTATATAGTTGTGTTCTAATTCTGGTGTGTTTTACAGGTCCTGAAAAGGAAACAAAGATTAACAAAGTAATGAGTAAGACAATATTAACAAATTGAACAGAAATGTAGCCGAAGATGGATGTGTTGGGCCGTTGGCAAATAAAACGATGACACAACAGATTTCCATTCTCTAGACTACATCGTGCTGGAAATATAATAGGACCATTGTCCTGCTATGAGAGAACCAGCAGAAGTATGGGAATGAACGCTGAAGAAGAACAGAAATGAATAAGTCACAATATCTCGACTGAGAATAGGACACTGCAAACTAAAATCCACACTTACACAAAGTTGGCATCAGTGACTCTGCTGCCTGCATCTGCAGAGCAGTGACACAAGGATTATCTCGGTTACACTGTTCATAGAACGACAATCTGGCCCACAAGAGCTTCTCTGCAAAACAAGATGACCTAAAACAAACCACTCTATACATGATCAATATTGGACGGGGTGTTTCTTCGTCTTCTTCTTCTTCAGTGTTCATCCTCAAACTCCTGCAGATTAGTAGAATGAAGCCCAGAGAATGACAATGCGTTGTGTCACGGTTTACAACTTTTCTGCTATATTTGTGTCTTTTGACTTGACACATCAGACTTCAGCATCTGGTCACTTTAACCCTATATGGGATAGGACAGCCAACTCCACCCAATAACCTCCATAGTTGCCTCATATAATATTCATGGAAGGTAAACAGTGTTGCTATTCTTTGCTCTTTTTTTCTGGCCTCGCACACACAAACGGGACTGGATGTTTAACATTTAATCAAAGAAGAAGAAAGCAACACTGTGACCTTCCATCCATGCTGTAAGAGGCAACTAAGGAGATTCTGGGTTAGAATTGGCTGTTCTATTCCATAGAAGGTAAAAGTAACCAGAGGACATGAATGAAGTTGAATATAACAATCTGAAAGGCACAGTTATCAAAGCCAAGCTCTAAACCATGACACATCATGTTCCGTTCTCCTGACTACATCCTGCTAGCCAGCAAGAGATTTAGAACAACTGTTGAAGAAGAACATTTAGTAAACACCGGAAATATCAAGGAAAGAAAAGATAGAGGAAGACAAACAGAGAAATTTCTGGATGGTCACAGTGACACAAAAAATGTCACAACTGAACTTAATAACAATTCAAAAGAAAGATAGTTGTGGAGAAACATGATCACCTATGCCACTCTGCACGGTACTTGATTGAATGATTACCTACAAACCCACTGCTTGTAAACTTAGAGAATAGTAGTATCAGCGAATCCAATACAATCACTGAGATAAAGTTATTAATGATTGGACGCTTATGTCATTTACTAGTTAAAAATACTTTCTGATTGTGTTTGTTGTTTTTTATCCAAGTATTGATTTGATTTCAGGTTAAATGAAATAACTAAAGAAGCCAATGAACTGAGAAGGGAGAACTCATCTCTGCACACAAGAGTAGCAGAGCTGCAGAGGAAAATGTAAGATTCTTATCATTATTGCTATTTGTTTCCCTCATCTTCTTCTAAGTTCATTCTCAAACTCCTGAAAATTAGCAGGATGGCGTAGTCCGGAGAATGGAATGCACAGTGTCATGGTTTATAGCTTTGCTGCGATATCTGCGCCTTTCAGTCTGACACATCAGACTTAAGCATGGCTTCTGGGTCACTTTGACCCTAGTTGAATGGGACAGCCAATTCCACCCATTATCTCCTAGCCATCGTCTCCTATGACAAGGATGTAAGGTAAACAGTGTTGCTGTTCTTTGTTCCCCTTTTAGGCCTTGAAACACATGGCTGTGTACTATTTTAATCATCAATAGCCATGCTGGAAGATTCTATTATTGATCACTCTATCCACTGTACTATGTATCGGCACCATTACTGACTCTCTACCATGCCATGCTGGAGTATTCTGTCATTGATTTCCTCAACACTCTATCCACTGTACAATGTATCAGCTTCATTACTGACTCTACCATGCCATGATATTAAACTATGAAGTATCTTCTCTCTTAATATTCTCTGTCTCTTTTCCCCTCAGTTTTCCCCTCCATTGACATATGGTAAAGGTAATATGTTTGGAGGATGTTTTGTGCCGATGTTTCTAGTGTGGCACCCCTACAACCATGATGGATTATGGATCTTATTATTAATGTTAATATTGTAAATAATACCCAAACTGTCCGAGAATATCCGACAAAGTGGAAAGTGCAGCAGTAACAAAAATACGAAATTATAATAAGCTATTTATTAGTCATGTTAGTAATCAGTGAGAATAATACATTTTCATTGGTTGTTATTGCTTCTAGTCTTGCCTTGAATACCCTGAGCCTGTGCCATTCATGGAAGTATTATAAATTATGACATAGGTGTGGCAATAATAACAGTGATTGTATGTGGTAATAATAACAGTGATTGTATGTGGTAATAATAACAGTGATTGTATGTGGCAATAATAACAGTGATTGTATGTGGCAATAATAACAGTGATTGTATGTGGCAATAATATAAGTGATTGTATGTGGTAATAATATCAGTGATTGTATGTGGCAATGACAGTGATTGTATGTGGCAATAACATTGATTGTATGCTGCAATAATGGTGATTGTATGTTGCAATAATAACAGTGATTGTGGCAATAACAGTGATTGTATGTGGCAATAATAACAGTGATTGTATTTGGCAATAACAGTGATTGTATGTGGTAATAATAACAGTGATTGTATGTGGTAATAATAACAGTGATTGTATGTGGCAATAATAACAGTGATTGTATGTTTGAACTGTTCATGTTTCAGGTCTGACGTTGAAGTTAAAGAGAATGAAGCCATTATGAAGGTCAGAGAAGCTGTACAGGTGGTCGAAGCAGCTGTTATGGAGAAAGATCAGGTTAACTGAGTTTCTATTTTTCTACTTCTTTTTTTTCCTGTTCTTTTATGATATAACTTGGGGGTGGGGTGAGGAGGATGGGAGTGGGGTGTCTTGGTGTTGAGATTTGGTCTCTCATTCTGAATTTCATGAGTTATTTTTATAAATTCAACTTCCAACTTCTGCCAGCTAACATTATGTAGTCCAGAGAGCAGAACCCATTGTGTTGCAATTGATATTTTGACCGCCAGGGTCTGAGAAAGAAGCAAAAATGTTAAGTAATTTGACCTGCCACGCATGTGATAAATGTCAGTATGAGAAATTTGTATGTTTGTTTATTACGTGGTAAATGTCAGTATGATAAATTTGTATGTTTGTTTATTACGTGGTAAATGTCAGTATGAGAAATGTGTATGTTTGTTTATTTAAGCTGTTATCATGGTCCTATATAGTGTCTGTTTTCTGAATGATTGTGAATGAGTTATGCTTTGAAAGATTCGGTCGGGATATACATGCTGTCAGTGGCTGAAGTTGATGATGAAGTGTATGTTGAAATATATTACCTTAATTTTTTTACCTGGACATGCAGGTGTTAGGGAAAATGAAAGAGCAGACAGATTTGCTAGCATGGCTACAGTGACTAGGATAGTTCAATGGACTGTGTTGGAATGTTTAATGAGTTAGAGTTAGAGTAGATGGAAGATGTAGTGTGTATTAATTCTTCTGTGTCTATTACTAGAATACAGGACCTACAAGTCAGCGCAGTGTTGCATGAAGTAAGCGAAACAGGAATCAAGAGAAGAGTCATGTGTGTTGCCAAGGCTAGAAAACAGAGTATAGAATAGCAACACTGTTACCTGCAATGCATGTCGTAAGAGGCAACTAGGGAGACTTTGTGTGTAAAGTTGGATGTCCCATTCCATAGAGGGTCAAAGTGGCCCAGAAGCCATGCTGAAGTTGTATGAATCAGGATGGTATACTAAGGGTACTGCATTGCTCTCGATGGGCCCAGGGTTAGTAGATAACAACGATCCCAGAAAGTACCCCCTGATGCACCCTGGAAGCAGAAGTACAGCTGCTCGTGCTGCTTCTGGCAACACTTTTGAGATCGTGTCCACTAAAGTGGAGGTTGCAGATGGAATGAGAATTGACTACAAAAAGACAAGCAATATCACAGAAACCTCTGTGTCAACACATACAACGTCACTATCGACACATGGTGGCGCAAGACAGTCCGAGCACTGGAATGGTGGCCAATGTAATTGTCACGAAATGGGTAGATGTCAAGACAAATAGTGAGAGTCGAAATGATAATATTGAGTACAATGAGAGGTCAGCACTACATGCAAATAGAATGGGAAAATGTTAAAAGGAAACTTGAACTAAAGTTATGTTCAGCTCGAGAACAAGCTTCTAGTCCTCGGTACTCCTATAAAGGTGTAGAGAATCAGATTTGGACGAGGGGTTCAAAATGTCAGTGGATAACAGGGGTTCACAATGAGGGAGAATGAACCCGGGCCCAACTCTGCTGTCGATGCTTTCCTATACCAGTATTGTGCTCGCGGAGAGAACAAGGCCACAGTGGGTAGAAAACTGCCACGGCATAGAGTCGATACACATTCATAACCTGGCGATAAATAGGAAGACTGTGACAGTCTAAGGAAGCCCGCAACCTAAATTAACTCTTAGTGGATCAGGGATAATAAGGATATGTAGGGGAAAAGCAACAAATAGTTTGTTGCTTTATCCACTCCGAGTTACAGGCATGATGAAAGCAGATGTGCTGGGCCTTCTGAGGTGCAAATAACGCAGCTACACTGTAAACCAGTAGCACAATGTACTTCACGCTCCTGAGTGGAAATTACATAAATTTACATGTTGGTTATCATAGAGAGCGAATGCAGAAGAAGAATCAGGATGTATATTTGTTCTATGCAGGCTGTGATTGTGGCTCAACAAAAAGAACAAGAATTGGAAGAAATGAAGGGAGTTGTCTCCAAGTTGATCAACAAGGCAGGAATTCGCACTCGAGAGGAGGTCAGTATTTTGTATAGATGGTTGACTTTCATGGTTATTTTTATTGGTATTGGGTATTAGGTATGTTGATTATCCTCTTCGCACACTGGACAAGTCCATAGGTGCTCAGATCTCCGCTTCAGTAAATCTCTCAGGGTATACCGGCTGATGGTTCCGGTTCTATGTTGGTGCACTGCTTTTATTGTTACAGACGTAGAGTTATTTAGCTTCTAGTTGTGTTTAACTTTTGCTGGTTTATGCCTAACATCTGCCCTCTTTGAGGCCAGCTCCTTGATGAGGGGATTGGGATTAGTCCAGCCAGAAGAACCTGGAAACTAAAACTACCCAGGCTCTCTCTCATTTGGTCAGGATCACAGCCCTCCCTAGCAAGTTAAGGTGCTGAAGTTAGAGACATTTGGTCAGACAATGCACTGCAATTAACAGAATATCATGCATTATAGCATAGTGAAAGAAAGAAGTAAAAACACATGTAACTGGTAACATTGATGGCTGAGTCATTCTATAACTATTTTATTAATTTGTGTGTGTGTGTAAGAAGCAGAACCAGGGTCTGTAAATCAGAGCTGATCCACCATTTCTTCTTCTTCATCATTCAAACTCCTGCTGGTTCTCTCTTGTAGCAAGACAATAATCCAACTAGATTACCACAAGGATGTAGTTCAGACAATGGAAATGCGTTGTGTTGCTGTTTTATTTGTGCCAATAACCCGACACATTCGTCTTTGGTAGTGTTGCCGGGTCTAAAAGAGTAACAAAGAATTGCAACATTGTGACCTTGTATGCATGTCATAAGAGGTGACTAAGGCAAGTTAGACATGGCTAGCCCATCTAGTGGAAAGTCAATGATCCAAAATGTCTCTTTCAGGTCCAAAGATGTGACTTTCCTAAAGTGGAAAGCAGTTATTTCCCATTCACAAACTGTTTATATCATTTTCTAAAGTGAAAAGCAGTTATTTCCCATTCACAAACTGTTTACATCATTTTATTTAGTTTTTCTTGTGAGGAATCATTATTTTTTCAGTAATATTATTGCACAGTAGTAAGTGGGGGAGGGGTTCCGTACATTTGATCTGGTTTGTAGTTATCAATATCATGTTCTAAAGTTTTAGAGGGAGGGACAGGTTTGAATCCCTCACACACACGCATGCACACTCTGCCCCCCACCACCTCCACCACATTTAGTGATTTCTGATAAGGAAACAGCAGCAAAGCACTAGGGACATTCCCATAAATGCTCAGCTCTCCAGTCTATCAGACATCTTAGAGTGGTATAATCTCAGTGTAACAGTTTTTGGTTGTGCATTCTTCTGATCTTACCAGAGATGAGACACTTTCTTGCCTATCCCCTGCCCAGAGATGAGACACTTTCTTGCCTATCCCCTGCCCAGAGATGTACACTTTCTTGCCTATCCCCTGCCCAGAGATGAGACACTTTCTTGCCTATCCCCTGCCCAGAGATGAGACACTTTCTTGCCTATCCCCTGCCCAGAGATGAGACACTTTCTTGCCTATCCCCTGCCCAGAGATGAGACACTTTCTTGCCTATCCCCTGGGTCATTTCTATTTCTGTTATTCTATGAATTTGTACATTGTGTCTTTCAACCTCTTCTTCATCACTTTGTAGTACATCAATAACTGCTCAACTATAGTAGTAGTCGTCATCATATAGAGATAAATCACTTGGAGCTACAGGGTTATGTGCTATGAGTGATACTCTTAGCAGGTGATATGTCACTTCATTGAGTGGGGCAGAGCACATATGGGAATACCAGAGTACAATTAAATCAATCTGCTATGCCTTTGAAATCTTTTGAAAGATTGAGGAATTATAATACCAGTTAGCATCAGTATTAATATTATTTATGGCATAATTATTAGTAGCATAATAGACCCAAGCCTAATACTAGTTATCATCATTATTTATATAGAATGGTAGACTTAAGCCTAATTTGTATACTGCTAACCTACAGGTGGACAATGTCCGGAAGCAGTGCAACCAACAGATAACAAAGTTAACAGAAGAACTTCATGCTCTAGAAATGGTAAGCATTGTTACTGACATTCTTCTTCTTCCAGTCTAGGGGTCTTACCAGTGATGTATCTACCGAACCTACCACTATTCTACAGTTTACTTCTAGTAGATGATAGGGCTATATTGTGAGGCCTTTCTTCCAGTGAAAATCCCTCAGATATTCATATTTATATAGTGACATATTCTTTCCAGAACATTATCTTCATTATGGATACTCTGAACACTTCTCTGTCCTGGGCAAGCAGGCCTGCATTGGCCAGAGACATGTGCATACATTCTTTGAAGTCGCTGGTCCATTGTCTTCTTAGTCTTCCTCTTCTTCTCTTGCCCGGCACTCTGCCCTCTAGAATCAACCTTTCAATGCCATCATGTCGTTTTAATTGTCCAAAATACTGTAACTTTCTTCTTATGACCATTCATTTAGTTTCAGTAATTTCAAAATTTCATTGTTCTTCTTTTTCTTTGTCCATGATATTCGTAGGATCTTTCTGTAGCACTTCATTTCAAATGATATTCTTTTGGATATAGTCTTGTTTAAAGTCCAAGTCTCGCATCTGTATGTTGCCACTGGGAAAACACATGATCTTAAAATTAATCTTCACAGTTATAAATGTTTCATGTTGTATGTTCTATTGTCCCCCACTCATGGGTTAAATGTTGTATGTTCTGTTGTCCCCCCCACTCATGGGTTAAATGTTGTATGTTCTGTTGTTCCCCCACTCATGGGTTAAATGTATGTTCTGTTACCCCCCCCCCCACTCATGGGTTAAATGTTGTATGTTCTGTTGCCCCCCACTCATGGGTTAAATGTTGTATGTTCTGTTGTCCCCCCTCACGGGTTAAATGTTGTATGTTCTGTTGTCCCCCCTCACGGGTTAAATGTTGTATGTTCTGTTGTTCCCCCACTCATGGGTTAAATGTTGTATGTTCTGTTGTCTTCCCCCCCTCACGGGTTAAATGTTGTATGTTCTGTTGCCCCCCCACTCATGGGTTACATGTTGTATGTTCTGTTGCCCCCCCCCCACTCATGGGTTAAATGTTGTATGTTCTGTTGTCTTCCCCCCCCTCATGGGTTAAACATATCTTGCCATAATTTCTTACTTTTTGTTCTAATTTCTATCAAATAATCATCATAGATAGATATTCAGGAATACATGCACACACCGCTAGAGAAGGAGGGACAATTTGTCAGAGCCACGGAGATTTCAGGAGATTCATAAGGAAGACTATGTTCTGGAAAGAATAAATCACATGACAAAATCATCATGGATGATGAAGGAATGCAGGACAGCGGACAGTGAATCTATATCTGGCTGTAACATTCTTCTAAGTGGCAGGTAATGCTTCATGTACCATCACTGCAGATGGGCAACAAATCTGACAGGGGAATGATAAACTAGTTGATCCAGAAGTATATGCTACTATCCAGGAGGAAGTGGCATTTCTGGGATACTTACACTCTGATATGCCTCAATTTCTGGGATACTTACACTCTGATATGCCTCAATTTCTGGGATACTTACACTCTGATATGCCTCAATTTCTGGGATACTTACACTCTGATATGCCTCAATTTCTGGGACCAAATATACTTCCATAAACCCCTTTGATGCCTTTGAAAAAACATTCTTTATATGAACTTGGGTGTCAACTCGGTAACTCAACTGAGGATGACCTATGATTTTGTCAGAAAGGCTATAGACCATTAGCTAACAGCTAAAGTGATTACTTATTATCATCATTATCTCCTTCTGTATTTAGATCATTTTAAAAATCCTGAATCAGTCTTGTCACATGGAAAAATCCTGAATCAGTCTTGTCACATGGAAAAATCCTGAATCAGTCTTGTCACATGGAAAAATCCTGAATCAGTCTTGTCACATGGAAAAATCCTGAATCAGTCTTGTCACATGGAAAAATCCTGAATCAGTCTTGTTACATGGAAAAATCCTGAATCAGTCTTGTCACATGGAAAAATCCTGAATCAGTCTTGTCACATGGAAAAATCCTGAATCAGTCTTGTCACATGGAAAAATCCTGAATCAGTCTTGTCACATGGAAAAATCCTGAATCAGTCTTGTCACATGGAAAAATCCTGAATCAGTCTTGTCACATAGAAAAAGTCTACAATTTTCTCCAGCTCCAAACATCAATCAGATAAAAGTATTTTTGATTTCTTTAGTTGCAGCTGATGGAAACAACCCCTTAGTGATAAATCAGATTTTTACATGATCAGGTACAGTGCTTTCTCATGTGCCAAGTCACATGACTATATCCTGTACTTTCCCATGTGCTAAACTTATGTTGCTACCTGATGTCTAAAAATTACTTAACGGATGCACTTTGTCTACCTCTGCCCTAGATGAAGATAATAGTCTACATCAAACTGCATGTCCTCATCATACATAATGGCAGAGGAATGATACAGCCAAACAAATCTTCACTATACAAGAAAAATATAACCATACAATAGTAAAACTTTACTATACAATAACAACACTTAACTATGCAATAACAAAACTTAACTATGCAATAACAAAACTTAACTATGCAATAACAAAACTTAACTATGCAATAACAGGGTGCAAAGGGAACGCATTGCTCTAGGCGGACCCAGGGTTAGCAGATAACCAAGATCCCAAATGTACTTCCACGCGGTGCACCCTGGAAACAGAAATACAGCAGCTTGAGCTGATTCTGGCCAAATCATTTGGAGATCATGTCCGAGAATGTGGAGGTAGCAGATGGAAAGAGATTTGACTGCACAAGAGACAGACAATTTCTCCGACACCACCAGCATCACCACATATAGCGACACTGTCGACATACAGTGAAGCTAGTCAGTCCAGTCCAAACATTGGAGGGGCGGCCAATGTAAAATGCACGTAAAGGTAGATGCATGGCGAGACAAATAGATTTCATACAGAGTACAATGAAACAATGAAAGGGCAGAACAGCGCTAGAGGGCAGCGCGAACTGCAAATAGAAAGTGAAAAGTCCCTAGGAAAGGGGAACTACAAGCTCCGTCAGCTCGAGATGAGCTTCTAGTTACCTGTGTTCCTTACAGGCAGAGACCCAGACCCATTCATTGGCGTTTGGTAAAGCAAGAAGACCTAATCCAACATTAATGTCGAGCCTTCCTAAACCGGAAATATGCTCGTGAAGAGAAAGGGTTCCGTACCTGATGGGCTCAGGCACAAAAGGGACAACGATTTAGCCCTGGCCCAACTCTACTGTCAGGTTTTCCTACACCGGAAATACACTTGAAGAGAGAAAGGGTTCAGTACCTGATGAGCTTAGGCGCTATTGGGACAAGGACGCTCAGCTCGAGAACGCCTTGCTCTCAAACGCGTGGTGTGAGACTCGAACTTGGACAAGGGGTACACGATGTCTGTGAATGACACCTCGGCTAAGAGGGCGAAAGAGCCAGGGTCCAACTCCTCTGTTGAGTTCTTCCCCTAAGGAACCAGGCTCACGGATGAGAAACGGTTCAGTACCCAATGGGCACAGGCACAGCACGCCCAATTACACGAGGCAAGTTCATAGACAGTGGGACATCTCGTGCGAGTCAGACGAGAGCAAAAATCGTCTGGGCGAAGAGTCGCCACTACATGTGCCTGGAGACAGATATAGAGGCTGTCACAGGCTAAGGGTAGCCCACCCGAATTGTCAAGGCATGCCGAAATCAGATGTGCTAGACCTACAAGGCGCATAACGGTGGCACAACGTAATCACGCTCCCAGTGAAAATCGCACGGATATCCGTGATGGTTACAATGGAGCGAATGCAAAACAAACAAACAAACATATGCAATAACAAAACTTAACTATACAATAATAAAACTTAACTATGCAATAACAAAACTTACCTATGCAATAACAAAACTTAACTATAAAATAGCAAAACTGGTATCTGCAGCCCTTCTATATGTAACGGGTTTGAGATCTTGCACCCTCCACTTTTACCGCTGTTTCATGTTAAATATATGATCTCTCGTGCCTCTACCAGTTCGGAAACCTGCTTGCACTTCATGGATCTCATCTTCCATCTTGTTATGTATTCTTTTCATTATAACGTGCAGTAGTATTTTACTGGCCTCGCTGATCAAGGCGATTGTTCTATAATTTGAACATATTTACATATCACCACTTTTAGGTATTGGTAACCATATAATAACAAAACATAACTGTAATATAATAGCAAAAGAATGTTTATTGCAATGCTATTTGAGTTCCTATAAATTTCAGGATGGAGCAGAGAGACAGTCTCGACTTGATAGACTTCTTCGGGAGAAGAGAGCAGTGGAATCAGAGTTACAGCAGGTCAGTTCATTTCATCTCCTTTTCTTCTTGTGCCACAATTATTGAAGGAAACCACCATGACTCAGTGGTTCTAACCTTGTGGTCCATGTTGCAATTTTGAACCATGCTTTTCTTTTTCTACATTTGTTCTCAAACTTCTGCAGACTAGCGGGATGTAGTGCGGAGAACTGAATATTTTGTATTGCGGTTTACAACGTAGCTGTGTATCTCCGCCTTTTGATCTGATACACATCCGACTTCAGCATTGCCTCTGGGTAATTTTGACATCTTTGGGACGGAACAACCAACTTGATCCCAAAATCTCCTGGTGATGTACACAGCAGGCAATAGTGCTACTCTTCTTTGCTCCCAAGTCCATAGATAGGGAGGTGGAGTTTGGAGGTGTTCAACCCCCACCCTTTGAAAAATCAGAACTCGACACTGTTAGTACTAGGAATTTAGTGAAAAAGTTGGTAACACACATCTCCTTCTCTTCTCTTCTCCCCTCCCCCCCCCCCCCCACACCAAAGTATTTAATCACAAGGAAACTAGAAAATAATCTTCCACTGAAATGTTTAAAAAATATTTGTTAGTAAAACATTTTTGTCCCCCTTTTTACTGAAGACATATCTATGGCCCTGTTTGCTGCTTTTTCTGGCCTGGACAATACATGGGAGTTGAGCTACTCAATTTACTAAAACAGTTATGGTGTATGATTCTCAGTGTATGCTTTGAAAGGTTCTTAAAAGGTTGGTTCAACCAAAGAAACTAAGTGACCGTTTCTGCCAGCATCTTCATGACCAACCACAGAAAATTTACTCCTGTTGCTATGTATTTCAGTGGCGCAGATCATTGTGGATTCCGTGACATTCAGGTCACTGCAATAAAATCTTGCACCACTGAGACAGAGCTAGTTATGTCCTTGAAAACCGCTATATATTGCAGTGTGGTACCCTTAAGCGATTATACTTAATACAGATCATTCATTTCTTTAGATTTAGGTGGGTGTGGCCTTTGTTATGTTGCCGTTCATGTTGTTTTCATGTATAGGTATAGTTGTTTGATTTCATTTTCATTCCCAATATTTTTTTTAAATCTCGTCTCCACGACAATACTTGTGTACACGAACATCATCATTTTCTTGAATCTCTCTCTGATATCAAATGCATTTGTGATAGTGCCTTTATTTTTACTGTTTTTAATGTTTGTTCACTATTTGTCTTGTATTTTCTTGATAAAGACCTAATGGTTGAAATGTTGAAACTGTCTTGTATACTGCTATATGTATTTATTTATTCATACTTGTACCCAAAAGTCTGATAGTCTGTGCTTTCACTGTAACAAATTGCTTGCATATACTATGCAGGATGTAGCCACAAACCTAGTATTTTATGACTAGTGATTTTCTTGGCAATATTTACAATCATTAGTTTGCCATTGCTTTCTAACCTGTCTTGATACACATGAGGTAGATTTCTAATTCGGTACCTTGGCCATCACAGACATGCTCTGTACCACGTTGCCACAGAGCTAGACTTTCACTGTGAAGGTGATAGAAATTGCATTTTAGGTAACTACTAATTTAACATTAAGAGACTTCTTGCTGTTTCGTTCATCGCCTCCAGTTTGAAATATGAAAATTGTGTAAATACTTTCTCAAGAAATCTTGTTTGTTCTGAAAACGCTTTTCAACTAGGAACATCCATAATGTGTTTACTTCCTTATCACTTTTTAGTGTTATAATTTACAGTTTGACTAAGATAGCTTGTGGTTTGATATTTTCTGAGATAAGCTTGTACATATAGTAATTTTAAACCAGCCTGTGTGCCAGTAAAAATGGATTGAATCCACAAGTCGTATTTTTCCCACCACTTCTTTAGATACTTGTTATTCAAGTGAATGAATTCTTTCTACAGGATGAATATAACTAACTTTACTTTTAAATATAGATATATAAGGAAGGAATGATAGAAGGTTCCAAATCTAAAGAGGCTTACCAACAGCTGAACAAGAGAAGCATTGATGCTGAACGGGCAAGAGATGAAGCTTATCTTAAGATAGACAATCTTCAGGTGCAGGTCGACAAGCTTACTATGGAGTAAGTGCAATATTTTATTGATGAGTGTGAGAGTATTTATGCCGGTGAAGATGGATGTGTCGGGTCAGTAGCACAAATAAAGCAACAGCGCAACACATATCCATTCTCTGGACTACATCTTTCTGGAATCTAGTAGGACCATTATACTGGTACAAGAGGGATCCAGCGGGAGTTTGAGAATGAATGCTAAAAAAGAATAGTATTTATGTTTTAAAATGTTTTTGTTGTTTCTTGCATTTATTCTCAAACTTCCACTGGATCTCTCTTGTAGCAGGAAAATGTCCTACTAGATTTCCAGCAGGATATAGTTCAGAGACATGAAATGTGTTGCTGTTTTATTTGCGCTATGGCCAGACACATCTATCTTCAGCAATTGAGAATATATATATATATATATATATATATATATATATATATATATATATATATATATATATATATATATATAAATAAAACTTTTATTGCCAGGTTTTTTCAAATAAAATCTTCCTATTCTTTCTCTAGATTCGTTCTAAAGTTGTTAGCAGGATCTAGTTCAGAGAACAAAATGAACTGTGTCATGGTTTACAGCTTGGTTGTGACATATGTTCTTTTCTGCCTGTCACATCTGACTTCAGTATGGCTTCTGGGTCTCTTTCACCTATAGGATGGGTCAGCCAACTTCACATACAGAAGCTCCTTAATTGTCTTATATGACATGCATGGCAGATTATAATGTTGCTATTCTGTACTCCTGAGGGCTGTGCACAAATGGGTGAAAATATTATCAGTTCTTAAATGTTTGTGAACATTTTGTATCCTACTAGACTGTAGGTCAAATGTGTTTGTACAAGCAATATTATTTATTGAATAAAGAAAATGTCATATGACAACAACAGTTTGTCATGTGGATGTTAGCAGTTTCCTCATGTCACATGAAAGTACTTTCAGCCAATCCTATTCTCCATTGAACTTCTTCTTCAGCGTTCATTCTCAAACTCCTGCTAGATCTCTCCTGTAGCAGTACTACTAGATCTCCAGCAGGATGCAGTCCAGAGAATGGAAATGCGTTGTGTCGCCATTTTATTTGCGCCAACGGACTGATACATCCGTCTTCGGTGGTAACTTCTGTTTCAAATCTGACATCATTTGTGATCTGTTTCAATGTTGGTAGTTTTTCTATTGTCATAGTTTTTCTATTTTCTAATTTCTTTTAAACATACGTATTCTAGTGGTGGTTACTGCCATAAAATAGAGGATTTACTGGCTTATTGACATTATTGATGTGTCTAAAATTGTCATTTTTATCATTATCTTGAAGATAAAGAGTTAGTTTAGTAAAAATTATATTTTGATTTTATTCTCTTATGTGGTTTTTCATTTCTGCTCATTCATTGTTCATGATTCATATCCATAAATTAGTATTTGTTTTACAAAATAACACTACAGGACAGTTGATTCTATAGTACCTTAAGTCAGGACAGTTGATTCTATAGTGCCTGCAGTCAGGACAGTTGATTCTATAGTACCTTCAGTAAGGACAGTTGATTCTATAGTGCCTTCAGTCAGGACAGTTGATTCTATAGTGCCTTCAGTCAGGACAGTTGATTCTATAGTGCCTTCAGTCAGGACAGTTGATTCTATAGTACCTTCAGTCAGGACAGTTGATTCTATAGTGCCTTCAGTCAGGACAGTTGATTCTATAGTACCTTCAGTCAGGACAGTTGATTTTATAGCACCCTCAGTCAGGACAATTAATTCTATAGCACCCTCAGTCAGAACAGTTAATTCTATAGCACCCTCAGGTCAGTAGATATTGTCTTCGGTAAAGTGGGAGGGGGGGGTGTTTAAATGTCTAACAAGTCATTTACTCATTTTCATGTGTAATTCTTTTCATTTTCATGACACTTTCATGTGTAATTCCTACATTTTATGAAATTTTAGTGTATTTTTGCTTCATTAACATGACATTTTTAATGATCTGTTTCTTAAAAAAATCATTACTGGAAAAACTTTACACCATGTTGGCTAAATTCATTGTGCTAAATTTCATGTTCAGATTTCCTAAGTGGGAGTTGAGAACCCCCCCTTCCCTCTTGAGCTATAGCTGACCCTCAATTATTTCTATGATTTTATTAGGACATGTTGATGTGAATATGTTGTTTCACTTTTAGCAATAAACAGCAGAAAAGCCAGATGGAGGCAGAGACCAAGCTTCTTCAAGAAAGACTCTCTAGTATTCAGTCTGAGTTTGAAGCCATCAGTGAAGATAGGATGACAAGTATTAACAAGCTGAATGACATGGACAAAAAGATGGTTGAAGTCCAGCAGGAGAGAGATGGAGCACAGAGGAAATTCATGAAAGAAGTTAGTACATAACATGAAGTTAGTTTGTTCCCTTGGTGCCAAGGGCGACATATATGACACAAGTCATGTGTCTCCATGCCGTGTGGTTCATTGCAAGTTGTAGTTCTTGGGTGGTGTTAATACCTATTGTCATTGCATTGTTCTTGGTTATTCTTTGTATTGTTGTCCTAGGTCTTCCATGTTTTTGTTTTCTTGTTGCAGACCATGACAGAGCTTGGTGGGTAAGTCTATTCTTGTCTGATCTAATCACATATTTTCACTGGGTCAAAGGGCACGAGCCCATGGTCCGCTGGATCATCAACTAATCACATATATTTACTGGGTCAAAGAGCATGAGCCCATGGTCCACTGGATCATCAACTAATCACATATATTTACTGGGTCAAAGAGCATGAGCCCATGGTCCACTGGATCATCAACTAATCACATATATTTACTGGGTCAAAGAGCATGAGCCCATGGTCCGCTGGATCATCAACTAATCACATATATTTACTGGGTCAAAGGGCATGAGCCCATGGTCCGCTGGATCAGCAACTAATCACATATATTTACTGGGTCAAAGAGCATGAGCCCATGGTCCACTGGATCATCAACTAATCACATATATTTACTGGGTCAAAGAGCATGAGCCCATGGTCCGCTGGATCATCAACTAATCACATATATTTACTGGGTCAAAGAGCATGAGCCCATGGTCCGCTGGATCAGCAACTAATCACATATATTTACTGGGTCAAAGAGCATGAGCCCATGGTCCACTGGATCATCAACTAATCACATATATTTACTGGGTCAAAGAGCATGAGCCCATGGTCCGCTGGATCAGCAACTAATCACATATATTTACTGGGTCAAAGAGCATGAGCCCATGGACCACTGGATCAGCAACTAATTACATATTAATTGAAGTAGTGGTGTATTATCCCTATTTACAATGTGGGTGGACTCTTTATTATACATTTTGCAACTTGGAATATCCTTAGGATTATTGTTTTGTAACATGGGATATCATTAGAATTATCGTTGTGTATCATGGGATGTCATTATGTAATATGGGCATTCATTATGTGACATGGGCTGTCATTAAGTGATATAAAATGTCATTGTGTAACCTGGGATTTCTTTTTTAGAATTAGTGTTAATGTAACATGGGCTGTCATTATGTAACATGAAATGTTATTATATAACACAGGATGTTGTGATGTAACATGGGATTTCATTGAGTAACATGGGCTGTCATTATGTAACATGGGCTGTCATTTAGCTTATTAATTAGAGACTACAGTAAAACTGTGCACCATATGGCAGATAAACATGAGCACCACAGATATAATAGATTAAATTGTAGTTTTACAAGGAACACTCACAATTGATGTTTTGATAAAAGGTCTTTATTAACCACTTTGTCTCAAGATGAAGATTAACCTTTAGAACCCTGAATTAAAATTGTGCAATCTTTCCCCTGGGCCTGGCTATATTTTTACAATGTGCATTATTTTTGGTGAGTGTGTGGAAAACGCAATAACTTTTTTGTTTGTAGAGATGTTCAAATATTTTGTATGCATTAAAGAAGGGAATAATGCATATAACATGTGGTTATTTTGTTGTTGTAATTGTAATATAAAAGTTGTGAGCAAGTTGTGAAGTTGAAAATAATTGGGGGGGGGGAATAACCAAAAAATATAATAATAAATAGAACAAAAATGTCTTATCGCACATATATATTTGATAAATGTGTGTCTTATCGCACATATATATTTGATAAATGTGTGGTAACACTGATAAAATCCTTCTAAATACCTATTCCTGTTGTATATATGTTGTTTCCTAAAAAAAATGGAATATAATAGGAACTGAATAAACCAATTAAGAAGCCAACATGAAGAAATCACATACAATTTCTGTCCGTAAAAGACCAGGCCTAGCCGACACTCGACGTAATTATTTTCAATGCCGATCTGTGGCACCTCTGATAAATATTGTATTTATGTTATTCAATGAATAAACAAGTGTATATATAATATAAGATCACATAAAACACTAAAACAAAACATACAACATATAGATATTACTTACCATGAAGATTATGTATAATGTCACGCTGACCAACATTATACCCATCGGTGGTAGTATTTGTTGGCTAGGTCATAAGGGTTAAGACCTACTTCTTTGTTGAGAAAATGAGCAATGATTGCTTCTTTGACTTACTGAAACGTCCCTACGGTCACGCAAAGTCACGTAAAGCAGTTTTGCTTATATGATGCTAAGTAGTTTCAATATGTCTGAAATACAAAGCTTTACAACTATGCTGTATACAGGGCTAGCAGCAGATGCTTTGTAAATTTGGATTCAGTGCTGTAAAATCTGGCTATTTGACTTTTTTTCTTTGCCGCAAGCGTTTGTTTAGACCTCTCAACACAATGCGTACACAGCCTTTCAAAACTACGATCAACTGTATACAATGGCGATAAAATTATACTGCAAAAATATCATTGAAAAATCTGGCTAATTGACATTTTTCTTTGCTGCAAGCATTAGTTGAGACTTTTCAACAGAGTGCTATTATTTACTCCCCTCTCTGAGCCGGCAACACACTGGCGAGCAGGGGGATATCATTCAGTTTATTCATTATGTAACAAGGGGATATAACTCAGTTTATTAAATATATATATAAAAAAGGATATCACTGTGTTTATGTAAGAGTTAAAACATTATCTCTTTATGTGAAGTCTTGAGGAGTTGAACATCTCTTTATGTGAAGTCTTGAGGAGTTGAACATCTCTTTATGTGAAGTCTTGAGGAGTTGAACATCTCTTTATGTGAAGTCTTGAGGAGTTGAACATTATCTCTTAAATGTGAAGTCTTGAGGAGTTGAACATTATCTCTTTATGTGAAGTCTTGAGGAGTTGAACATTATCTCTTTATGTGAAGTCTTGAGGAGTTGAACATTATCTCTTTATGTGAAGTCTTGAGGAGTTGAACATTATCTCTTTATGTGAAGTCTTGAGGAGTTGAACATTATCTCTTTATGTGAAGTCTTGAGGAGTTGAACATCTCTTTATGTGAAGTCTTGAGGAGTTGAACATTATCTCTTTATGTGAAGTCTTGAGGAGTTGAACATTATCTCTTTATGTGAAGTCTTGAGGAGTTGAACATCTCTTTATGTGAAGTCTTGAGGAGTTGAACATTATCTCTTAAATGTGAAGTCTTGAGGAGTTGAACATTATCTCTTTATGTGAAGTCTTGAGGAGTTGAACATTATCTCTTTATGTGAAGTCTTGAGGAGTTGAACATTATCTCTTTATGTGAAGTCTTGAGGAGTTGAACATCTCTTTATGTGAAGTCTTGAGGAGTTGAACATTATCTCTTTATGTGAAGTCTTGAGGAGTTGAACATTATCTCTTTATGTGAAGTCTTGAGGAGTTGAACATCTCTTTATGTGAAGTCTTGAGGAGTTGAACATTATCCCTTAAATGTGAAGTCTTGAGGAGTTGAACATTATCTCTTTATGTGAAGTCTTGAGGAGTTGAACATCTCTTTATGTGAAGTCTTGAGGAGTTGAACATTATCTCTTTATGTGAAGTCTTGAGGAGTTGAACATTATCTCATTATGTGAAGTCTTGAGGAGTTGAACATCTCTTTATGTGAAGTCTTGAGGAGTTGAACATTATCTCTTTATGTGATGTCTTGAGGAGTTGAACATTATCTCTTTATGTGAAGTCTTGAGGAGTTGAACATTATCTCTTTATGTGAAGTCTTGAGGAGTTGAACATTATCTCTTTATGTGAAGTCTTGAGGAGTTGAACATTATCTCTTTATGTGAAGTCTTGAGGAGTTGAACATCTCTTTATGTGAAGTCTTGAGGAGTTGAACATTATCTCTTTATGTGAAGTCTTGAGGAGTTGAACATCTCTTTATGTGAAGTCTTGAGGAGTTGAACATTATCTCTTTATGTGAAGTCTTGAGGAGTTGAACATTATCTCTTTATGTGAAGTCTTGAGGAGTTGAACATCTCTTTATGTGAAGTCTTGAGAAGTTGAACATTATCTCTTTATGTGAAGTCTTGAGGAGTTGAACATTATCTCTTTATGTGAAGTCTTGAGGAGTTGAACATCTCTTTATGTGAAGTCTTGAGGAGTTGAACATTATCTCTTTATGTGAAGTCTTGAGGAGTTGAACATTATCTCTTTATGTGAAGTCTTGAGGAGTTGAACATTATCTCTTTATGTGAAGTCTTGAGGAGTTGAACATTATCTCTTTATGTGAAGTCTTGAGGAGTTGAACATCTCTTTATGTGACGTCTTGAGGAGTTGAACATTATCTCTTTATGTGAAGTCTTGAGGAGTTGAACATCTCTTTATGTGAAGTCTTGAGGAGATGAACATTATCTCTTAAATGTGAAGTCTTGAGGAGTTGAACATTATCTCTTTATGTGAAGTCTTGAGGAGTTGAACATCTCTTTATGTGAAGTCTTGAGGAGTTGAACATTATCTCTTTATGTGAAGTCTTGAGGAGTTGAACATTATCTCTTTATGTGAAGTCTTGAGGAGTTGAACATCTCTTTATGTGAAGTCTTGAGGAGTTGAACATTATCTCTTTATGTGAAGTCTTGAGGAGTTGAACATTATCTCTTTATGTGAAGTCTTGAGGAGTTGAACATTATCTCTTTATGTGAAGTCTTGAGGAGTTGAACATTATCTCTTTATGTGAAGTCTTGAGGAGTTGAACATTATCTCTTTATGTGAAGTCTTGAGGAGTTGAACATCTCTTTATGTGAAGTCTTGAGGAGTTGAACATTATCTCTTTATGTGAAGTCTTGAGGAGTTGAACATCTCTTTATGTGAAGTCTTGAGGAGTTGAACATTATCTCTTTATGTGAAGTCTTGAGGAGTTGAACATTATCTCTTTATGTGAAGTCTTGAGGAGTTGAACATTATCTCTTTATGTGAAGTCTTGAGGAGTTGAACATCTCTTTATGTGAAGTCTTGAGGAGTTGAACATTATCTCTTTATGTGAAGTGTTGAGGAGTTGAACATTATCTCTTTATGTGAAGTCTTGAGGAGTTGAACATCTCTTTATGTGAAGTCTTGAGGAGTTGAACATTATCTCTTTATGTGAAGTCTTGAGGAGTTGAACATCTCTTTATGTGAAGTCTTGAGGAGTTGAACATTATCTCTTTATGTGAAGTCTTGAGGAGTTGAACATTATCTCTTTATGTGAAGTCTTGAGGAGTTGAACATCTCTTTATGTGAAGTCTTGAGGAGTTGAACATTATCTCTTTATGTGAAGTCTTGAGGAGTTGAACATTATCTCTTTATGTGAAGTCTTGAGGAGTTGAACATCTCTTTATGTGAAGTCTTGAGGAGTTGAACATTATCTCTTTATGTGAAGTCTTGAGGAGTTGAACATTATCTCTTTATGTGAAGTCTTGAGGAGTTGAACATTATCTCTTTATGTGAAGTCTTGAGGAGTTGAACATCTCTTTATGTGAAGTCTTGAGGAGTTGAACATTATCTCTTTATGTGAAGTCTTGAGGAGTTGAACATTATCTCTTTATGTGAAGTCTTGAGGAGTTAAACATCTCTTTATGTGAAGTCTTGAGGAGTTGAACATCTCTTTATGTGAAGTCTTGAGGAGTTGAACATTATCTCTTTATGTGAAGTCTTGAGGAGTTGAACATTATCTCTTTATGTGAAGTCTCAAGGAGTTAAACATTATCTCTTTATGTGAAGTCTCGAGGAGTTAAACATTATCTGTTTATGTGAAGTCTTGAGGAGTTAAACATTATCTCTTTATGTGAAGTCTTGAGGAGTTGAACATTATCTCTTTATGTGAAGTCTTGAGGAGTTGAACATTATCTCTTTATGTGAAGTCTTGAGGAGTTGAACATTATCTCTTTATGTGAAGTCTTGAGGAGTTGAACATCTCTTTATGTGAAGTCTTGAGGAGTTAAACATCTGTTTATGTGAAGTCTTGAGGAGTTGAACATCTCTTTATGTGAAGTCTTGAGGAGTTGAACATCTCTTTATGTGAAGTCTTGAGGAGTTGAACATTATCTCTTTATGTGAAGTCTTGAGGAGTTGAACATTATCTCTTTATGTGAAGTCTCAAGGAGTTAAACATTATCTCTTTATGTGAAGTCTCGAGGAGTTGAACATTATCTCTTTATGTGAAGTCTTGAGGAGTTGAACATTATCTCTTTATGTGAAGTCTCAAGGAGTTAAACATTATCTCTTTATGTGAAGTCTCGAGGAGTTAAACATTATCTCTTTATGCGAAGTCTTGAGTTTTTTTTTTTTACTAAAACAATATAACAGAAATATAAATTTATCAAAATTGTATTTGTCAAAACTTGACAGCTTGCCCTGATAGAACAAGAGCAACATGTTAAAATGAGAGACCTGGAGGTGAAATTGCAGACAACAGAAGACGCTCACAGGCAGACGGTTACTGAACTACGGAACCTTCTAACAGCGCAGCAGAGAATGAGTGCTAGGTAAATTGGTATAATGTTGCTCGATACAAACCTTGCTAAACATGTAATATGTTCACAATATGAGCAGTTTTGTGTGCGTTTCTGATGTTTGACGCCTGTGTGACCACCAGGTCATGTACTTCTATTTCATGGTGTCTGTGTGACCACCAGTTCATGTACTTCTATTTCATGGTGTCTGTGTGACCACCAGGTCATGTACTTCTATTTCATGGCGTCTGTGTGACCACCAGGTCATGTACTTCTATTTCATGGTGTCTGTGTGACCACCAGTTCATGTACTTCTATTTCATGGTGTCTGTGTGACCACCAGGTCATGTACTTCTATTTCATGGTGTCTGTGTGATCACTATGTCCTGGACTTCTATTTCATGGTGTCTGTGTGATCACTATGTCCTGGACTTCTATTTCATGGTGTTTGTGTGATCACTATGTCCTGGACTTCTATTTCATGGTGCAAAGGTTATGGCCACTCTTTTCAGGCATATCATAGGAGGCGACTTAGAAATATTGGGGGATAGGCTTACAACCTGTCACCTGTGATAGGCTGTCAACTGTGAAAAAATCCTCATTGTTACTGCATATCTGTTCTCAATTTATTATAAAAGAATGCGCTATAGTGAGATTCCACTGTACAGGTTATTGGAGTATTGACAGTTTTCTTCTGAGACTAATTTGTTCATAAAATAAATTCATGAAAACCCTTTTTCTCTCACATTGATAGCCTGTCCTATTGTAGCCATCAACTCAGCAAATTGATGGCCTATCTTATTGTAGCCATCAACTCAGCAAATTGATGGCCTATCCTATTCATGAGGTGGTCATCAACCCAGCAATTTTTTTACCTGTAGTGATTTTCTAAGCAGTATCCATGTTCAGTAGTTTGCCCATGTATTCTGAATTGTCTGGATGCACAATTGCCTGTGAAGAGATTTGACCTGGTACCTAGGCCCTCACAGACACGCTCTGTATCTCACTACCCCGGAATAAGAAATACAAAGTAGTGACTTCATAAATATAAGTACATGAAGAAGAAAGAGAAATATGTGATGCTGGGAAAAGTTTAATAAAAAATTGTTTGATATTTTATATATTAATCACATTAATACACCTTTTTATTGAGTCAATTTTTATAGAAAACTTCAATCAGAATGTTAATTTCTGATTGTTTTATTTATCCTTTAGCACCCTGCAGGAGTAAAAATTTAGCCCAAATTTTTTAATCCTGAAGGCGAAATCCGTTGCCCAGAGCGTAGAACTTGATTTTTAAAAAAGAGCCAGATTTGTAATTTTTGGAGAAAATGTTATGGCAACTGGCACTAAGCTATATCATTTAACTTCCTGTTTCTGGTATTACAATGGCATCTGGAGATGTCGTGTGTTTATGATTTTGAAATCCGAACAATATATAGCCATTGGTTTAGAGGCGAAGCGACATGACAGTGAATCGAGTTCTATATACTTTTATTTCATCGTATATTCAGTGAAATCATTATTTATTCTAATTGGAAAGTTTAAATATTGAGAGATAAGTACTTCAAATAGATTAAATAAAATAGACCACAAGTTTTTCATTATGTAAAATATATAATATTCAACAGATATGAAGGGACCAAAAATACAATAGGTCTAGATATAGATAGGTCTAAATCTGTCTTTATCACTTTCTCTTGAGGAGCGCGGTAGCCTAGTGGATAGTGAGCTTGCTTGCTATCATCTGGTTACAGCGTGCCTGGTTCGAAACCATGTCCGGACATAAAAAAAAAAATCCGGGTTGTGATTTCTCACTTGACACGACCACTCCTCCAGTCGACTCAGCTGTAAATGAGTACCTGACGCATGAGTTAGGGAAGGTAAAAAACAGCAAGGAAGGGAACTGGCCACCCCACCTAATAGTTGCTGTGGCTTAGTACATGAAGAGTTATCTTCATCCCCGACGGCAGATGCCATGGGACCTACCTTTTTTTTATCACTTTCTCACACATCTCGCATCACACACACAAACAAAACTTACACCAATATATGCAGAATTTAATATTATTTAAAATCTGTAATAAGAAAAAAGTTCTCGCGATTTCAAAACAGCCACCAACGATTGCGTAACATTTCCAAAAACTAATTCCGCGGCAGTCAGTTACGTAAGTTACGTAATTGTAAACATAGGATGCTAAAGGTTAATAAAACTGAGCAACAGCTGTAACGTCAGATAATTTTGTATTTTATTTCTTGAAGATGGAAAGAGGAGTGTCAGACCATTACACATAAATTTGAATGTAAGATGGAGGATCTCAGAAGGGAGCTAAGCCATGTCAAGAAAAGAAATGAAGAGTTGACTTCCCTTTTAAAAGATAGTCAATCTAAGACAGCAGATGTGAGTTACACATTGTAATTATGATCCTATGTTTGGAGGTTTAAAAAAACAAATGTCAATTAGTAAAGAAGTACTATGTTTTTTGTGTGTGATCTGTATAATCAATTTTTGTGTGTGATCTGTATAATCAATTTTTGTGTGTGATCTGTATAATCAATTTTTGTGTGTGATCTGTATAATCAATTTTTGTGTGTGATCTGTATAATCAATTTTTGTGTGTGATCTGTATAATCAATTTTTGTGTGTGATCTGTATAATCAATTTTTGTGTGTGATCTGTATAATCAATGTTTGTGTGTGATCTGTATAATCAATTTTTTTGTGTGATCTGTATAATCAATTTTTGTGTGTGATCTGTATAATCAATTTTTGTGTGTGATCTGTATAATCAATTTTTGTGTGTGATCTGTATAATCAATTTTTGTTGTTGTCTCTATAATCAATTCTCAAAGGCATGGATGTGTGGGGGAAAGGGGGCCTACGGATGCAGGTTAAGTCCCAGTAGGGAGGCATTCCAATGTATCAGTATACACGATTACCACATCCTGCCAATAGCACAGTACTCATTATTGAGCCTACTATCTCATCACTCTTCTGTATCATTTTTATGAATGGACAGAGAGCTCAAGACAAGAATTCAAAAAGCCAACTAAGTTCATTATGAACTTACACCAATTTTGAAACATAAATCTATTCCAATGGAAACCAAATGACAAATCATAAATTCACTCTTCATACAAACATTGTGTTATCAATGTCAGACATGGACACTAACAATAGAATAAGAGAGAAAGCATACTACATGTGAAATAAGATGTCTAAGAAAAGCAAAACAGTACAAGAAGAGATCACGTGAGGAATGAGGAGATGACAAGAACAACATCTGTGCTCAAATATATTGAAAAACAGAGACTGAAATGGTTTGGTCACTTAATGAGAATGAACCCTTATTAGCGTGGCATGAGCATACAACATGAAAATGGAAACAACAAAATACAGGGGAAGACCAAGAAGAAGGTGGATTGAAGGAGTTACAAACATTCTGAGATATCACAATATTACTGAATATCAAGCGACCAAACTTACCATGGCCTGAAAACAAATCATCATTCAATCCTGCGACACCTTACAGCAAAAGCAGAGAAGACAAATAGATAGATAGATAATTACTCTTTTTTTAATTTTGAATCTAAATATTTCTTCTTTTCCTTCACTGAATCTAAATATTTAATGTCAGTTCTTATATGTTAAATGTAAAAATATTTATCTGGTTAGGTTCAGAAAATGCTGTCAGAATATACTCAAAATATTCGGAGAATGGAAGAAAGAGTGAGAGAGTCACAGCAACAGGCAGGGGAGGCAAACAAACAAATAGCCATTCAGAGCATTAGGGCCAGACAGATGGCAGCTGAACGAGAAAATATGCTAGCAGTATTGACACGCAGTCAAAGGTAACTTGTCAAAAATTCTCATTTTATTATTAAAGTTAACTACTTATAGTTAGCGAGCTTGCTTGCTATCATTGGGTTACAGTGTGCCAGGTTCGAAACCACGTCCGGACAAAAATAAATCTGGGTTGTGATTTCTTGCTTGACATGACCACTCCTCCAGTCGACTCAGTTGTAAATGAGTACCTGACGAGTTAGGGGAGGTAAAAAACAGCAAGAACTGGCAACCCCACCTAATAGTTGCTGCGGCGTAACACATGAAGAGTTATCTTCATCCCCGGCAGATGCCATGGAGCCTACCTTTACTTTTTATCTACCTATATGTTGCCAGAGTCTGAAAGGAAAAGAATAACAACACTGTGACCTGCTATAAATGTTGTAAGGGGCGACTAGATGGTTTTTGGGTGGGGTTGCCATCCCATAAGTCAGAGCAACCCAAAATGCCATTCTGAAATCTGAAGTGCCATACCAAAAGGTATAGATTTTGAAGCCACAGTGTAAATAATGACACAATACATCTGTTACTTGGATTACAGTATCTTAACAAGCAGACTTTTGAGAATGAATTCAGGAGAAAACTATTGCAATAGAATTTATTACAACTGTTCTTGGTATTATGCAGTATAATGAAGTACGTCTTCATTTGTTTAATCTTTTTATTTGTAACTTTTGCTGCAAGCTGTCATTGGGATCTGAAGTTATTCAAAGTTCATACACCAAACTCTGCAGAATAAGCCCCTTTTGTTTGGAAAAGTTTGTACACAAAACTCTGCAGAATAAGCCCCTGTTGTTTGGAAAAGTTTGTACAACAAACTCTGCAGAATAAGCCCCTGTTGTTTGCAAAAGTTTGTACATCAAACTCTGCAAAATAAGCCCCTGTTGTTTGGAAAAGTTTGTACACCAAACTCTGCAGAATAAGCCCCTGTTGTTTGCAAAAGTTTGTACATCAAACTCTGCAGAATAAGCCCCTGTTGTTTGCAAAAGTTTGTACATCAAACTCTGCAGAATAAGCCCCTGTTGTTTGGAAAAGTGTGTACACCAAACTCTGCAGAATAAGCCCCTGTTGTTTGCAAAAGTTTGTACACCAAACTCTGCAGAATAAGCCCCCATTGTTTGGAAAAGTTTGTACACCAAACTCTGCAGAATAAGCCCCCATTGTTTGGAAAAGTTTGTACACCAAACTCTGCAGAATAAGCCCCCATTGTTTGGCATTTCAGCTACTCCAGTAGCTAATTCTAATCTGTCATCATTATTATAGCTACATCAATTTTCTAGGTATCACATAATTCTACTGCCCTGGAAATTTATGTATCACTCAATGACCGTTTAGTGCAATACTTCTTCTTCTTCTTCGTCGTACGCCTTGCGGCGGACCCTCTGAAAGCATTCCGCTGACCGTCCTGAGAAGGACGTATGAGGGTGATCTGCGTTGTGTCATGTTTTACAGCAAGCTGCGTTATCTGCGCCTTTCGACCTGACACATCCGTCTTCAGCCAGCATTTTTTGGGGCCGGGTTGGCATTCCCGTATCTTCGATCCCTAGTACTTGGCCAGGCTACAGCAGGATTGCTGCACTCCTGTTTCCAGGCCCACTGCGTGGAAGTGTACTGAGGGTCTTGGCCAGCTGTGGTTCGCTGACCCTGATGCTCGACCAGCTATGTAGCGCCGGCCTGTGCACTCTGGTGTGCATAACATCTCTGGGCCCAGTGCAATACCATTAGCTGGACAATCATTTACTCTGGAGGGGAATTTGCTGTAAATTTTTTGCAATCTTGACACATGCTGCGGATAAAAGGGTTGATTCCTTCTCTGCAGTCCAGGCATGATGAAGCAAGCTTCATCACAGCACACTCCGTTGTTTGGCATTGCAGATATTCCAGTAGCTAAGGAAAATCTGTTTTGTAAATGTCACTCATGACAATTATAACTACTTCCAATCTAATAAGTATCACATGGTTCTACTTTCCTGGACACACTGATGTTTGTTAGATCAGACAGGCATGCATTCAATACATTTATCTATCTATCTGTCTATACGCTGGGTCAAAGGGCATGAGCCCATGGACCGCTGGATCAGCAACCAACCATCTATCTGTCTATACGCTATGGCCCTTGTTTGTCTTGTGGTGTCAGGGGATGGAAGAGTTCTCTGGAGATGGCCTTCTTGTGCGCTGTATGTAAGCTTGTTCCTGTGGCTTCTTTGATTTCTGTGATCCATCTTTTACATGGTCTGCCTCTGGCTTTATAACTGTTATGTCTATGTGTCATGGTCATTTGTGGCATGCTATCTGTCGGTAGTCTGAAAGCGTGTGAAAACCACTTGATCTGTTGTCTTTTGATGTGTTCCAATACTGGTATTGTTTTGGTTATCTGTCTGATGTTATCATTTTTAATTCTATATCTTAATGACACTCCGAGTATTCTTCGTAGACATGTCATTTCTGTTGTCACTATTTTTCTTTTGTCTTGTGCTGTTATTGTCCAGGTTTGGCACTGGTAGCACAGTGATGGAATAATAATAGTCTTGTATAATGCAACTTTAGTGTCTATGTTTACATTTTTGTTCTTGAAAATAGTGTCATCTGTCCTAGGATCTGGTATGTTTTGTTGCATCTATTTTGCATCTCTTTACTGGTTTTCCCTTCACTTGATATAATGCTTCCTAAGTAAGTGAACTCATTTACCTGTTTAAGGTGTTTATCATCGATGGAGATAGTGGTATTTCTTTCTTTCTGTGCTATTGCCATTATTTCGATCTTTTCAATATTGATCTTCATGTTGAATTTTTGACATGTTGTGTGGAGTCTGTTCATATGGTCTTGCAATTGTTCTTCTGATGTCGCTATTAGTACTTGGTCGTCTGCAAATAGTAGTTCGTTCAATTTGTCTTTTATGTTATCTTCTTCGTTTGTACTTGTTATTTTACAGATGTGTTCGATATATGTTATAAAAAGTAGAGGGGCTAGGACACACCTATTCAATACATGGCAAACATAATTTCAAATATGGAGAGAATTATGAAACCATTTGGCAAGATCCTGGTGGATACAGACACTGTTACTAATGACATATGTAAGCTGGACTTGAGCAAATTCTGTGCGAAATGTGGTATGCCTACTTGTAGAACTGATACGTATGAGACAGAATGAAGAGTCACAGTAATCATTAGCATGTGCCACTGGTGATACACAACACATTAGCCTCCACTCCACTTTATTACATGCAACAATTACATGTGATTTAATATGTGACGATTACATGTGATTTAACACGGGACAACCGTGTGTTGTCGGGGCCCGAAAGGGGAGCAAAGAATAGCAACACTATTTACCTTTCATGCATGTTGTACGAGGCGACTAAGGCGGTTATGGGATGGAGTTGGCTGTCCAATCCCATATAGGGTCAGTGACCCAAAGCCATGCTGAAGTCAGATGTGTCAGGCTGAAAGGCGCAGATATCGCAGCAATGCTGTAAACCATGACACAATGCATTCCGTTCTCCAGACTACATCCTGCTGATTTGCAGGAGTTTGAGAATTAACACAGAAGAAGAAGAACACAGAACAATTACATGTGATTTAACATGGGATGCTTACATGTGATTTAACATGAAATGATTACATGTGATTTAACATGGAACGATTACATATGATTTAACATGGAACAATTAAATGTGATTTAACAGAGATTACCGTTATCAATGTACAGCATATCATTCTACGAAATATATTTCGTAGTAATATGGCAGTGGACAAGATTTCGTTGAAAAATGGTGGCAGTGAAAGGTGGTAATATAGAAAAATACACTTTTGTGACATGATAGGCAGAAATTTGCAACTTTCTGGCCACATAATTCTATAACTGAATTCATAATTTTGTTTCATCATTTAGCAGAAATAATGAATCACGCAGAGCAGATGCCTTAAAGGGAAGTCATCCAGGACACGCTACATCTGATTCACATCTGAAAGCTGGTGGAGTCTTTGATCAGAGTTACAAGGGGGAACTCACTCTTGATCAGTTAATTATGTCAACCAAACAGCATTCTTCAACAAGCGGCCAGGAAGGAAGATAACATTTTTTACAAAACTATTTATTGTGTATACCATGTCCCATGTATTCAAAACACTATTAGAAAGTATATCACTATATCAAACTAGACAAGAAATCCTCACAACGATTTATCAATTAAAAACTTACTGGAATAATGAGAAGGCTATCATAACTACGGAAATTGTACATGAGCTGCCATGAACTGCCACAGAGTAAAAACTTGCAGCACTTGATAGAAGAAATAGAAGAATGTATTGACAGGTAATCCACATAGACTGAAGACTTGTCATTTCTGTGCATCTCATAATCTATACAAAACCTCACTTTGGCACACACGCATGCTTACACACACACACACACCAGTGCAGGATAACAAGTAGTTAATATATTTGGGGAAAAAAAACCCACATTGTGACAAGAAGTAATAACAATATTTTATTTATTATGTGGTATATTATTCTGCATTCTGCAAAATATCGTCATAATACATTTCTGATTAATTTTATGATAATTCTGTTTTTCAAAGTGAATGATTTACATAAAATGGTTAACAGTAACAAATAATTCAGTCGTTCGTTTTGGGAAAAAAGGCTTTCTGCAGATTGGTAGAGAAGCTAGGTCACATTTTAAAGAAGATTACAGTAAATAGTCTGTAAACTAAAGTATTGTTATGTTTTCTCATTCTCATTAAGTAGCCGAACCATTTCAATCTCTGTTTTTCAATATATTTGAACACAGATGTTACTCCAACAGTTCTCGTAATCTCTTCCTCACATGATCTCTTGTTGTTCTGTTTGCTGCTTTTCTTAGACATCTCATTTCACACATAGTAAGCTTTCTCTCTTGTTCTCAGCAGTTGTGTTATTATTAAGTAAAGCATTTATTATGAAGCATTTATGCACCTGGGTTCATCAGAAGTGACCATAGCATTCAAATATGCATCCCACTGTCTGGGTAGATGGTGAATTCAAACATGCATCCCACTGTCTGGGTAGATGGTGAATTCAAACATGTATCCCACTGTCTGGGTAGATGGTGAATTCAAACATGTATCCCACTGTTTGGGTAGATGGTGAATTCAAACATGCATCCCACTGTTTGGGTAGATGGTGAATTTAAACATGCATCTCACTGTCTGGATAGATGGTGAATTCACACATGCATCCCCAATGTCCTGGTAGATGGTGAATTCACACATGCATCCCACTGTCTGGATAGATGGTGAATTCAAACATGCATCCCACTGTTTGGGTAGATGGTGAATTCAAACATGCATCCCCAATGTCTTGGTAGATGGTGAATTCAAACATGCATATCACTGTCTGGGTAGATGGTGAATTCAAACATGCATCCCACTGTCTGGATAGATGGTGAATTCAAACATGCATCCCACTGTTTGGGTAGATGGTGAATAATGTCCAAGAAGAAAGGCTTTATTTGCTGATTGAACCATTTGGTCACAGCTTACATGACTTCTTAATCAGATTGAAATTGTTGTCCCTTTAGAACTTTCATTAAGGGTTGAAACAAATGAGTCACATGCCGATAGGTTGTGAGTCACATGCCGATAGGTTGTGAGTCACATGCCGATAGGTTGTGAGTCACATGCCGATAGGTTGTGAGTCACATGCCGATAGGTTGTGAGTCACATGCCGATAGGTTGTGAGTCACATGCCGATAGGTTGTGAGTCACATGCCGATAGGTTGTGAGTCACATGCCGATAGGTTGTGAGTCACATGCCGATAGGTTGTGAGTCACATGCCGATAGGTTGTGAGTCACATGCCGATAGGTTGTGAGTCACATGCCGATAGGTTGTGAGTCACATGCCGATAGGTTGTGAGTCACATGCCGATAGGTTGTGAGTCACATGCCGATAGGTTGTGAGTCACATGCCGATAGGTTGTGAGTCACATGCTGATAGGTTGTGAGTCACATGCCGATAGGTTGTGAGTCACATGCCGATAGGTTGTGAGTCACATGCCGATAGGTTGTGAGTCACATGCCGATAGGTTGGGGGTATAGACTGAATGTGGCATAAATTCCAATTGTTTCCATGCTAATGTTTCCAGCACAACTTGTGCGACATGCGGGCGAGTATTATCATGCAACAGAATGACACTGTGTGATAGCATGCTGTGTTGTTTATTTATCATTTCTTGATGCCTGTTTGCAGCTTGTCTAGTGTGTTCATGTAACCGATAGCATGGATGTCCACAATAGGCTCTAATTAATGTTCAAATTTGACAGATTTGTTATCCACACCGACCATGTTTTCGACCGCCTGCACAGGACACTAAGCATATGAAGAGAATAACCACATGACCGTTTGTTCATCGATGTGTAACTTATTATTACATCAGTGATGACATCTTCGAGCTCCTTGCATACTGGCATAGGCACAAGCGGGTATCATTTGAGCATACCTCATATAATTGTTCTTGCTCAGTGTAATACTAACTCTCAGTCTCTCATACATACACTTATAACCAAGTCACAAACTAACTCTCAGTCTCTCATACATACACTTATAACCAAGTCACAAACTAACTCTCAGTCTCTCATACATACACTTATAACCAAGTCACAAACTAACTCTCAGTCTCTCATACATACACTTATAACCAAGTCACAAACTAACTCTCAGTCTCTCATACATACACTTATAACCAAGTCACAAACTAACTCTCAGTCTCTCATACATACACTTATAACCAAGTCACAAACTAACTCTCAGTCTCTCATACATACACTTATAACCAAGTCACAAACTAACTCTCAGTCTCTCATACATACACTTATAATCAAGTCACAAACTAACTCTCAGTCTCTCATACATACACTTATAACCAAGTCACAAACTAATTCTTTATAGTCGATGAACTATATGCGTTGAAAGATTAAATCCTCTATGAATTATATGCGTTGAGAGAATAAATATTTATAGTCTGAACTAAATATGCTTTGGAAGCATAATTGTTTATAGCTTGTGAATTATGCATGCTGAAAGAAATCTTTATAGCTTTTGAGCTATATGCATTGGAAGAATAAATATTTATAGTCTATGAACAATATGTGTTGAATGAATAAATATTTATAAAGTATGAAAAATGTGTTGAATGAATAAATATTTAGTCTATGAAATACCGGTACATTAATTGAATGATTTTTATTTTTTTTCGTTCATTCTCAAACTCTCACTGGATCTTCCTTATAGCAACACAATGGTCCTATTAGATCTCTCTTATTGCAGGACAATGGTCCTATTTGATCTCTCTTATAGCAGGACAATGATCCTATTAGATCTCTCTTATAGCAGGACAATGATCCTATTTGATCTCTCTTATAGCAGGACAATGGTCCTATTTGATCTCTCTTACAGCATTTCAGCAGAATGTAATTCAGGGAATGGATATGCATTATGTCGGCGTCATGATTTTAATTGTGCCAATGGTCCAATAAATCAGACTTTGGCGTGGTAACTAATATATTGAGTGTCTTTACCATTTTCACTAAATGGTGGACATCGTGAACCGTATGGATAGTAGTCCAGTTATATATGAGAGAACTGGTTCCTGTACTGTACAATGGGCACCAACTTAAATGCTAACCACAGACAAGCATGCCTGACATTTTCACAGCTCTAGGTACCGCTATGGACACTGCCACAGACAAGCATACTTGACATTTTCACAGCTCTAGGTACCGCTATGGACACTGCCACAAACAGTCACTGTGGAATGATTAATCTTTATGACATATAAACTGTATGCGGTTATTACACCCTGAAAACCATCGAGTACTGGACTGGTTAGAGTGCAGGGTTAGAGAATGTTCTTCTCATGTTGTGCTTTGAGTGTGCTTACATCTGAAGTTTTGTATCTTCTGCTATCTGCCAAGCATGTTGTAAGAGGAAACTAAGGATGGTTTGAGGTGGAGTTGACTTTCTGATCCCATATAGGGTCAAAGTGACCTAGAAGCCATGCTGAGGTCGGATGTTTCAGGCTGAAAGGTCCAGATAAGCTTTAAACCATAACACAACACACTCCATTCTCTGGACTACATCCAGCTGATGTGCAAGAGTTTGAGAGTGAATGGATAATAAGAAGAAGAATTTCAACCAGTGAAATAATTCAAACTAGACAATGTGAAAATGAAATTGTGAAAAGAGAAATTTCTGAAATTGAATGTGTCCTGCTGGAAGGTAAAATATGACACAATATATGACACAATATATGACACAATATATTCCTTTCTCTGAACTACATCTTGAAAATCAGCAGGAGTGTGAGAAAAATATTGAAGGAGGAGAAAATTGTGAGTTAGATCTGCTTACCAAACAGCATAGTTCATAGCAGACTATCTTGGAGTTGAATCTGCTTGTAGTATAGTTCATAGCAGACTATCTTGGAGTTGAATCTGCTTACCAAACAGTATAGTTCATAGCAGACTATCTTAGAGTTGAATCTGCTTGCAGTATAGTTGATAGCAGACTATCTTAGAGTTTCTAAATGAATGGGTAATGAAATTCTGTGGTTCTGGTAACATGGGACCAAATCTAATGGAAAATCATGATAGGAGAATCTATGTCTTGTAGAAACATGGCTAAGACTAGTTGCAGTTAGGAGAGATGTATCATTAGAATTTATTGGATGTTGTAAGTAGTTGAAGGTGATTGGTTCCCATGTTTCTTTAGCTTTTTGTAATAGGATTTCTGATTGGTCACAAAATTTGTCAGATGTAAGTAAACTAGTTGGGTATAATTCAAGTTGGGGATTAGTAACACTGCTTCCAAGTTGGTAGGAGTTTGAGCAAGGAAGAAATGAACATGCAGAAGAAAGAGTGAAGTCAGGTCTGAGGTGGATGGTGGTGTCTGAACTAGATGGGATTGTGGAATAAGTATTTGGTAATTGTGGATACAGCTTTGGAGGATGGTGGTAAGATGGTATAAACAGGTTCGAGTTTTTAGTCGGATCAGATTGTTTAAGAGCAACTGATGGTGATGAATGCTGCATAAGCGGTGGAAATGGTAAAGAAAATGGAGTTGGTATTGAATTGTTTGAAGTGAGAAGTATAGGAGATGGCAAAATAGAAGAGAATGTAACTCTAAATGGAGAAGTTGAGGGGATAGAGTTATGAGAGAAGGGAGAAACTGAAGGTGGGTTACTACTTTCATAGCGGGGATTTGAACTCTGTAGCGCTGGAGTTGAATGAGATCTCTGCACTGAATTTTGTTGGGAATGAGACATTGTTGAACAAAGTAAATTATGTGGTTCTGTCTGTGGGTTCATTATTTTTCTTTTCTTCCAATGCTCGATGTGATGTTTAGACGACTGTTCAGATGAAATAGAAGTTAGTGGTGATGTTTTCTTTGTTCTTTCATGACATTCCCTCTCCATATTTCTGCAGAAGTGAATAGAAGTTGTTTCTGGAAAACATTTAATAAAGAAAGATTTATCTTCTGATTCCTGTAAACGATTAAATCTGAAACTGTCACTGTATTTAAAAATCCTGTCATTATTAGATACAAAATCTGGATTATTTTGTTCATCTAGATTAACCTTTGTGCCAGATTGCACATTGCAGGAATGTAGGGAGTTTAAAACTGCGTCAGGTTTATCTGAACTCTCTTTATCATTTAATTTTAATTGTCTAATATTATGACCTGTTTCTCTTTTCACGGAACACAAATCTTGAATATTTACATCTGCAGACTTCTTATTTTGTCTGTTACTGAACAGTGTACTGACTCTGAACTTGTCAACATTTTTATCATCTTCAGTGATGCCATACTTATCTATTTTCTTAACTTTATCTTCTGTCCCTCTATATCTTTCTAAATTATTAACCTTACATTCACTGACTCTAAGTCTATCTAATTTGTTTATTCTGTCTTCAGAAGAGAATGTTGTGCTAAAAGTCTCTAAATAATTCTCAGAACTCTTTATATTTTGCCTGAAATCTCTATTTTCTATAGCAGTTGCAATATTGTGTATTTCTCTGTTTTGTCTAGAAGTTGCAATATTGTGTATTTCTCTATTTTCTCTAGCAGTTGCAATATTGTGTATTTCTCTGTTTTGTCTAGAAGTTGCAATATTGTGTATTTCTCTATTTTCGATAGAAGTTGCAATATTATGTATTACTTCAATACTGTTGTCTACTACATTACTGTTCTGTACATTCCAGTGATTAGAATCACCATGGTTACTAATACAACAAACTGTGTTAGTCAAATCATTATTTTGATCATCAGAATGTCTTGTAGCATTTTGGTTGTCATCTGGCGTCAAGCCATTTACCAGTTTTGCTTCATTGTCAAGTGTGTGATGCAAGATTATCGCATTTGAATCAAATGTGTGTCCAAGAGTGCGGACATGTTTCCGTAGTGAACTGGGGTCTGTATATTGTTTCTGACACCCTGGCATCTTGCACTTGTATGGTTTTTCTTCCTGGTGTGTGCGGACATGCTTGAATCTATCGCTGGAATTGGAATATGCTTTAAAGCAACCAGGAAAACTGCAGATGTATGGTTTCTCACCTGAAATAAAGATGAATATCTTTAAGTTATTCCTGAAGCTCATATTTTACATAATCATTTATTTATTTGTGAGATTAAAACATCAGAAATCTGACAGACATGAATGTCTGTATGGATCCAGAATATGACAGACATGAATGTCTATATGGATCCGTAATCCACATCCGGAACAAATACTTCAGAACTGTCCAACATACACTGAGCAGAGACTGAAGGTCTGAACAGGAGATGCAGAATTGAAGCAAAAGCTATTGGGTACTGACCTGAAGAAGACAGTGGACTTTACCCTGACAGTCTAGCATGACTGCAAATACTAAATGCAGAATAATGACGGGCAGGATATTATGAGACACATTTATAGAAAAACAATCGTTCAAGCAATTTAGTTATCTTCATCTTCATTCTCAAACTCCCACTGAATATCTCTCACAGCGGGACAATTGTTTTTCAGCAAAATGTTAAGCAGAGAATAGAAATGTGTTGCATCGCCGGTTTATTTGCGTCAATAACCTCGACACATCCGTCTTCTGCGGGATTTGGGTGTCTAATGAGAATGAATCATACCAACTACTATCATTTGCCTAGATTGTGTTGTTTAGTTAATTATATAGTACACCAAATGGTGAAATATGCTTTTTTTTCAACTGCAGACGTTCATATAATTTGATTTTATCAAAGAGCAAAATTAAAGATGTTGGAGGTCGCGATTCTAGTAATACAGCCACCGATGACCTCTCAGAGTTAGTGACTTAAAAACAGATGAAAATCTACTACTAAACAGGGGACATAACCACAACTCTCTAGCTTAACTTACGAAGAGAAGGGTTAATTCCCTTCTATTTTAAAAAAAAATGGTTGGTAGCATAGATTTAAGAAATACATTTTAAACGACCAAGAAATAGATGAATGGATACCATCAAGGATAGTTGCACAAATATGGATACCATCAAGGATAGTTGCACAAATATGGATACCATCAAGGATAGTTGCACAAATGTGGATACCATCAAGGATAGTTGCACAAATATGGATACCATCAAGGAATGTTGCACAAATATGGATACCATCAAGGAATATTGCACAAATATGGATACCATCAAGGAATGTTGCACAAATATGGATACCATCAAGGAATGTTGCACAAATATGGATAAAAAGCAAACATAGTGACACATTTTTTGAATAGTAAATTAAGCCTCCCCCCACCTCCCATTATGTTTAGTATAGAAGGCAGACTGGTCATATGTAGATAGAGCCATGACGGTGCTGCAGTATAGACCTGTCAACAGAACGTAAACAATACTTCATTCGTGACGTTTTTGATTATTGTCGCTATTTTCGTTGGTCACTATATACTTGGAGTCGCATACCAAAAAAGCAAGGCCTACCAACGAAATGTATGGAAATAATAAAAATCGTTGTATGCGCCTTTAGCATAAGTTTGTTTTGTTATTAATGGTTTGTTTCGTTAAAAGCGTGGGCACATTATTCCGTAAAGTACCCGATTCTTTATCCTTGCTATTTCATTTTGTAATAGCGTCTCTTTAAACCACTCTCTGCGAGATGTGCAGTATCTTTAAATGCAACCCCATACTCAGAAATGAACTACATCTATGTCTTTGGGTTATCTTACCTTTGATGCCATTTGGTGTTGTCTGCCAACGCCGACCAACGAAATGAAACGAAATAATACAAAATATGAAGAAAGGAAAAAAAAGATCGTTTTGTTTCTGCTTGCATGTCTCCTATTGTCAAGAAGACATACCACGGCCAGGACATTGTTTAATTGTCCAGTTTCTACCTAAGGTGAAATAAGATAATTCTAAATATGAAACTAGCTATTCTAATAATTTTTTACTACAATCGGAAAGGTGGGCGAGGCCGGCTATAAATTTTTATCAACGGGATATCTTGAGTCGGTGTGCTTTAACCGACTGAACCGATTGTACCATTCTGTTTACCATTCTGATCAAAAATAAATGAGATGACCATCTAGTTATTTCACAGTTGAAATTTTGTTCCCATTGACATGCATGAAAGTTTCTTTATGTTGAACCAAATCAGAACCAATCTTAGAAACAAACCAAAAAAAGGGGGGATATGGCGTCTACTTGCGTATCCTGAGACCATCTGCAGATATAGACTTGAGCCCGGTCGTGCGCTTCCCAGAAAAAAAGCCCTGCAAAAAAAAGCACTGCCCACATGTAATAACAAAAGGCACCTACTTGCAATTATAAATGACACAAACATGTAATCAAACATGACATCAACTGAAAGTTATATCTGTATACAAATAACACATTTCACATTTCTTTACCAGTGTGGGATCTAGTGTGAATTTTTAAGTTTTCCAACCGAGAAAAGCTCTTCTTGCACACGACACACATGTGTGGCTTCTCGTTCGTGTGTGTTCGAATGTGTATCAACATTTTGTATCTGAAAAATAATGAATTTGTGACACAAGACGCACATAAAAATCCAACTGCTGTACAAAATACTGACCATAGCTATCTATCTATCTATCTGTCCGTCCGTCTGCCTATCTGTTATGTCTATCTTATCTTATCTATCATATATTATCTTATTTTATCTTATCTTATCTACATTATCTTATCTTATATAGATTATATATCTTATCTATCTTAGAAATATTATTTATCTATCTGTCTGTCTGTCTAATCTAATCTAATCTATGTCTGTCAATCTATATATTCGCTAAATCCTTTGTTGCCTTTCAGCGTCAGGGGTAGAGGAGTTTTCTTGGAATGGCCCCCCGTGTGTTAACTATGTGTACTAAATGGATCAGAATGTTTAGGTCATCCTGTTGTGTGTAGACATCATTGACGTAGAGAAAAATAAACGCATATAATCTTTATATAAACCCCATTATAAACATTAAACCATAATTTAGATTTGTTTATTATTGATGAGCAGTCTCAACTGTGGACGTAAAAAAAAAACGATGTTCAAAAATAGGAAGATTAAATAATTCCATTAACGAAACGCCCTCGTATCTACGTGACACACAATTGATTTATAATACTGTCAAATGTAACATTTGAATGACTTATCTATAAAATAAAATATTACATGAATTTGCAGCTGTGCATAATCTAAGTTATGTGAAACCACCCAGTGGCGTATCGTGCATGTGTTCTGGGTTGGCGACGGACACCTAATGTATGACGAAAAATATATAATGTATCTCTTATCATTCTGTAACGAATTTTTCTCTTCTCATGTTGAGATTGCTTCACTTCTCATGTTGAGATTGTTTCTTTTCTCATGTTTAGAGAAATAGTTTCTCTTCTCATGTTGAGAGAGATCGTTTCTCTTCTCATGTTGAGAGAGATTGTTTCTCTTCTCATGTTGAGAGAGATTGTTTCTCTTCTCATGTTGAGATTGTTTATCTTCTCATGTTGAGATTATTTCTCTTCTCATGTTGAGATTTTTTCTCTTATCATGTTGAGATTGTTTATCTTCTCATGTTGAGATTGTTTCTCTTCTCATGTTGAGATTGTTTATCTTCTCATGTTGAGATTTTTTCTCTTCTCATGTTGAGATTGTTTCTCTTCTCATCTCTTCATGGTGAGCAATTTCATTATGGTGGGCACACTATTGTTCTTTTATGTCCTGCATACACTTTTCAATTCCAGTCATTCCTTCGCTAATCTTTCCTACACGCACTGTTTATTACTATTTATAAACTAAAAAAATATCTTAAAATCAATATATTTTCTGTACCCGTTATTCATTATCATCGTTTTATTGTAAGTAGTCGGCATTTGTAATCCAATATTTACTTATTCATTATTCTAGCTAATCAACATTTGGCAATTTCCGCCCGGTGTTATCCTAGTGTTTTTGGGTACACAAGTTGATGACGTCAGTTGTGAATATGTCCGGGATTGTACATTGTATTCTCGTTGTGTGTGTTAGTCTCTGTGAGCCTATTGGCCAGTGGACGAGTCTCTCTGTGAGCCGATTGGCCAGTGGACGAGTCTCTGTAAGCCGATTGGCCAGTGGACGAGTCTCTGTAAGCCGATTGGCCAGTGGACGAGTCTCTGTGAGCCGATTGGCCAGTGGACGGAAGAAACGCTTCAAATACTTTCTCAAAGTGCCCTCAAGAGCTTCATCATCGACAACTCATCCTGGGAGTTTGTCGCTCACAATCACCCAGTGAACCACAGCAACACGAGCAGAGGGTGCTTGCACTGCCGAGAGGTATCACATCTTTGGGACACAGCGGGAAAGTGTTTCCCGAAAAGACGGAAAACATACATACGCTTAATTCTGAGCATGCGTGTCTCAAATGTGGCATGGAATTTTATGCCAGAATTGAACTTTCCCAATTTGTGCAAACAGGTAGTTTTGAGTCAATTGTTGTTTTGAGAGATACAACAGCAGGTAGTTTTGAAATATGCAACAGCAGGTAGTTTTGAGAGATACAACAGCAGGTAGTTTTGAGAGATACAACAGCACAAGTATGAAATTGTTGTCATTCTCACCTGATATGGACAACTAGTAGTTACTCTATAAACAAAAATATATACAATTCAATTTCATATTTCCCTCCAGACCAATAACTTGCTATGTGTAATTCTATATATATATATATAGCTGGTTTTACATATTTAGTAAGTATTTTCTATATAGTTGGGGTTGTCTGTATAGTTAGTTTTTCTATAAAGACTTGCAGTAAACCAATCGGCATTCTCACGAAATAGAAATTCATTTGTGTTTTTTATGTCATAAAATGTAAGAACGCTTTATACGGCAGGTAATATACAGGTAATATGAGGAAACTCATACGCTCCTGGCGTAGAAAAAATTGAAACTAGTCTAACAGAAATGTGAGTTCGGGGTGAGTTATGTCAAGAAAGTTTACAGAATGCTAATATTTCTTTTGCAAAATGTAGGTCTCCTATTGCGAGACACTTCTCTCAATGGCATGTTCTTGTTGGTCATATCACAAAAAAGGTCACGGTTCAGGTAATCCTTAATCAGGTCCTTCTTGATGTTAAACGCATATGTATGTTTGTTAGCATTAATTCTCAAACTCCAACTGAATATTCATTGTAGTGGCACAACTGTCCTACTAAATTTATATTATAATGCAGTCCAGAGAAGGAATATGCGTTGTGTATCCATTTTACTTACACCAATAGCCCCGATACACACACATAGGAAGTTAAAAACAAGGTTATTTAGCAGTTGTTTACCTTGCGTTAAATCCCTTTCCCTGTCTTGGACATCCCTGCCAGTGACACTGGAAATACATGTCTGGACATTCAATTCGAACATGGTCATCATTGATGTGAACTGCCAATTCCTTGAGGTTTGAAAACATTTTCCCGCATGTCTTCCAACAACAAATCGGACGTCTGATCGTAATTTGCATCTGTCGAATGTTGATAAGCAAATTAAATGCACCAAACGAGTAAATCTCTAGAATTTACATAAATTTTACGTATTTGTTTAGGGTTAGGGTTAGGGTTAGTCAAAAAACAACAGAGCGAAAAACTAGATGACAAAATCACAAGACATCTATAGTAATAAGCTGGAGTAGTCCGACTTCCTGCTCTCTGATAATACACATCCAACACACATTTTCGCGAGAATATTCGCTCTTATATTGCGCTCATTCTTTCGCGCCAGTGGGAGCAAAATTTACGGATTGTCGAGGTCCATATGGACACATTTTTCATCGAAATTTTTATATACAATCGCTATACAATAAAGTCCCACAGTTCGCTCAGTTGTATCTTTTGGACAGTACTCAAGCAACAGACGTTCGACAAGCACACGCAGAAAATGTCACATGAAAAAAAGAGAAATTCCTGATAAAATCAATCGATTTGTTTGTCAATACAATAGACTAGCATAGTCATAGCAGTTAATGCGCGATACCGAAACAAGAGAGATGCAGAATTCTGCTCAAACTGGAAGAGATATCTCAATAGTAAACATGGTCTTCAAGCGTGATCGTGAATCTGATCAACGCCTCTATAATGAACCCAACATCTAACGAGGTTTCAATGGTTTTCGTCAACGAAGATGGAGAATCACTCTTTCACCGCGACATTTGCATTTATTCATTCTTAAAATATTGGTTATCGACTGTATGCGATGAATTGGTTATGGGCTGTATGCTGGCATACTCGTTTTTGTTTCTATACGGTGAGCCGGGTTGGCAAGCACAATGCAATGTGAGGGTATTAGGGTAAGCAGCCCAATAAATTTCGTCACGACGGGTTCAGACGGGATCCGAACGAATCTAGTATTTATATTATATATATACACATGTATAGTATATAAACATGAAATTTTCGGTTGTTTTTGCCCAGGTGAATGATGGTTGATCGTACTCACACAAGAATGACAATGGTCATACAAGATTTCCAGTTGGATGTAGTCCAGATAACTTTTTTCCGTTTTGTCGTTGTTTTATTTGCTCCAATGGCCCGACACATCCGTCTTCGGTGTAGTATAGATATTTAAATTAAGTGGTTTGTTTCATTTTAGTATTATCTGTTGTTATATTCATTGGTATTGCAGACTTGCTAATTTTCATAACTTCTGTTCTTTGTACATTAATTTTCCTGTTATACTTCTGACATACTAATAGCAATGCATTGATGCGGTTTTGCTAATTTTCCTCTCCTTTGTATATTAGACTTTGATCGTCAGCGAGTATTAGTTCGTTGATTTCATTATTAAGTTCCTCATCAGGTTTATTTGCAATGTTTTTTTCTCTTTGTTGATGTGCGGTTCTTTTATTATTCTGTCCATGTGTATGTTGAAAAGTAGGGATGAGAGCACATAGTCTACCCTTTTCTTCCTCCAGATCTTGTTTCGAAATGTTCAGCCATTCCATCTGTTGTTCTTACTGAGCTTTGGTATTTTTGATATATCGCTTTTATATTATCCAACATCTGTCCTCTGATGTTATCAATTTCTAATGTCTCCCAGAGAATGTCTTTATCTACTCTGTCGAATGCCTTTTCCTGGTCTACAGATACTGTGTTTAGTTCTTGATTGTATTATATTACTTTTTTCCCTGTTGTCTCAGTGTGAGTAGTGCGTCTGTACAGTTTGACCTTTTTCTGAAGACAAATTGCGCAGTGGTTCTACAATGTATCGGATTCTCTTTTCTATTTATTTTTTTAGCGTAGATTTGATATGCATGACTTAATAAACTTAATAATATTTTTATGAATAAACAGGTTACATCAAACATGCCATAGCTTTAACATGAAGATAAACATAGAAAAGACCGAAATAATGAAGATAGGAAGAACAGAAAGAAACACCAATATATATATATATATATATATATATATATATATATATATATATATATATATATATATATATATATATATATATAATTATATATAAATTGGAAACAACAGACTTAAACAAGTGACAGAATTTACATATCTAGGAAGCAATATAACAACAGACGGCAAGGGCAGTAAAGAAATACACAATAGATGTAGTAAAGCATATTAAGCCCTAGGGCAAATGAAACCAATCTTCAGAAATAAAAATGTAGATTTAAACATCAAAATAACAATATTCAAAGCGATTATTATGCCAACGCTGTGCTACCAATGGACAGCGTAAAAGGACAAACGTAAACTAGTGACAGCTGAAATGGCATGCTTACGAAGAATCCTAGGAATATTGCTAAGAGACAGTGAGAAATTAGGACATTAGACAAAGAACCGGGACCGTCCCAATCCTGTAGTATATTAAGAGACAACAGATCAAATGGTTTGCACACATCAGCAGACTATCATCAGACAGCATACCACAGCAAGCTATGCTACACAGATACAGTGAAGTCAGACCTAGAGGCCGACCTCGAAAACGATGGACCACTGAAATAAAAGAGACGATAACTTCCACAATATACTCAGTACACAAGAGAGCCATCTCCAGAGAACTCTTCTACCTCTGACGCTGATCGGCAATAAAGGGTTTAGCGAATAGATAGATAGACTTAATAAGGAAATGCCTTTATATGATTAATCTTATCTCATACTACCTTTGTGTTTCCTTAACAGTATAATTACCGATTTTTGCGAGTGGTTTGGTACTTTTCTTTCTGTCTAGGCCATTTGTAATAATCTATCTAGCCACGGTTCCCATGTGTTTCTACATGCTTTTATTTCTTGGTTGCGTATACCATCCCTTCCTGGTGATTTATTACTTGGGCAATGTTTTATGGCTTCTTCTATTTTTTTAAATTTAGTATATCTAGTGCTGTGGTTTCTATTGTTTTTGTTAGATCGTTGGTAGATCTATATTATGTTGTTATGCTTGGGGTGTTTTCCTATTTATGCTGTACACTAAGGGTTTGCCATTTTTATCAATGATGATTTTTTTTTTCAAGATTATAGTTCTCTTGTCTCAATAATAACCAACTGTCAGATAATATCCGACACGGTGAAGGGTAAAATTGAAAGTTAACGCATATTATTTATGGACGCCGCAGAGATATGAGATGTTAGCGATTTGATATTTTAGTGGCTTTGTTATATGAGGGCGGTAGCCATCTCCTCTCCCTCTCAGTCTTTACTTCCCGGATCAATCTAGTACCCAATAAAGAATGGATCGACACGGGAGCCGTTGCAATCTGAAAAAAATATTTCAGCCTCAGTTCGGGAATGAACACATGACCACTCATATACGAAGCCAGTGCGCTAAACACTGTGTTATGAGTGCCTCCCAGTGGACTGCAGGTGCAGAGTGCCACAGTAACAAAAGTAAGAAGTGATAACAGCTGTGATATTGTATGTTACTGGATGCTACAAAATCCCTCACAACAACTCCTTAACGGGAAACATGCAGTATTTGACAGTTTTTTTAAATATTTTTTTTACTGAATGCTAACACAACTAATAAATAACATAAATATTGTCAATGATAAATAACAAACACAAAAACTAGGACTTTTTCCATGTTATTTTACCTTTGTGTATGTTTATTTCTAGTTCGTTCTTCTTTTAGGGTTTCAATAAAGGTTCCTATTGGACTGTAACGTAGTATTGTACCGTACATATAGCGATTTAGGCTTTATCAGATTCACAAATATACAATACAGTACACAAAGATAGTTTTAAGCAGTAAGAACAATTTGTCACACAGACAATGAGCACACAACAAGAAAGTGAATAAAACGGATAGTTAACGGGACGAATTACTTACTGATAGCTTTTCAGCGGAATGAGAACTCTCTAGAGAAGAAAAATTTGATGGGTTGAAGGAATGGGCGTGGTCGCATATGGTTGGATCTGGTACGATGCGAACCTCTGAGCTTGTTGATATCAGAGCAGGCGTGAGCACGGACGTTTGATTATGAGATCCAGGTGCTGCATTTGACATATATGAACGCTGGTTATCTACCAGACAATCATCTTCCTTATCTGATTGTCTGGAATTCTTGCATGGATTCACTAATGAAGGTTTCATTGAAATATTGCACATTTCGTTTTCCGTTACGTCTCCATTAGATGTCAGAAATGATGACGGTGGAGATAACGATGAGGCAGATGTTTGTGATGACATTGACGTAGGACAATAACACAGAACACGTTTTCATCAAAGTCGTCTGCTGTTTTATTTCTGCAATATACCAGACAAATTGATTATCATGTTTATTTATCTAGTTTTTCTCCACTACATTATAACAAATCTTCCTAGTATTTCTACATATTAGATTATATAACAAATCTTCCTCGTATTTCTACAGATGAGATTATATAACAAATCTTCCTAGTATTTCTACACATGAGATATATAACAAATCTTCCTAGTATTTCTACAGATTAGATTATATAACAAATCTTCCTCGTATTTCTACAGATGAGATTATATAACAAATCTTCCTCGTATTTCTACACATGAGATTATATAACAAATCTTCCTCGTATTTCTACACATGAGATTATATAACAAATCTTCCTAGTATTTCTATACATGAGATTATATAACAAATCTTCCTCGTATTTCTACACATGAGATTATATAACAAATCTTCCTCGTATTTCTACACATGAGATTATATAACAAATCTTCCATCTGATATCTATTCTGTTCGCCTTTCTTTATTTTTTTTTAAAGGGTTGGTTCTCAAACTCCTACTGGATCTCTCTTATAGAATAACAATGATCATACTAAATTTCCAGCAGGTTGTAGTTCAGAGAATGGAAACACGTTGTGTTGCCGTTTTATTTCCACACACTGCCCGACACATCCAACTTTGGCGAACGTACCTGATATGCTCAGTATTTAAAAGAGGTAGAAAGGGAATCGAAATTGGTAAAAAGATTCTTGGCGTAATTCCTAGACGGCCCCTAATACAAAAAAATATTTCCATAAAGTCACAGAAGATGGCAGTTTAATTTTAGTTGAACTTTCCCTAATAAGACACCTTCAACCACGAATATAAAGTAAGGTGTTATAATTACTTCCCTTGATCAATATTTCTCAAAATGTGGTCCGATGAGATCTGTGAGGTATACAATACAATGTTTCTCAAAATGTGATATGAACACTGTTAGAGATTATTAACTCTGTTACATTCCATGACTATCGGAAGAGACGCTTACGGTTGTTTGGAGTTTGGTTAAGTAGAAAGTATCTCTTATAACGGATAATGGTGTCTTATTATTATATTTACAAGCTCTGTATAACCAAATTGAACTAATGTCCGCGGGTAAAAGGGGCGCATCTCACAATAAAAGGTGCGTATTAGTTAATTTAATCTTCACCAATCAGAGAAATTTAATTTTTCTTCTAGGCCCTTACCAAAATCCTTCATTGCGCTAATTTTGATGTCGATATTGCAATTATTTTCTTGATCTTTACTTCAAAACCCACTGACCTGTTTTATTTTTCGACACGTCCATTTAGAATATATAGAAATAAAATTCCCGCAGTTGCCATTGCGTTTTAGAAAATATAGAAATAATATTCCTGCAGTTGCCATTGCATTTTTTTTTAAAATATATAGAAATAGTGTTCCCGTAGTTGCCATTGCATTCTAGAAAAATTCCGTTAATTACCATCGATAGGAAAACTAATTTTGCTGGTCATTTTGAATATAAGTGAACATACAATATTATAATACAAGTAAATATACGTATACAAATAGATTAATGTGCAGTTTTACTTTACACAGATACACGAAATCGACGTTTCGACCGTCATGTCTTATCGAGATATAGATAAATGAGAGAGGGAAAAAAAAAAAGAAGAAAATTAAATCGCAAATATTAATTCTAGATTTAGCAAATCCTAAGTTTCTATCTTCAAAAATGATATCCATGTCTCGACACTGTACATTATATACATCTCAACACTATCATTTTCAGTTCGCCATTTGTTTCTTCTTCTTCTTCTGCGTTCGTTCTCAAACTCCTGCAGATTAGCACGATGTAGTCCGGAGAACGGAATGCGTTGTGTCATGGTTTACAGCATTGCTGCAATACCTGCGCCTTTTGGCCTGACACATCCGACTTCGGCATGGCTTTGATTCACTGACCCTATATGGGATGGGACAGCCAACTACATCCCATAACCTCATTAGTCGCCTTTTACGACATGCATGGAAGGTAAACAGTGTTGCTATTCTTTGCTCCCTTTCGGGCCCCGGCAACACACGGGCGAGCCATTTGTTTATAAACGGTTATATATGGTATCTAGTTAATATTATAAAAAAAATAATTACAAGAGTTAAACTCTATATTACACTGTGTAGTTTTAGTTAAACTCTATATTACACTGTGTAGTTTTAGTTAAACTCTATATTACACTGTGTAGTTTTAGTTAAACTCTATATTACACTGTGTAGTTTTAGTTAAACTCTATATTACACTGTGTAGTTTTAGTTAAACTCTATATTACACTGTGTAGTTTGGGTTAAACTCTATATTACACTGTGTAATTTTTATTTCAAAATAAACCATTTTGATATATACATTTTCAACATTTTGTGTTCACAAATTTAACGGTTATTTCCCTTTAAAGTTTAGATATTTCTAGGTGGATCCCTGAAATTTTGAAGAAGATACATGATTTGTATAATATTCTACATGCATTTACATTGGAAGAGAGAGACAAACATGGGCAAACCAAGACTCGCAACCGTCGTCAGTATATGAGACCTGTTCGTTAAAACGTAAACAAGAACTAGTCTCCCATTTGGGTGAAATCTATTGGTTGGCCTTGGCTATTTTTATCATGCGACTCCAAGTATGTAAATAGCGATCAATCAAAAGTCCCATGATAGTCAGAAACGCAACGAACTGGGCCCAAATTAATTCAGTTCGGATGCCTGTATCGTCGAGAGCCACGCACAGACTGGACAGGTCAAGACTTTTCAACACTCATTTTCATCACTGAAAACAGACATCGCTGGAGGACTTTGTATATTGAGACATCCAATTTCGTACCCCTACGACTCTAGTGGGTTATCCGTTCATGGATACATGGATACATAGCTTCATGTATATAATATGTGGAAAATATAATTATTATATGGAACAATTGTAATGGGTAATTTAATGTATTATCAGTGTAATGGCCACTTAAAATGTTTAGAACCACTGTTACTAATCAACTGCCTATCAATGTCTAATCAAGAAGCAATCAAAGACAATCAGGGAGTAGCCCGGCTAATAAAAACTGATTTCACCAGCTACATAAATCTTATCTGGTCAAACATTGACGTCAATACAACTCATCAAAGCACCAGGCACAAACCATATCAAGAGGAAAAACGTACTTCACTAGTAAGACGTTGCCGGTTGACCTCATTTCTTTCATTGACTTTTCAACAAGTATTAATTTTGTGGGTTGTTTTGTTTTTTTACAAAGAAGGATAACTTTTTTTTTTTAATCTGGAAATTATTGCCACTTGCACTCGTGGGGCTCCTATAAGTGCCCGGTCCTTTTATGTAGTTGATGGTATCAGCAATAACACTTTCACTGTCGGAGTTGGGTGCAAAGGGAACGCATTGCTCTTGGCGGACCCAGAGTTAACAGATAACCAAGATCCCAAAAGTGCCTCCTCGTGGCGCACCCTGGTAACGGAAATACAGCGGTTCGTGCTGATTCTGGCTAAACCTTTTGGGGATCGTGTCCGTGAATGTGGAGGTAATAGATAGAAACAGATTTGACCGCAAAAAGACAGGCAATATCTCCGACACCACTGTGCCAACACATGCAGGAACACTGTCGACACACAGTGAAGCTAGTAAGTTCGGTAGAAGCATTGGAATGCGGCCAATGTAGTCGGTACGAAGCAGGCAGATGTCCCAATAAAAATAAAAGCACAGTGAGTACACTGAGAAAGATGCACAGCGCTAGAGGGCAGCGTCATGTGTAAAGAGCACGGAAAACGGTTCGATTAAATTGAAACTAAAGCATTGTTTGCTCGGGACAAGCTTCTAGTTACGGGTGATCCCAGCCTGGGCCCAGCTCTACTGTCGAGTCTTTCCTATACCGAAAGCATGCTCGCGGAGAGAAAAGGTTCAGTACCCGATGGGTACAGGAATAGCAGTCCGAGGTGACATGCACTGTTCAGCTCTAGAACAAAAAGCAAGTCCCTAACGTTCCTAAATATGTGTACAGATTCAGACTTGGACGAGCGGCTCACGAAGTTGGTGAGCAACGCTTCGGCTAAGTAGGCGAACGAGCCCGAGCCCAACTCCTCTGTCAAGTTCTTCCAATATATATAAAGTATACAGGAAAGTATACCAAAAAATATACAGGAGTTTAAGAACAAACCCTGAAGGAGGAAAAGCTACTGATTATAGGAAAAGTCATAGTTATGGAGGAAAATAAATGTCATAGTTATGGAGGAAAATAAATGTCATAGTTATGGAGGAAAATAAATGTCATAGTTATGGAGGAAATAAATGTCATAGTTAGGGAGGAAAATAAATATCATAATTAGGGAGGAAGCTAAATGTCATAGTTAGGGATGAAAATAAATGACAATTCTAAATTTCTAAAAAGAAAATTCGAAATTTACTACTGTCATGTCTATCACAATTTATAGTCTGTGTCCTACTGTTTCTTGAACGGGGAATAGCTCCCCTGTGATCCTGCCATGTATTCTAGAAGGAGATAGTAAAAATGATAGTTCACTACTCAGTTTCAGGGAAAAACAATCAGTGGCCCAAATATTAGGTATTAGGTATGTTGATTCGCACACCGGACATGTTGATAGGTGCTGAGATCTTCGCTTCAGAAAATCTCTCGGCGTATATAACGGCTGATGGTTCCGGTTCTATGTTGGTTCTTTTTGTTGGTAAATATTTGCTGTGTGTTCTCTACAGGCCACGCCTTTCCTCACTCCCCAAATCGCACATCCTCGATAGTCACTAGTGCTCATGTATCTCAAAATCCTCTGATAATTCAGACTCGTGAAGGGCACTGAGTACATGTGCTCGATCCATAGACTGACCATCTGTTATAGTGGCGAGGCTAGCTAATTTGTCGGCCCATTCGCTTTCCTTCACACCCTCGTGTCTGGGGACAAAAGTGATTTTTTCGCAATGAGGCGCACATTTTAGCTCTCTCTAATGACTCCACCAATTCCCTACGTATATCACGTGTTTTGACTTTCTGAATATCATTCATTGAGTCACTTAGTATGCACCCATGTATAGATTCTCTCCTGATTTTTCCCTAATAAAATCATTAGTTTGTCCAAAAATTTGATCATCTTTTCCCGAAAATTCGCTAAATGGGTGGAGTATTTGGTATTTTATCCGCCTTTGGACCATGTTCTTATAACTAACAGTTTTGTCTCAATTTGCTAAGACGAAAGGAGTTTAACACCCTAAACTCTCCTTATCTACGGGTCTGCACGCATAGGAATACTTTTTGCGATTCCAGCAAATTTAATTTAGTACCTGCGTTATGGCAAACACTTCCATCGTTAGAGTGCTTGTATTTGCGGTAAATGTCCCACTGGCTTATTGTACAGTTCTTCTGCGTGATCTAAATTCCCATGTTAGTTAGTCGTCGGATCATCATCACTGCAAACTGGACACGTCCATAGTTGCTCCGATCTCTCCTTGAGTATCCGCCATTACACTTCTGCTGACAATACCGGTCCTATGCTGTGGTTAACCATCATTCTTCTGCGCACTCCAAAATGTTCACTTCTAGCAACACCGCTTTTCAAACCCTGATCTTTAATCCTAGCCATTGAAAAGGAATCATCATCCACATTAGTCTCACTCTCGTGTTCTATATCTCTTAACGAGTTTTGAACTTCATAAGAGATATACTCTTTTGAGTTAATTCCCATGTGCACCGTTAGTGACGGATGAAGTATCATTTGTGTAAATCATAACATCTTTATCATGGACATGTTTTGCAAACGAGTGCGTTGACCTCAGCATCCACGCTCACAGGACCACATCCCTGCAGTTTTTATTGAGTGCAATGACCGTCTTGACTGTCTCCTGAAAGACCATAGGAATAGGTATCCATTCCTCGCCAGGATTGATGCATTCTTGGATCAAAATATGTTTAGAAGAATCTTGGACAGGACCATCCACGATTTGCCTCCTCTGATCCTGCTTTCCTTCACGCGGGGGAGCTTACTGTGTAGTTAGTGATCTGTGTCGGTACTCAGAGATATGCACGGGAATATCACACATCAATTCTGTAAGATAGCTCGAAAAATAAAAGGAGGGGCCTAATAGCCACAAAGGGTATGTCTCTTGTGCAACCAAGGAATCCAAACACGCCAAGTTGGTGACAAATGTGTTAAACCCAAACACGCAGTTATCGTAGCTAAAATATACCACTGTTAAACGTGGCGTGCCCTGACAACAGCCTACTAACCAGCGGGAGTTTGAGAACAAACGCTAAAAAAACGTATTTCTTTTCAATTGTCGATGATAAGGATTATCCCTTTCAGCGAATGCTTAAACCCCCACACTATATTAATTCCTAACATAACGTAAATCTTTTTTATTTGGTGTCTGCGTCCAAGCTGGTATATACTACCAGATTTTTCAGCCTAGACAACCAAATCGATAATGATAACAGTAGGTCCCCTAAATACTCGCACAAATAAATAACAGAACACATGTATAACTTTTGTTCAATATCATACAATCTGGTGGATCGATTTAAATTCCTTGGGTTAGTTCAACCAAACTCAAAGAGATTGCTTGTACGTTGCATATAATATGCACAGTACTCGATCATATTAATAATGTGCGTGTGTATGCCAGTCTGTCATTGATCTTTATGTACCGAGTTCGTCTATACATACGCTTGTGATACCTGGACACTGTACAGGAGACGCGCTAGAGTGTTACAAAACTTTGATAATGTGTGTATCCGCAAACTTCTAAGGATAAAGGGACAATATAAAGTAGCTAATACTGAAGTCCTGACTAGAGACAACATCGCAAGCATTCATACAATACTAAAGAAGGCCCAAATGAGATGGACTAGACAAGTTTTGCGCATGTCTGACAAACGAATCCCAAAAAAAAAAATTAAATGGTGAGCTTTTTAAGTGAAAACAACTGGCCGATGGACAGAAGAAACGCTTCAATGACTCTCTAAAGAGTCACAAACTCCTAGAATGTAGTGTCTCTAAAGAGTTTCAACATTGACACCACACCGTAGGAGTCTGTCGCTTAGAATCATAAAATGTGGCATATCAACATCAGCAAAGGTGCTTGCGCCGCACAGAAGCATCAACTTTCAGAGGCACGAAGAAAACGTGATGTCCGAAAAAACGGAACAACAAGCACACAGATGCCCGATTCTGCTCATGCATGTTCCAAATGTGGCAGGGGATTATATGCCAGGATTGGACTTTTCAGTCATCTTCGCCCACATCAGAAAGATGCAATGACACAAGTTTGAAACAGTTGACATCATCGCCTGCGATGGACGACCGCACACACACCATAGAGATGCCGCGGCACGGGTCTGAAACACCTGAAACACATACAACACATACATACGATGAATGGATATTATTATTTCCGGATTTCTACAACGTCAGGGCACATCATCTTTATAGACACCCGGGATATATATTTGTCTATCAATACATAAACGTCTATCCTGTGTGTGTGTGTGTGTGTGTGTGTGTGTGTGTGTGTGTGTGTGTGTGTGTGTGTGTATATATATTTTATATATATATATATATATATATATATATATATATATATATATATATATATATATATATATATATATATATATATATATATATATATATATATATATATATATATATATATATATATATATATATATATATATATATATATATATATATATATATATATATATATATATATATATATATATATATATATATATATATATATATATTCATTCATTTTCCTTTTGCGCTGAAGTTAGCGCATAGGGCAGAGGTCAGATCTCTCCAATTCTGTCTGTTCAAAACTATTCTGTACAGTTCTTGAATAGTATGAATATTGGTTGTTTTACTTTCTCTAAGTATTGTTCTTCTGAGCGTTTCTTTTGGTCTACCCCTTGCTCTTTTGCCTGTACGTATCCATTCAAGAGATTGGTGGTGTATTCTGTTGGTGTCTGCGCGTAGGACATGCTCAATGTAGGACCAGCGGTGTTTTCTGATAACATCTGTGATGAAGTGTTGATGTGTCTCTTCTCTGATTTTATCATTCGATTTGAATTCACTCCAATGGGTGTTAATTATCATGTGAAGACATTTGTTCTTTATATATATATATATATATATATATATTGCAATTATGTTGGACGAATAACTGGAGAAAAGATGTTAACCATTTAAACAATTCGTCCACTGAAATATTACAGTGTATAATCAGAGACTCACTGCAGGCATGAAATTATGGTTGTTATGTTATGTTCCTCCAGGGCCATAGGCGGCGCATAGGGCAGAAACCATAGCTTTCCATTTCTGTCTTTCTGTTGCAAGGTCTTTCAATTGTTGCGTGTTGTTTAGGTTCATTGACATGCCTTCTCTATTAATGGTTCTTCGTAGAGTTTCTCTAGGTCTCCCTCTTCTTCTTACTCCAGGTGGCACCCAATATAGTGAATGCTGGGGAATTCTTAGGCTGTTCATTCTGAGAAAATGGCCGATGTAAGTCCAACGCCTTTGTCTAATGAAGGAATATATATAGTTTTGTTATGGAATGATGTTTACATGTCGTTCAATACAAATGTTACAGGCGAATTATGTGCATCACCTTAAAATCGTATCTATTTTTATGGATGACTTGTGGACTGAAGTTTCGAGGAGAATGGGTGACATCTGCGCGGACCTGGTTCAAATCCCATTTGCTGCATTGCTACACTATTTTTCTTGAATAATAACGAAATGTATATAGGTGCACAAGAACAACTACTCTCAATGCCGAAGCGAGGAAAACTTGTATAGTTCGAACATTCTTGAGACTAACGGGAATTGAACCAGTCCAATTGAAACAGACTGGTTCAATTCCCGTTAGTCTCAAGAATTTTTAAAAAAATTGTCCTCTGGCTTCCTACTTAAATTTACTTGTATAGTTCGAACATGTATGTCGACATGTTTCCTTATCAAAAAACAATACCTAGGGAACAGTCAAAGATGGAAGAAACTGAGGACAAATTAAAATCATGGACTGGCAACATCACGGACTGGACAGGTCAAGATTTTTCATCATTCACCCGCGACACGGAAAGTAGAATCATCGGAAAATTATCTCAGTTGATGCATCCAATGTGCTATACCTTCGACTCTGACAGGTTATAGGTTTATATATACTCTATTCACTCTAAGAATGAAGGGGGTCAGTGCTTCTGATTGGTTGTTGGACGCAGAACGCATTAATCGATTGTTAAGTGCCCAATGTAATTTTTCTTAAATTTAGTTTTTACATTATTTAAAAAATTTTGTTTATTATTGTTTTTAATTGCGTTTCACCTGTTGTCGCGGTGTAATGTATGTTTTAGCACACTTCATCTTAAAGTTTCTCCGAAGACGTATGTGTCGGGCCATTGGCTCAAACAAAACGGCGACACAACGCATTTCCATTCTCTAGACTACATTCTGCTGTAAATCTAATAGGACTATGGTCCTGCTACAAGGAAGATCCAGCGGGAGTTTGAGAATGAACACAAGAAGAAGAAGAATAAGTTCGTCTAGTTTACGGACGAGGTGACCATCCCAACGAAGCTGAAACATAATCAATATGCTAACTCCTTATAAATGATGCACATTGAATTCTGAGTCGTATCAAATACCCAGCCCAGCTCACACACAAAATATTTGCACATACGCTTAACTCACCAATCAAGTAACTACTCACGTACACATTCTTTTGTCAAATAATCACGTAACTAAACAACAATGACACGTCCGTTTCAGAATTCCTAACCACCATGTAGCGAATGCATAACTTGTGATTCAGAAAAATAATTAAAATAAACGCGCATGTCAACCAGAAATAAAAAATTTGCTATTTAAAAAAAAAAAATATTTGTTTACCTTGTTTGTTATACAGGTCGTTATAATAGTGGTCGAATAACAATTGTACCCAAGTTCGACGTGAACGGAGAATTTGACTTGTAAAAATCTTGCCAGTTAAGATATTAACTGTACAATTTTACTTATTTGCGATTCAATTCAACACGTAGCTACATAGCGTACCTGGCACCTCCCAGTTGTTGTCTGCGACACGTTTGTTGTCAATGACTCTTTAATGACGTGTGTACTTGACTGATGAATGACTCAGGATATGTGTAACGGCGGTTCATGTACTAAAATATACAAGCGATTATCGATCATCGATGATCTGTAAAATAGCTTAGTTGGGGGTTAGTAGAACTTGGCCACCTTCTTATCATACCCAAATACGCCAAGTTTTTAACTTTTTTTTCTTTGTGAAAACAAGGCCCCGTTCATAAATTATGTATTCAATGTAAGTGAATATGTCCGGCGGAGAAAATGGCGTAAATGTTATAGTCGGAAAACATAATGTATAGTATATATTCTTCTTCTGCGTTCATTCTTGAAGTCCTGCACATTAGCATGAAGTCCATCGAGCCGAATGCGATGTGTTATGGTTTACAGTTTAGCTACGATATTGAGGAAATACGGCCCGACACATCCGTCTTCCTCATGGATTCTGAGTCACTTTGCTCCTCTTTAAGAATAGAAGAATCAATTCCACCTCCCCCCCCCCCATCATTAGTCGCCTCATACTGATACAACGCATGAAAATTAGCTGTGTTGTGCTATTATTTGTTCCACTTTCATATTTGGTCAACGCGATATCGCAATGCATAATAATGTTTCCTGTAGTTACTTAATATTATACACGGACAATTGTTATATTTTGATCAGGTTATGAGACAGTGAGGTCTGGATAACATAGGTTCACCATTCATTCATTTTCCTTTTGCGCTGAAGTTAGCGTATAGGGCAGAGGTCAGATCTCTCAAATTCTGTCTGTTCAAAGCTATTCTGTGCAGTTCTTGAATAGTACGAATATTGGTTGTTTTACTTTCTCTAAGTATTGTTCTTCTGAGTGTTTCTTTTGGTCTACCCCTTGCTCTTTTGCCTGTAGGTATCCATTCAAGAGATCGGGGGTGTATTCTGTTGGTGTCTGCGCGTAGGACATGCTCGATGTAGGACCAACGGCGTTTTCTGATAACATCTGTGATGAAATTTTGATGTGTCTCTTCTCTGATTTTATCATTCGATTTGAATTCACTCCAATGGGTGTTAGTTATCCTACGAAGACATTTGTTCTCGAAACTCAGTAATTTCTTTTCTGAAGATAAAGAGCTTTTCCAGCTCTCACATCCATATGATAGCACCGGAATAATGCAGGAATTAAATAAGCGCATTTTCGTGCGTGTGCTGATTGACTTTAGAACTAGGTACAACAGATAAAACTTCAGGCAAGAGAAATCGAACACAGCTGCGTGATAGAATATTGAATAGTTTCACATGTGGCCCGTTTCGACCGATCTGTGTGTGCCCCCACTCCAGTTTCAATCTTATTCTTCTTGGTCTCTCGCATGTCCGTTCTCTTGTCTTCTTTCTGCTGGAGATCTAGTAGGATCATTGTCCTGCTACAAAAGAGATCCAGCGGGAGTTTGTGAATGTCCTGCTCTGCTACAAGAGAGATCCAGCGGGAGTTTGTGAATGTTGTCCTGCTACAAGAGAGATCCAGCGGGAGTTTGTGAATGTTGTCCTGCTACAAGAGAGATCCAGCGGGAGTTTGAGAATGAATGATTGAAGTAGAAGATGTGATGTTTAAAACATAACTAACTTCCATTGAATATTAACTTATTAAAAATATTAACTTCCATTGAAACGCCGTCATTCAATTAATAAAAACCGCCACTGTGTTGCCGGGGCCCGAAAGGGGAGTAAAGAATAGCAACACTGTTTACCTTCCATGCATGTCGTAAAAGGCGACTAAGGAGGTTATGGGATGGAGTTGGCTGTCCCATCCCATATAGGGTCAATGACCCAAAGCCATGCTGAAGTCGGATGTGTCAGGCCGAAAGGCGCAGATATCGCAGCAATGCTGTAAACCATGACACAGCGCATTCCGTTCTATGGACTACATCCCGCTAATTTGCAGGAGTTTGAGAACGAACGCAGAAGAAGAAGAAGAATTAATAAACATTCGTTGTCCTATTGTTTTCTGTTTCGTGTGACAGGAGCACGCCTCCAGCAATTCACGTTGTGATTTTTTTTAATTCTACGTTCATGCTCAAACTCCCGCTGCTCCTGTCGCAGGTTAATGGTTGTGCTAGATATCCGCAGGATGTAGTCCAGAGAACGGAAATGGGCATGTGTCGCCATTTTTACTGTCCGAGATGTTGCCCAACACATCCATCTTCGGCATAACGTTCTAATTAAAGTGCAACCTTTTAAAATAAATAATCAATTCAGGCGTCAATTTCTAGCCGTACATACAGGACAGACAGTCATACAGCCAGGACAGCCAGTCATACAGCCAGGACAGACAGTCATACAGCCAGGACAGCCAGTCATACATCCATGACAGTCAGTCATACAGCCAGGACAGCCAGTCATACAGCCAGGACAGACAGTCATACAGCCAGGACAGTCAGTCATACAGCCAGGACAGACAGTCATACAGCCAGGACAGACAGTCATACAGCCAGGACAGACAGTCATACATGAAACAGATAATGCAAGTTTGAACTGAACAAGCAACTGTCTATCAATTCTACCGTGTTGTTAATTCTTTGTTTTCAGAATAATCTTATGATAAACAAAATACTTAGTTCCAAAAAAACAATTTCTGTTTCAATTTTAATGTCTAAACAAGGATTGACATTTTGTTTTCAATTTTACAGACGTGATAATATATTTAGAAATCAATATTCAGTATCCGATGTGACGTTTCTGTGAGAAATTCTATATCATGTCCTTGGTCTTGTTTTTCTGTTTGTCATTTATTAAAAACATGTCATTCTTAACAATGTCCATTTATGAAGTAAAATGTTCCATAAAATATGTCAACAATCTTTGAACCTCCTCCTCCTGTTAATACCGTCCTTAATTCAGGGATATTTCCCCCACCCATCCCTCTACTTAATTATTTCAAAATATACTACTCCCATCCCTTCCCCCACAAGTGGCATTAAAATATGCTTTGCTGTACATTTTTTTAATTAAATGTTTCAATTTCAAACAAATTATTTTGTGTTGGAAAAACAGTATTGTTGACCTTAACATTTTAGACTCCACCTCCTCCGGAATTTTTTAAGCAATTTATGGACAGCTCCCACGTGAACCTCATGAGGGCGACAAGACCAGTGGCCCATCATGCAATAGTGGCCCATCATGCAATAGCAAAATATGTGAATATGGGATGCTTATATATATATATATCACGTGACATTCTTTCCAGAACGTTGTCTTCAATGTGAATTAGCACATACAAAGAGTGACAGAACTAGGAGTGATAATGTGCACTGCATACAAAGAGTGACAGAACTATGAGTGATAATGTGCACTGCATACAAAGAGTGACAGAACTAGGAGTGATAATGTGCACTGCATACAAAGAGTGACAGAACTATGAGTGATAATGTGCACTGCATACAAAGAGTGGCAGAAACTATAAACTATGAGTGATAATGTGCACTGCATACAAAGAGTGACAGAACTAGGAGTGATAATGTGCACTGCATACAAAGAGTGACAGAACTAGGAGTGATAATGTGCACTGCATACAAAGAGTGGCAGAAACTATAAACTATGAGTGATAATGTGCACTGCATACAAAGAGTGACATAACTAGGAGTGATAATGTGCACTGCATACAAAGAGTGACAGAACTAGGAGTGATAATGTGCACTACATACAAAGAGTGACAGAACTATGAGTGATAATGTGCACTGAATACAAAGAGTGACAGAACTATGAGTGATAATGTGCACTGCATACAAAGAGTGACAGAACTAGGAGTGATAATGTGCACTACATACAAAGAGTGAGAGAACTAGGAGTGATAATATCATTTATTAAATATATATATATATATATATTGATAGATGTGTACCCATGTATGCCTGTGTGCTTTGTGTGTGTGTGTGTAGTGGATGTCTATGTGTGTAAAGGTAGTCGTAGTGACGTCGATGTAAGATTGAAATGTTCCAACCACACCTCACATAACAAGCCTTTGACATAGATAACCAGAAAGATAACGCCAATAACAAACGATAACGTGAAGTGTCATCCAAATAACATAATCTCAATGCATAGTTTGATACCGTTATGGCAGCGGTTCTTAGCCTGGTGTCTGCTATCCACTAAAAGACCAGAGGTGCTTTCTCAGTACGTTATAAATGTGAAAACAATTGTACATTCACATCGGAATGTACTGCACATGGTTAAGATGTTAGAGCGTTGGTCTCACACCTGTGAGGTCCATTGTTCACTCCTGAACTTTTTGTTTGTTTGTCGGAAGGTAACTTGTTTAAACAAATCATCATGTACATGGCATGACATGGTGTCAGCAAGAGCATACGGCCTTTATTACACAAGCCTCAAGTAGTTTACCCTCAAGTAAGATCTTCACCAATTTACATTTTTATTTTAATGTCCAAAATACTTTATTTGTTTCATCTTTATTTCTTTTTTAATATTTCTTTTTTAATATTTCTTTTTTAATATAAAGTATTTTTAAGTTCATTCAAAATAGATGTAGAATATGCAGAAGAAATTGTCTGATGGTTGTTCCCTGATGGTTGTTCCCTGATGGTTGTTCCCTGATGGTTGCTCCCTGATGGTTGCTACCTGATGGTTATTCCATGTTGTTTCCCTGATGGTTGTTCCCTGATGGTTGTTCCCTGGTGGTTGTTCCCTGATGGTTGCTACCTGATGGTTATTCCATGTTGTTTCCCTGATGGTTGTTCCCTGGTGGTTGTTCCCTGATGGTTGTTCCCTGGTGGTTGTTCCCTGATGGTTGCTCTCTGATGGTTGCTACCTGATGGTTATTCCCTGTTGTTTCCCTGATGGTTGTTCCCTGATGGTTGCTCCCTGATGGTTGCTCCCTGATGTTTCCCTGATGGTTGTTCCCTTATGGTTGTTCCCTCATGGTTGTTCCCTGATGGTTGCTACCTGATGGTTGTTCCCTGATGTTTCCCTGAGATCAAACTATATGTAACTGTGTACGAATTCAATGGCTGTATTGATGGCTCAGCTTCATATTTCTAATGTCCTAATTTGAACCATTTTCACATATCCCCGGACTCGTTAAATCCGTCAGGATAAAAGATATAGATGCTATATCCTGCAAAACTTGTGCTTTTATTTTCGGTTACGCTGATGATACAGTTTTGATAGCTGAAAATGAAACATGGTTACGGGAAATGATGAATATCATTGCACAAAAACGTCAAAATAAAGGGCTTAGTCTGAATAGCAGAAAAACTGAAATAATGATAATATCAAAGAATAAATGTCTTCCAGAATGCAACATCAAAGTACTGGCAGATGGGATCAGTCTGAAGTAAGTCAACATATTCAAATATATTCATATAGATAATGTAGTATTTCAGCGGGCAAAAGGTTTAGCTAATGGTGCCCATCTCCTCTCCAGCTGTATGAGTATGTCTATTTCTTATGTGTACGTAAGAAATAAAGTAGAGATGTGTGCTGGTGTTCAGGAACCATTGCTTTCAATAGTGAAACAACAAAAACTAGCATGGTTCGGACATGTATGCAGGCACGATTCCTTGTCAAAAACAATACTGCAGGGAACTGTCGAGGGTGGAAGAAGCAGAGGAGGAAATGAAGGCATGGACAGACAACATCAAGGAATGGACAGGGCAAGATATTTCTACACTCATCCGCATAGCTGAGGATAGAATTCGCTGGAGGACTCTGTGTGCTTAGGCATCCAATGTGGTTCTCCTACGACCCTGAAGGGTTACGGGTTTATTGATTGGTTCCGCCGAAGACGGATGTGTTGGGCCATTGGCGCAAATAAAACGGCAACACAACGCATTTCCATTCTCTGGACTATATTCAACTGGAAATCTTGTAGGACCATTGTCCTGTTGCAAGAGAAATCCAGCGGGAGTTTGAGAATGAACGCTGAAGAAGAAGATTGATTGATATAGATAATTAGTGGGCCCTACCTTAATAATATCTATTAAAGAAGTCAAATGTAGAATTGGTCAGGCACAGGCAACATTTCACGAGAGTTTAAAGTATTAGCAATGAAATACAATGATAAACGACGTTGCTGCTAGAAAGCCTTCATCAGGACAAAAATACATGGAACAAACAGCAAAGCTACTACACAATATAACATGAAAGGAAATAAAGTACGAAAGGATAAAATGGAAGCAGAAGGAACATCTTATGCAGGAGAGAGGTATATAAAGTTATGGACGCAGCGGTTCTCACCCTGTGGTCGAGACTCCTGTGGGGGTCGAATGACACTTTCACAGGAGTCGTCTAAGACCATCGAAAAAAACATATTATGAAATAGCAACAAAAATAATGTGTGGTTGGGGGTGGGGGGTATTTACCACAATATGAGGAACTGTATTAAAGTGTCGCAGTATTAGGAAGGCTGAGAACCACTATGTTAAGGCATGGTAGAGTCAACACAATAGCAGTGTGGCATATACAGGTTGACATATAGTGTGGCATATACAGGGTGACATATAGTGTGACATATACAGGGTGACATATAGTGTGACATATACAGGTTGACATATAGTGTGACATATACAGGGTGACATATAGTGTGACATATACAGGGTGACATATAGTGCGACATATACAGGGTGACATATAGTGTGACATATACAGGGTGACATATAGTGTGACATATACAGGTTGACATATAGTGTGACATATACAGGGTGACATATAGTGTGACATATACAGGGTGACATATACAGGGTGACATATACAGGGTGACATATACAGGGCGACATATCCAGGGTGACATATACAGGGTGACATATACAGGGTGACATATACATGGTGACATATCCAGGGTGACATATACAGGGTGACATATACAGGGTGACATATACAGGGTGACATATACAGGGTGACATATACAGGGTGACATATACAGGGTGACATATCCAGGGTGACATATAGCAGGGTGACATATACATGGTGACATATAGCAGGGTGACATATACAGGGTGACATATACATGGTGACATATAGCAGGGTGACATATAGCAGGGTGACATATAGCAGGGTGACATATACAGGGTGACATATAGCAGGGTGACATATACAGGGTGACATATAGCAGGGATTGGAAACATGGAAGCTTTGATCATCTAGTAAGAGATTCTCAAATTTTGAGACGATCTACCCTATTTTAAACTAACCAACTAACCATATATTTGTATTTCTGACTACAGAGGTTCATACATAATGTATCTGGTGATCTAGCGGTTTATGGCTATCGAACTGTTGCCGGATTCTAGAATACAGGAAACAAAATATGAAAAAGTGAAGGGGAAAAAAGAAGAAGAAATTGCCTGACGTTTTTACATAAGATAAGGGATATAACCACGTCTTATATAACATTTTTCTTTTATATCGTTTTATTTCCCTTTATGCCTTGCGGCGTCCTGGATAGAATAGTTCTCTGGAGATTGCCTTTTTTGGCGTGTTTCATATATGTTTGTTTTCTTTGACTCGTATTTCTGTAATCCATCGTTTGCATAGTGTTTCCATGGCTTTGTATCCATCGTGCCTGTATAGCAATGCTTTTTGAGTGGCACTGTCTGATGGTAATCTGGAAGCATGCGAGTCTGAAATAACGAATATAATAGAGTTATCTCCAGGCTGATTTTTTAATATATAATCAAGATTATAGAAAGATAATTTCGTAAGTAAAAAAATATTGAGAAATAATTACGCGGGGATTTAGGGGTTGGGGTGTTGCCTGAATTATTGACAATTGGTATGGGTGTAGGGGTTGGAAGGGTAAAGGTAAAAATTGGATAAAACTTGTTCATGCAATTTATCAAGTTCCTTAGATTTGGCTGATATGTTTGATCTGGATGTCCGTGGTTGCTGATCCAGCTGTCCGTGGTTGCTGATCCAGCTATCCGTGGTTGCTGATCTGGCTGTCCGTGGTTGCTGATCCAGCTGTCTGTGGTTGCTGATCCAGCTATCCGTGGTTGCTGATCCAGATGTCCGTGGGTTCATGCTTTTTGACCCAATGCCATTGTGTGTTATATGTACATTTCTTTAAAATACAGTTAATTTATAATTTTAAGTTTGTTTGTAAATTGGATTCACGTTATTTAGTCGTCAGACCATCATTGTTGAACTCCATCAGACCATCATTGTGAAACTCTGTGCAACTACATATGTCATAGGTATTCTGATCGTATAGTTTAGTATGTCTTTCTATATATGACAACTGACTGTTCTGATTCTCTGTTGGTTGATATCTCATCCTTGGATTCATATGTGCTGCATATTTCTTGCAACAACACTCCCAAATTCAGCACGCTAGCTAAAGACACACATATATATATATATATACCAAGTGATATTCTTCCAAGAATGTTGTCTTCATCGTGGATACTTTGAACGCATCTCTGTCCCGGACAAGCAGGCCTGCATTGGCCAGATATATGTTCATACATTCTTCCAAATATGATTCATCGTTTTCTTGAAGTCCCTCATCTTCTCTTACCCGGCACTATCTTTCTTTCATTTCGCTTTATAACCCTTTATGCCATTCGTCGTCAGGAGTAGAGACGTTCTCTATAGATGGATTTTGTGTGTTTTTGATGTATGTTTGTTATCGTTGACTCTTTTATTTCGTTAGTCCATCGTTTGCATTGTGTGCCCTGACTTTCTATCGTGTCAGTATAGTAACATTTTTTGATGGACACTGTCTGATGGTAGTCTGGAAGCTTGCTAAAACCACTACATCTGTTGTCTTTTGATGTAATCCAGGATTGGCATTGTGTTTTTAGTCTTCTCAAGTTTTCTTTCCTGAATCTGTCTCTTATTGTTACTCCGAGGTTTCTATGTAGACAAGTCATTTCTGTTGTAACGCGTTTTCTTTTGGATTCTGTTGTTAGTGTCCACGTTTGCCATTGGTATCTTAGGTATGGTACGATGATCGTTGTATATAGTGCAGTTTTGGTGTTCATGTTCACATATTTGTTTTTGAAAATAGGAGATATCTGCTCCAAGATCCGGTATGCTATGTTGCATCTATGTTGGATTTCTTTGGTGTTTTTTTCCATTCGATGATATGATGTTTCCAAGATCAGTGCATTTCTTCACCTGCTTAATTTGCTGATTATCCATTAAAATAATGGTGTTCCTATCTGTTTTTGCGATTGACATTACCTCGGGTTTTTCCCCCGGCACTATGGCGTCCATAAATCATCCTCTCCGATACATCTCTCTTTAAGTGTTCAAAATACTGTAGCTTCCTTCTTGTGATTGTATTTAGAACCCCCCCCCCCCCTTTCAATTCGTTTTAGTAATTTCAAAATTTAGAAAACGGTGGATAGACAATTTCAAGACCATCCTGAATAAACATGACTACACCTCAACCAGAGCATCACACCTGGCTCTGGAACGCAGACTACATCTTCTTCACAAACCCCTACGCTCAACGACAACTGTGGAAGCTACGACAACTCCACCTGGTGATAGGTAATATACAATTTCAAATTGCTTATGTTCTTCTTTTTGTATGCCAGTGATATTCGTAAGATCTTTCTGTGGCACTTCTTTTCAAATTAATTTATCCATCTTGGTATTGTCTTACAGAATTCCAAGTCTCGCATCTGTATGTTGCCACTGGGGAAAATACACACGGGTTTTTGTAGTGTCGTTATTATTACTTTACCACAGCTTCATCATTTGTCTTAGTTTACCACAGCTTCATCATTTGTGTTAGTTTACCACAGCTTCATAATTTGTGTTAGTTTACCACAGCTTCATCATTTGTGTTAGTTTACCACAGCTTTATCATTTGTGTTAGTTTACCACAGCTTCATCATTTGTGTTAGTTTACCACAGCTTCATCATTTGTGTTAGTTTACCACAGCTTTATCATTTGTGTTAGCTCGAGCTAAAGACAGAAGAAGAAATATATGATTTTGGGAGAGACCAGAGTTGAAATCCAATGAGGAAAACCTCCCACTCCCTTCCCTTCCCTTACCATTCCCCACAAACTACACACAACTAGAATCTCAAACATCAGATATGCCTATGTCACTTCCTCTTAGGTTGTTGTAGCATGATTACTGAAGTCTGAGTTACATGAGATGGAAACTGACAGATCTGGCAATAAGAGAGTGGCATGAAAAGAATACAATGGAAACCAGTCACGTTACATGTCAAGAAAACAAAAATACTGCAAGAAAACGAGAAACGTCTTCTTCAGCGTTCATTCTCAAACTCCCACTTTGATCTCTCTTATAGCAGAACCATGGTCCTATTAGATTTCCAGCAGGATGTAGTCCAGATAATGGAAATGCGTAGTGTCACGGTTTTTTTGCGCCAATGGCCCGACATATCCGTCTTCGGTGGGGAAAAATATGAAACTAAAACAGAAATAATATATTTAGTGGTGTTGAATTTTTTAGGTGGATGGGTCAACTAAGCACATAATGTGGTTTAAAAGGGGATAGAGAAATTAACGTCATTGTACTTTGGTTTTTTCATATGTACTCCGCCTCTCTCGGCGAAGCAGCACGCCACATTAAAAAATTGCATGTAACTGCGTACCTTTAAGCGATCATCTCCGGGGATCTAAAAATGCACTTGCAACCAAGACGTCACTGCCAAGTATTGAATCCACTTGTTCACAAGGCAAAATGCTTAACCATTATGACGGATGGTTCGTTGGTTGCTTGGTTGGCTGGTAGGATTGGTTGATTGAAAGTTCATTGCTTGGTTGGCTGGTAGGATTGGTTGATTGAATAGTTGATTGCTTCGTTGCTGATCCAGCTGTCTATGGACTCAGGCTCTATGACCCGATGCATTTCGTGATATAGGCATGTGTTTGTGATCTGTTGTTTTATCTCCATGTAGAGTGCTCCATGTAGAGTGTGCATGTAGAGTGTTCCATGTAGAGTGTTCCATGTAGAGTGTTCCATGTGGAATGTTCCATGTAGAGTGTTCCATGTAGAGTGTTCCGTGTAAGAGTGTTCCAAGTAGAGTGTTCCATGTAACGTGTCCATATGGAGTGTTCCATGTAGAGTGTTAAACTAGCGTGTTCCATATTGAGTGTTCCATGTAAAGTGTTCCATATATAGTGATCCATGTATAGTGTTCCATATAGAGTGTTCCATGTAGAGTGTTCCATGTAGCGTGTTCCATGAAGAGTGTTCCATGTAGCGTGTTCCATGAAGAGTGTTCCATGTAGCGTGTTCCATGTAGAGTGTTCCATGTAGCGTGTTCCATGAAGAGTGTTCCATATAGCGTGTTCCATGAAGAGTGTTCCATGTAGCGTGTTCCATGTAGAGTGTTCCATGTAGCGTGTTCCATGTAGAGTGTTCCATGTAGCGTGTTCCATATAGAGTGTTCCATGTAGCGTGTTCCATGTAGCGTGTTCCATATAGAGTGTTCCATATAGAGTGTTCCATGTAGCGTGTTCCATATAGAGTGTTCCATGTAGCGTGTTCCATGAAGAGTGTTCCATGTAGCGTGTTCCATGTAGAGTGTTCCATGTAGCGTGTTCCATGTAGAGTGTTCCATGTAGCGTGTTCCATATAGAGAATTCCATGTAGCGTGTTCCATGTAGAGTGTTCCATGTAGCGTGTTCCATATAGAGTGTTCCATATAGAGTGTTCCATGTAGCGTGTTCCATGTAGCGTGTTCCATGTAGCGTGTTCCATGTAGCGTGTTCCATGTAGCGTGTTCCATGTAGCGTGTTCCATGTAGCGTGTTCCATATAGAGTGTTCCATGTAGCGTGTTCCATGTAGCGTGTTCCATATAGAGTGTTCCATATAGAGTGTTCCATGTAGCGTGTTCCATATAGAGTGTTCCATGTAGCGTGTTCCATGTAGCGTGTTCCATGTAGCGTGTTCCATATAGAGTGTTCCATGTAGCGTGTTCCATGTAGAGTGTTCCATGTAGCGTGTTCCATATAGAGTGTTCCATATAGAGTGTTCCATGTAGCGTGTTCCATGTAGCGTGTTCCATGTAGCGTGTTCCATGTAGCGTGTTCCATGTAGCGTGTTCCATGTAGCGTGTTCCATGTAGCGTGTTCCATATAGAGTGTTCCATATAGAGTGTTCCATGTAGAGTGTTCCATGTAGCGTGTTCCATGTAGCGTGTTCCATGTAGCGTGTTCCATGTATTTGGCGCTGGAATAAAAAACATGTTTCTGCCGTCGTACAACGGTGGACATTAAAAAAGGTGGTAGTCAGCGGTTTTGTGCGGATGACGGCACATCCTGCACCCTGGAGTGTGCTGTGGTTGTCTGCCTTGTCATTGCCAGATGTGTTTGAGATGTCTGCCTTGTCAAGAAAATGAACGAATGATGACATAATTAATTCAGAGAACATATCTTCTAAAAGCGATCGGTCGCGTACCTGTCCTAGCTCGTGGTTATCTACGTTACTACGAACCTTCCAACTGGATTAATTTAGACCCCGTTCGTGACTTCAATTTTTATTATCCTTGGGCTTTTGACAGGTTCCTATTTACATACTTGGAGTAGCATACCAAAAGTAGTCATTACCAACCAATCAATTTCACGCAAATTGGAAACTTTATATATAAATATATATATATATATATAGAGTTTGTTTACGTTATAGTTGATGGGTCTCCTATATCAGCAATCGGTCACACCTAGCTTAACTTTACACAGGCTATCCTTTGACCTTACACTGGAAATCAGGCATCCGTTCATGTATGACAATCCCTAGCTTTTAAAACTCGTTTCAGTCGCTGCCATTTTGTTGTTGGTATCAAAAGAATGTTCGAGAGATTATTTTTTATATAAGAAATGTGAAAATTAAATAAATTCTCTGTTTTGAAGTTGGCTACTGGTCACTGATGTGCTGCTGGGGGTCAGAAATAAAAGCAAAGAAGAATAACATTTCAACACGGACGAGTCCGGGACAAGGAAACCATCGTGCATGAGATTTAGAGTTTGAATGAGTTTAGAATTGCTTTTGGAGACAGGCGGACAATGATGTGGCTGTAGAAGGAAGATGTATATTCAGTCAAGGGGTACTGTAACTTTCCGCACACATACTCACGGTTGTAGCGCAAATCCTATTTGATCATGATATATCTGTCGTCACATTGTACTATTAAATCGTGGTATATATGTCGTCACATTGTACTATTAAATCATGGTATATCTGTTGTCACATTGTAAAATGATCGGTGAAAATTCCGGGAAAAGTCAAATACGTCATATTGCAAGGATGATTCCCAATGCACCAGTAGATCGTATAGCTGTCGCTATGTCCGCGGTTTTGTAAATTGTAAAATGCAGCTTGTGCATTTGTTCTGTGAGTTTGTTGTCAGTTTTATGTCAAAACCAGGTACTTCAATCAATCAATATGACTTTGATCATACAAGTCAACCGAAAAAAAACAGACTCATTCGAGGGAAATACTGTTGTTGATGGTACAACATTGGAGGAAAATACTATTGTTGATGGTACAACATTGTAGGGAAATACTGTTGTTGATGGTACAACATTGTAGGGAAATACTGTTGTTGATGGTACAACATTGGAGGGAAATACTGTTGCTGATGGTAATTCTTACATCTGACGTGATATAACAAGAAGGCATTGTAGTACGAATATGAATGTTATGTGTTTGGATTCCTGATGATACTTTAATACTTTTACGGGATGTTCATTGATGTTGTAATAGCCCTTGTTTCGATTGGTCCGTTCTCAGTGACTTGAGTACACAGTTTGAATGTCTTGACGAGATCACGTCTTTTTTTGGGGGTGTAGTTGGTCAAGTACGGAAAACCTATTTACTTGTGTTGCAAAGATATTTAGTGCTGCTAAAAAACGACTTGGTTCAATTCCCGTCAGCTGTAAGAATTATTTTCATTTACCCTCATGCTTCCTACTAGAATTGACTTGGTGGTGGTGGGTGGTGGTACAAAATTCGAGGAAAAAAGTTGTTGTTGATAGTACACTATTGAAAAGAGAAAGGGCCGAGGGGGGCAATCATTGATTACCACAGAGAAAGGGTCCAGGGGCAATCACTGATTTATCACAAAGAAAGTGCGGAGGGGACAATCATTGATTTATCACAAAGAAAGTGCGGAGGGGACAATCATTGATTTATCACAGAGAAAGGGACGAGGGGACAATCATTGATTTATCACAGAGAAAGGGACGAGGGGACAATCATTGATTTATCACAGAGAAAGGGTCGATGGGACAATCATTGATTTATCACAGAGAAAGGGTCGATGGGACAATCATTGATTTATCACAAAGAAAGTGCCGAGGGGACAATCATTGATTTATCACAGATCGAGAGACGACTATACCGAAGCTGTTAACATGCACTTACAAAGAATAACAAAAATGGGGATGACCAAGGGTCAGTGGAGAAAGTGTTTCCTCTCTGGAAATATCCGAAGATCACATAACATTGACCTTCTTGAAAGAAAGAGAGAAAGACTCTTAGTTTTTCTGCTACCGATCTGCGCGCAACACACTGAGAGCCCCTACCCTCCCCAAGTGTCTTCCAGTGAAGGGGGATCTCATTGCGTTGCTCGCACATCGAGGAATGCTGCGTTGTATGTGCCTTTATACAAAGTTAGTTTCGTTAAATAATGTATTGTTTGCTTCGTTAAAAGCGTAGACATGTTATCCCGTAAGGTACCGAATTGGTTCTATTTAACTTCAAGGAACTCTCTCATATCAATTGAAAAGATAGGATGATCTTCATCTTGTTAAATCTTGCCTTTGCCTGTCAAATTCTACATTTGACTTCTTTAATAAACCATCCATCTGATGTTATCAATATGCCAAAATATTGAGTCTACAAGGATATAAATAAAACTTAGTTTTGAATAATGAAAAATGGACATGCCAAAATCAAAGCTATAATATAAATATCCTGGTAAAATTTCGCAGGCAAAGCACTTCTGTAGTTTTACTTATCGTACGAATTTGTTCGCATTTTATATGCTTCGTCGTGCGTAGATATTAGTTCTGTTCATAAATACTAGTCCAAGTAATACATACAAATATAAAATGCTTTCATTAGGAATATATTTCTGACATTCCAAAGATTGCGGCACCACCATCTACAGTTAAAAAGTATAAAATATTTCTGGTGGTGTTTCACCATCCTTTAAAAAAAAATAGTCACGTAGGCCTGGTTATGAGTTGATGTGTTTCGACCAATCAGCTGTGAGCAGTAACGAATAAGGCCGGGTACTTCGACATCATGGCGTCCCCGACACGGAAGCTTTGACACGGGAGATAATGACGAATAATTGTACACGTTCGCATAATATGCTATTAAGATTACAAAAAGTTACTTCCATAATACATTTTCTACTTTATTTGAAGGTTACAATTTTAATGTATAGTCTAAATGAGTTGGGCTATTGAAAGAGGAAAAACATTGAATGGGTAGCTATTTTCTCCTTCTAAGATTCATTTGGAAGCCTGCCAAAATGTCGGGAGAGAAATGTTTGCTAGAGCTTTCCCGCGTCCTGCCAACAGGGACTACTTATTATCATTGATCAGTAAGTCTACGCTTGGTTAAGGAGAGCTGCATGTTTTAGGAGTTTTCATAAAACATATGTTTTATTTCTGTGTTGGATTAATATATGTTCTAAAAAAAAGTATTATAATTCTTGTGGAAGATGACTAACATAAATTTTATGCTATAATTTTTGAATATTATTATGTGTACCCAATGAGTTATTGAAGTGAATTGGCCAACAGCTGTTTCCCGCCAATTATTACTCATTCTAGCAGGTTTATTGTACACGTCGGCCTTACAACTGTAAACAGTTCAATTTCATACACCAGTCAGTGAAATTCAATAAAGTAACCAATTTCATAATGTCTGTGGATATTAGGAGCACTGATCGGAGACGATATATGAACGAATTGCAAGCCAGGGAGAAAGAAATTGCAGCAGGACTCCTCAAGTAAGTTGTAGTTGTAGAGAAAGTAGTGCATATTGTATGCTATAAACATCGTAGTACGGCGAGTGCGTGTGTGACTATCAATTGCGGACACACATTGTTTTCCTTATTACACCAGACATTTTACATTGTGTATGATTGTGTTTCAAGTCCATGTAAGTGCTCTTTTGGGCGGACAAATTAAACATTTAAATTTTATTTGCTGTACATCACAATTTTTGGAAATTTTGAAAACGTTTTGTCTGATCAATATAAAAAAATCACAAGCCTTGGACAGACAACCATTATGACCCTAGTAATTAATCCCGTGTTGGATTTCAACCGGTTTGCAATTAAAAATACCTATAGTAAATGACTTGCAAAATTGCAAATTCATATTTTTTTAAACATTACAATAAGAAATTGCAATCGTTTGAAACTTATTGGTTTATTATTGTAGTTTTAATTGTCAAAAAATCGAGTTTAACAATTATAAAATCATTGTTTGTAGTCATGTGCGATGGCATGGAACTTATTTTAATGTCGAGTAAGAAATTGTCATTATTTAGTTAAACTTTGGCTGGACTATATCACTATTACTATTAGCATTGTTATCATTATCTTCTTCTGCGTTCGTTCTCAAACTCCTGTAGATTAGCAGGATGTAGTCCGGAGAACGGAATTTGCGCTTTTCGGACTGACACAACCGACTTCAGCATGGCTTTGGGTCACTGACCCTATATGGGATGGGACAGCCAACTCCATCCCAGAACCTCCTTAGTCGCCTTTTACGACATGCGTGGAAAGTAACAGTGTTGCTATTCTTTGCTCCCCTTTCGGGCCCCGGAAACACGTGTTGTTATCATTTATGTTAAGTATTGTTTGAAGTACTAGCACTTCATACAAGTAGTAGTAGTAGCAGAAGTTCGTGAAGTATTATAGTAGAGTAAGCGTTGGTTGTTGTATGTGACAGGCCTGGTCAATCGTTTTGTGTTTAGATGTCTCCACTTTGTAGCGGAGCACAGAGTAGCAACACTGTTTACCGTCTATGTATGTTGCATGTATACGGTTAGGCTATGGGGTGGAGTTGGATATCCCATACAGGGTCAGTGACCCGGAAGTCATGCTGAAGTCGGATGTGTCGTGTCGAAAGGTGTGGATATCGCAGCAAAGAAAACCATGACACAACTCATTCAGTTCTACACTGCTTATTTGGTGTAGACAAGACAATATTTTTCTGTACTCAACCGCATCGTTTAAGATAGAAATCGCTGGCGGACTCGTGTGCTGAAGCATCCAATATGGTTCCCCTACGACCCTAACCGGTTACGGAGCTATAGGATATGATTGATTGCACAGTCCTCCCATTATTATATAACAATTTGATCCGGACCAACAAAATATTGTGTGTAATAATACATTCTCTATATACAGTATAATCAATAAAGAATAAGTATAATTGGGATTTTGAATAAAATGTTAAATATGAACATGTGTTATAAAAGGATGCGTTATATTGAGATTCCACTGTATTATGACATCATTTCTAGCACCGTCATGTTGGAAATTAAAACAAAAATAGGCTCTCCAGTACCATACTTTTTCTGTGGACCATATATAGCACACTTTGAGAATCACTAGTATGCAACATCGCTACTCAACTATTGAATTTGTAGGCAACACTGATGGACTACATACAACTGCATTCCCAATTTAATGTCGACGATCAGGTTCGGGCCATGAGCTAATTCTACCAGCTTGGATGAGGTGCGCTCCAACTATCCAGTAGTCTATCACTGAGCCGATCCTACTGAGTGAATAGTCTCACGCCAAAACTGCGGGCGTAGTGGTGTCCATGATACTCAGACTTATCTTGCAGTAAAAAGAAGGCATATGGACAGAAAGTAAACAAAATTTCATTCATTACGTTTTTATATTATTGTGATTTTCATTGGTCGCTATTTATATGCTTGGAGCATGATTGATCTCCAGTATGAAGACCCAAGTATATGTTTTAAAATGACCAACGAAAATCACGACAATAAAAAAACAACGAATGAAGTCCTAATTCTTTTCACAGATCTTCTGCTGTCAACGGTTTTGTTTGAAGTCTATGCCAAAAATAGCCACAGTCGACAACGAAATGAACGGAGATAATCAAAATCAGCTTTCCTGATCATATTTACCTGTCTGTACACAGGTCTTTATACAGGAGACTGGTCATGCTAAACTTCCATGTTGTCTGCCGCTTTCTTAATTCTTCTGTTATTAAACAAAAATTAAAGAAAAAACATTTCTAAGTATGACCCTTGATTATTTTGTCCATATCGAATATTATGTGCTTGTTATTAAAAATTGGTAGCATATCCTATCCAGGACGTAGCTATCAACCCAGCATTTGTTGGCTGTGGTGATTTTCTAGGCAATATAAATACGTTCAGTAGGTTACCGTTGCTTTCTGAACGGTCCAGATGCACAAAGAAAGTGCCGAGGGGACAATCATTGATTTATCACAGATCGAGAGACGACTATACTGAAGCTGTTAACATGCACTTACAAAGAATAACAAAAATGGGGATGACCAAGGGTCAGTGGATCGAACTCGGTACCTTTGCCGTCACAGACGTCATAAACGATTGTTATTAAAATAATACATTATTATTATACATTCCTAATGCAGTGTTCTAACTGTGACCACATTTTTCTATACAGGGCATATGTGTTTTTTGTGGGGGGGTTTTTTTTCATCTAGCCAATTTGGACATAATAACTTGGTCATTTTTGTGTTCACAATTTTGTTTCCCCGTAAAGCTAGATATTGGGTTTTTAAAAAAATAAAAATAGATCCCAGAATCATCTATCAAGATATAGTTATATGATACTCTGAATGTATCTAAATCAGGATTTTTTTAAAAACCTATTTTTGTTCAAAACATTTGTGTAAATAAAATTTATGTGCATTTTCACACTGTATTTTTCGTACTTAGTTTCACGTTTGTTTGTTTCGTAAAATAAAATGTTCAATATTAGTATCACTTTAGTTATGCATTCAGTTTTTGAAAAATTAAACTTTTCCCCACTCCAAATCCACATTATAAAGAAATGGGTACCACATTTAAAAACATTAAACTTTTTCACTTTTTTTTAAACTTGTTTAGAGACTACATAATTAGGAAAGGGCCTGAAAAAGTTTGACATTTGCTAACAGAGAGTTAACATAAGTTGACGTCAGCAGTACCAACGAAATTATTTGCATAATTTTAAAAAAAAATAACATTAAAATAAAATAATTTAGTTTTTACATACTTTTTTTCTGCAAACATTATTATTAGGTATAAGGGAAATTTGTTAATGCGTGTGGCATAATTAAGGGGGGGGGGTGTTTCTAAATTAGCAAAGATTGTTGACGTAATAAATAGATAGCCTCATATATGAACCTAACATAGGGTTCACTTGAAATATATTCAATTAGCATATTTTTTCCCCTGAGAAACCTTTAATGTAATATAGGGTTAACTGCGTTGTGCTTCAGTGTATTATAACGTTGGGCGCCACTAGTCCTAGCCCATGTAAACGTTTCCTACTCGTGATGTATTATTTTGTTTTTGATAAAGGCCTTTTCGTCGAAATGTCGATTTTTGTGTGTAATGGTTTTTTTTTACCAGCGATTAGTAGAACTTCATTACCTAGTTCCACGTTACGCTTCTTGGATTACATTTTTGTTTGTATTTACTGCGTATTATCTGTAGTTTAGATTTGACTTCTTATAGTTCAACACAGTGTGACTTTATTTCTCCTGTCTGTCTACAGCCTTCTATTTCATGTGCTGTCAGATCATTTCCGACACCGATGTTCTCCCATGCTACAGTGCTAGGTTGTCAATCTTCTCTCTTGGTCTTCCTTCCCCTACTCATCCTGCTCTTCAACTTGCCTGTTATTACTGTGTTCCATCTTTCCTCATTTCATGTGGACTGTATCTTTCTGATGAGGGTAAGCAGTTCTTTTTTTAATTAATTTCTTCGATATCTTCATTACGTTAATTTATCCATTGGTGTTCTTAACATTGTTCTATAAAACCACAATCTCTGCTGCCTCATTCTTTCACAACTCTGCTGAATGTCCAAGGTTCACTTTCATACATCAGAAACAGTTCTATATAACTCCCCCCCCCCCCACCGAAGACGGATGTGTCGGGCCATTGGCGCAAATAAAACTGCAATACGGCGCTTTTCCATTCTCTTGACTAAATCCTGCTCGAAATATATTAGGACCGTGGTCCTGCTGTAAAGGAGATCCAGCTGGAATGAACGCTGAAGAAGAAGAAGATATATAACTCCTAAGAACTGCCTCACTTCACTTGACAACGATATATTACATTGGATGTTGGTCATCTTGTGAAATGTTGTATTTTCCTTCCCAAAGTTTTCATTTCACTTGTTTAACAGATATTTCATCATACAATTTACATTTACAATTTTTCCTTATAGTACAGCCGTATTTTGGAATGCCTTCTTAAAAGAACAAAACCATGACCCAGGTCAAAACACGAGACGGAGAGACACTAGCGTCTCGCCCGCGTATCTGTGGGTCGATTCACTCACCGCAATGCCGTTCTTTCATGCAAAGTTCGGGCTGTCTCTCGCATCTTAACGCAGAACAAGTTTTCTTTCTATCGCGCTCCCCGTTATAACCGTCTGTTGATGGCCGAATGCCAGGGTTTATTTAGGCTTCAAGCTAGCGGTGTTGGCAGGAGGCCAGTAGAGAACGCTGGTAACCTCCAACGTTATTTAGGGAAGGAAGAAATAGAATGGCCTCACAGCACTAAAAGTATTGATTGAAAATCTCGCTTTTTTAGTTTTGTTTTTACTGACGCGACAGTATCCAATCTGCTACTTTTCATCAATGTTTTTTTCTCCATTCTTTGGATTGTTATTGAACTAGCTTAGGGGGGTAGTTGGTATAAATAGTATGTCACACGATGATTTCTATAGATTATAGCGTGTCCGTCTCCTGTCTTCTTTCGTATCATCTGACGGGAGTGAAAGCGTCGTGGGTTTAAGCTGTTATTGTTAGGTGTAACCGTCTACTGACGGCAGATATCAAAATAAACAAAAATAGGTAAGAGTGTTACCAAAATAAGACGTAAAACAACATAACAACGAGATACAGAGACAAACGACGTTTCGACTAAAAAGCTTTCATCAGGACAAACAAAAGACCACAGTACAACGAATCTTACATGGAGACAAACATGGCTATGATAGGGAAGAAAGAAAAGGAGGGATAGCGGAGGAAGCAAAGGTGGAGCAGCATGACAGGGAAGAAGAGGGTGGGTATAGGGAGAAGATGGTGGTAAGTGAGGAGGGGAAAGTGTACGGAAGGAAGTGAGAAGTGAAAATAGATGAGATGTAATAGCAAGTAAAATAAGATAAGATAAATTAAAATGCTTATCTTAAAAAGTGGCAACAGGCAATGAGTATTACCAACATACAGTCGTAATGTAAGGGAAGTGCAAATGAAGGCTTTTTAGTCGAAACTTCGTTTGTCTGTATCTCGTTGTTAGGTTGTTTTATGTTTTATTGTGGTAGCACTTGTACCTATTTTTGCTTCATCTTGTTATTTGTCATGTGTTACTCCAGCCACTTACTTCCTGTTTAGGGCTGTTACCCCACACTAACACATTTATGATTATCGTCTGACAGTAGCTTTCTTCTTAGACAAAACTTTGTATTTTCACTTTACGTTCTCATATTCCTGTTGGTTGGTTTTCTGCAGTTTGGGCCAGATACATCTGACTTCAGATCACTCAGATTTATAGCAGTAGATTTTAACTTTTTGTTTTGTTACGTGGTCTCAGGTGCCTAAATAAGGTTAACTTTGCAAGCCCTTTTCCTTCAAGATATGACATTAGTGAGGAACGGTGAGAACCAATGATCAATGGGACATGTCAACGCTTCCCCAGAACCCTCCTTCGTTGTCTCATACTACATGCATTGCCACACCAACATAAATTATGAACTAATGGTATTTTCTGATAAGTGTGTTCAAATGTGGGGTGTATGCCCAACACTGGGCATCTATCGTGATCAGTGTGTCCAAATGTGGTGCAGTGAGAAAATGTACTCCTGTTTTATTGGGAATGTATTCAGACAGAGTTCAGTTGATCCGCATTTTAGACTTGATAAGGCCCTAAGCTATTTGAGATATGGGGCCCTTTATAAGTCTAGATATTATATATCAGTGCCAAATATAATTTTTTGGGGGCCCCCAAAACAGTGGTGGCCCTAAGCTATAGCTTGTTTAGCTTATACGTAAATCGGTCCTGCAGATGATAGTATCCTAAAGTATGGTAATCATAACGGCACACAATCTTTTTTGAGGTGGCTTGATCCCATAAGTTTTATAATTTAAGAACATGGTGTGACTTTTATTATTGTACAATGTCAGTTATATATGCTATCCCTTTATTTAGATTACAAAAAATATATAGTGGCACCTATGTTCCCTCTAAGTTGAAACGCAGTGCGCATATGAGGAGCGTGTACAAATTAAAAATTAAAAATACACGTGCTTCCTATGGTGTTGTCATTATCTTGGAGTTTTTTTTCAACCACAAAAGTGTGTCCAATCTGGCCTTCTGTATTCAGTATTAAACCCCCACAGATTAGCAGGATGTAGTCCAGAGAATGGAATGCATTGTGTGACGGTTTACATCTTAGCTGTGGTATATGTTCCTTTAATCCAACACATCTGACTTCAGCATGGCTTCTGGATCACTTTGACCCTTTATGGGATGGGATAACTAACCTCACCGCCCCAAAACCTCTTTAGTCACCTCCTGCGACATGCATGACAGATAACAATGTTACTATTCTTTGCTCCCTTCTCAGACTTAGCACCACATAACCAGCACTATCACATAACCAGCCCTATCACATAACTTTGTGTAGTTTTCATGTTTGTTTTTTTTTACTTTCATTTTGTGTTTGTCCTGTTCTTGATAAAGGCCATACCGATCGAAACATCAATTCCGTGTATTTGTTCAACGTAAAATTTCTATTTTCAGCTGTGTGGCACAAATTGACAGTGAGTCACCTCTCAAACCCAGCTTATTGGACTAGGTGGTTTGAACACCGACCATCTATATTGTAGTGACAGTATGACTGGATGTATTAGAGGCACCTTAAAATTCAACAAGTTTGTTTAGCAATTCCTTGTACAGGATACGCTCGGATTTATCATTCTTCTTCATCGTTTATTCTCAAACTCCCGCTGGATCTTTCAAGTTGATGGGCAATGGTCCTACTAGATTTCCCGCAGAATGTAGTCCAGAGAATGGAAATGTGTTGCGTCACCGTTTTTATTTGCGCAAATGGCCCGACATATCCGTCTTCTGCTGGGATTTATTTTTAATATTATGAAAGCTACTATTTTGCCCATTGTTTCCCATCACATATGGTTCACTTTTTAATAATGATTTCTGTTGGTCTTCTTATGTATGTTCTATCTAAATATACAAATTAATTTTTTGTTTATAATTCACAACAGGACGTCCCAGCCAGCATCCCCTAAAGCAGTACAAGAAAGTGAGAAACGCATTAGAAGAGAGATTGCTAACAGTAATGAACGTCGCAGAATGCAATGCATCAATGCTGGATTTTCTAGTCTAAGATCTCTGATCCCGCAGTTGGAAGCTGAAAAACTCAGCAAGGTGGGGCATATTTACTTTTGAATAACAAATTCATAACATATTACTTTTAGTTACATAGCATATTACTTTTAGTTACATAACATATTACTTTTAGTTACATAACATATTACTTTTAGTTACATAGCATATTACTTTTAGTTACATAACATATTACTTTTAGTTACATAACTGGTAATAATACCCATCTAGCCTCATCCGAAACAGGGTTCTAAAGCAGACATCAATCTTTGTGGGTGGGTTTTATTTTATCTGATGTTTTAAATGCATCTGGAAAGGCTGCTTATTCTGCTATGGAACTAGATAATGTTTTATCATTTGGAAAAGCATTTCTGGTGGTCTGACCACTATATCCGATGTCTATGATAATTTTTTCTGGTGATCTGACCACTATATATGATAATCTGTCTCCGCTCTTGATAGTACTTCTGCTGGTATGTAGAAATATGCACTCTCCCTTTGAGTGTATTTCTTTCTAATCAATCATGTGCTGGTTCTTTTAAAGTGGAAGATTGACTAATGATTTCCAGCATGCTTGCCTGGGTGCTAGGGACAGTGACTCGTGAATTTTTGTCTGCTATGATTTGAGACCGTTGGCAGCAAAGACCTAACAGATTTAATTAATGCCTCATTCATTATGCTTTTGATTATTGTTGGGTTTTCGGTTGGTAACTATTTATATACTTGGAGTTGCCTTAGGTATTTTTGGCATGCGATTTCAAGTATGTAAATAGCGACCAACATAAATCCCAACAATAATCAAAAATGTAACAAATAGGGTCTTAATAACATCTGTTGAGAGGTCTTTATTGGGACACGGTCATCATGATGTCTCAGTAATTTGTTTGCCTACAATGAAATTACAACTGGTTATCCCTATAGGTGGACCAAATGTTGCAGTTGAAATATGTGAAAGCATGTTTACAAATTAAAAGTTCTATATTCTCTGAAATAGATGAAAGTGTTTACAAATAGAAAGTACTTTATTCGATGAAAGTGTGTTTACAAATAGAAAGTACTTTATTCGATGAAAGTGTGTTTACAAATAGAAAGTACTTTATTCGATGAAAGTGTGTTTACAAATAGAAAGTACTGTGATGGCTGGTGTGGTTCTATTTCAGTTGGATCTGTTGAGATAAGTAATGGTCACCATATAGAAAGTATTAATTCAATGATTGGGTTTGACTCTGTCTACATTCCGGTGGGGGGGGGGGGGGCAAGATTAAATAGTTGCCCACAACCACTTGGTATAAATGGCATTTGTAAAGAATGTCATTGGCCCCGAGTTAGCAGCACCATTTGTTACTGCTGACTGTTGGCCACTGAGCTTGATTTGGTAATGTTTGTAATTGTGCAAGTCTGTGGTTCTCAAACTATTTTATCCTGTGTTCCCCATAAAAATAATTTGAGACATTATTTACTAGCGGCAACCAACTTCTCCCCCCCCCCCCATGGTGTTTTAATATATATATATTCTTCTTCGTTCATTCTCTCAAACTCCTGCTGGATCTCCCTTACAGCAGGGCCATGGTCCTACTAGATTTCCAGCAGGATGTAGTCCAGAGAATGGAAATGCGTTGTGTCGCAGTTTTATTTGCGCCAGTGGCCCGACACATCCGTATTCAGCGGATTATATATATATATATATATATAGTTAGTATTTACGACAGAGGGGTGAGTCCTCTTCCAGAATTGCTAAAATAAATATATGATTGTTTTCCAAGAAAATAGTAACAAACACAATGGAACGATCACACTTCTGTTGTGCACTACATTTTAGTTTACAAATTTCCATTTCCAGATTTCCACTGCATCTTTAAGCAAAAGTTTACTCTTGAAATGTTTTAGATTATTTGTATTTTAATAGTTTTTTTTTAAAACTTCGTTTCAATAAATCTAGTTGGACCAGGTTTCAGATAAAGTTCAATTACTCTAAATAGAATGAAATCTCTTGTTTTATTGTAATTTAAAAAGTAGTATTGTGATTTTAGTATATTTTGTGCAGTCTGATGTGGTCAATCACGCACAATCACCCTCTTTTTTAAATTTTAGTATTGTTGTGTTTCGTTGGTCACTGTATATACTTTGTGTCGCCTGCTAACACGCCGAACAACGAAATTCACAGGAATAATAGAAAACATGACCCACAAGGTTTGTTTGAGTTCTGTTGGTAGGTTTGCTATTGACAAAATCTCTTTGTTTGAGTTTTGTTGGTAGGTTTGCTATTGACAAAATCTCTTTGAGTTCTGTTGGTAGGTTTGCTATTGACAAAATCTCTTTGTTTTTGTTGGTAGGTTTGCTATTGACAAAATCTCTTTGAGTTCTGTTGGTAGGTTTGCTATTGACAAAATCTCTTTGTTTGAGTTCTGTTGGTAGGTTTGCTATTGACAAATTCTCGTTGTTTGAGTTCTGTTGGTAGGTTTGCTATTGACAAAATCTCTTTGTTTGAGTTCTGTTGGTAGGTTTGCTATTGACAAAATCTCTTTGTTTGAGTTCTGTTGGTAGGTTTGCTATTGACAAAATCTCTTTGTTTGAGTTCTGTTGGTAGGTTTGCTATTGACAAAATCTCTTTGTTTGAGTTCTGTTGGTAGGTTTGCTATTGACAAAATCTCTTTTCCTATTGACTATATCGAACCTTCTGCACATTAATCAGTCCGGCGATGTGTTACAGAGCGCGTCTGTGACTGCCAAGGTACCGAGTTCGATCTTCGCCACAGGTAATTGTGAATCCGGACCGTTCAGAAAGCAATGGCAAACTACTGAACGTATGTATATTGCCTAGAAATTCACTACAACCAAAAAATTCTACGTCCTGAGTAGGATACGCTACCAATTTATTCTTTTTCTGCACATTAATCCTGTATCACCCGCTAAAGTCTTTCAGCACCCCCTGGGGAGGGGGGATTTCCCCGATGTAAACGCTCTTGTCTGGTTCAAATCTTATCGTGATACCTTCTGCGTAGAAGGGATTCCTAAATACCTTTCGTCTCGTCAAATATTACTGTCGAATATATAAAACCTGTCAGCCATTATTTTTTACCTGACTTTTACAGTGTAAACTAGATTATTTGAGTATATTAAGAAGATTAACTGTCGGTGATAACGAAGATTAACGATTTGCTAAAAATGCACTCATATATCAGTTTAACCAAAGCGGATTGCGACATGCTTCAGGCATTCCATAGCCTACTTTATTTGTGAATCTTGTCTTCAAACTCACTCCCCCTGTCAAAGATTGGCCAACCAATGAAATAATAGCACAACGATACTGGCGTAATGTAAACTATGACCTGGCAATATGCCAGCCTCGTTTGAGAATTGGTTCACATTAAACTTACACGTAAAGCGTGATTCTTTACTTTGCGCCCTGATCTTTTGACCCCCCTACTTGTACATCTGTTTTATAACCACTTTCACCTAGACATTCTCGGCAGTTGATTATTTTCGCTTATCTGTCAGTCCCTGCCTTTTTAAGTCTTACAGTAAACTTTATCAGAACGGAATTTCTTTGTTGTGTGTGTGAGATATAATTGTATTTTGGGCACAGGAATTTCGGGTCATTTATTTTGTACCCTTTTTCGGGAGGTACGTTCCTTTCAACTGCGGACGTTAGTCCAATTTTGTTATATCATAGCTTTACGACCATTAAAAAATAGCCTTGGACGCGGTTCTGGTAATCTAGTCACTACTACCGCCGGGTAACTATAAACCAGATACCCTTCAGCAGTGGTCGTAACACACTGGATGCATTAACACACAGTCCTCCAGCGATTTATATCTCGAACAATGCAGACGACTGAGTGAAAATGTCGTCTTGTCCAGTCCTTGATGTTGTATGTCCAAGCTTGTATTTGTCCTCTGCTTCTTCTACCATCGACGGTTCCCAGAATCTCGGAATTTTTGGCAGTAATCAAAGCTTTGAAATGGTTGTCTCACAGACTGTCTGCGAGCATGCCTGTATACTCAGTGACTCGATAAGTATGATTGCGAGCTCAGGCGGGGTACATTCGGGAACAGTGGCTTGATGCATTGAAGAATTGCTGTGTGCGTAAAGTGACTTATTTTTGTGCCGGGACATGCGGGAGTCCGGGGTAATGAAAGAGTAGAAAGGTTGACCGCACACGCTGCTACTACGGCTGTTGGTGGAGCAATGGATTTGACAGACATTTTGAACGCCCTACGTGAAAACGCGCGACTGTACAAGTGACAATGATTCTTGTTCCATGACTAGAATAAGGGAACTTGGTTTAAAATGTGGTGTCGCTAGGATGGAGCGGTTTCGTGGGCGAAAAGAATCACGGTCAATAAACGATGTTGACCATCAGTCAACGTGTAATGGCGGATACACTCAAGGAGAGATCTGAACACATATTATTCTTTATTGTTTTTTTTACTTAGCGAATTTCTGTTATTACATAACATATTTTGTCAGTCCGGATCAAGTTGTTATAACGGGATCTCACTTTATATAACAATGATATGGTTTATGGCTGGTGTAGAGGCTTGATATAAGCAGAAAGTTACATCCCCATATATGGAGTAAGTTACAGCCCCTATGTGGAGTACATGCTTGTAGTATGATCCCTTACTTTTTAACATTATAATGATATTGGCTTTCTGTCGTGCAATCTTCTTCAGCTTCATTCTCAAACTCGCTGATTTTCTCTCTTGTAGTAGGATAACGGTCATGTTAGATTTCCAGTAGAATATAGAGAATGGAAATATGTTGTGTAGCCCTTTTTATTTTCTCAATTGGCCCGACACATCTGTCTTCGGTAGTGCGGTGCATGTAGTCAATCAGACTTATATAGTCAGTTATCTCACTCGTGTTTTGACATGCTAGCGAATTTAACAATGAATCTTTGATGGGCCGTGGAAAAATAACTCGTACAGTATAGACATAGTTGACCAAAGTCCAAATACTTGCCTACTATTTTTCAACCTCAGAAACTCAACCAGTTGGTCCCCAAAATCCAAGTGCACAGTGGATAAGTCGCCACAGTATGGAGTAAATACTCTCCACAATGTTGACAGATTCGAGTTCTGTCCAGGGACGTCTTAAATGAGGGAACTCGGAACATCTCTCCAATTCTGTTTTAATTTGCAAACTTGTAAATAGCTAACTGTTATATATAGATGGGTCACATACACTCCTAAATTGCCTGATTTATATTTTTGTTTTTGCATTTGTAAACTTTTAAATGAAACCAGTCTGCAATTCATTGGCGTCCTTCCAAGAAATGTCGAAGTATGGTTGATCATAATAACAGCAGATTGATATTTGTATTTAGGGCAACCGCGGATAATGGCGGCTCGTGACATAGTAAACACGACTGCGTGATAACTGAAACCATATTGAGACTTGTTTGTGTTCTTCGGGGAAAATGGATTTGTTGCGAATGTTGATAAGTTTGTTTTAGTTGCTTAGATCCAGGCTAACCAGTTCCATTTTGTTGAATGATGTTCGTGAGATTAATCTACGTCTGTGTGTGTTATGTTTAACTAGAACAGCAGTTGGACTTAATAGGACAGATCACATTCATTCACTATTCAAACATCTGTGAGGAGTGTCGTTTCCAGTGTTACCATTGACGTTTAGAAATAACCCCAGATCGTCTTGTAAATAACCCCAGATTATATAATTCAATATAGATAAGGCCGGGGAAGTATTCAATATATATCTATATGTACAACACACGCACAATTCATTTGCCTATTTTCATGTGCAACCCCATCGTTTTCATTAGACTTTTAATGTGTTTTTATGGGGGGTTTTTATGCAAATCAATGATTTAGCAGTCTTTTGGCTACATTCTAGGATTTCCTGAAAAACCCAGATTAAGGCAAATTTAGCCAAAATAACCACAACTTCCAGAGGATGGCCGAAACCCTCAGATCTATTGGGGAAAAATGCAGTTGTGGCAACGTTTCTCTGTTTCACTAAATAACTTAAAGGTGTGTCAAAGGTCACGTGCAACCAGATCGGATGAGCTAAGGTGTTGATATAAAAAGTCACGTGATGTACATAAATGCTTCTGGTCTTGGAAAGGGCAGGGGTAGGATAATCTATCAATAGAATTCAAGGCTTAACCCTGCTTTGTAGACCGTAATGCTATTTTTTATGGATAGGCTGTCAAACCTCGCTATGTATTATATGTAGGCCAGTGTTTCCCAACTTTTTGTCTATCATACCCCACCTCTTTCTAAATTTCTGATACCCTCCTATGTAACATTACTTTTTTTTAATATTCAAAAATGTAATTATTCCCTAAATAAAGCATAACTACAAATTGCCTGAATTGCGGCGCCCCCCCCCCCCTGTGGGGCATTCTCTCCCAACGCTGGGAAACCTTATATCGGCTGTCAAACCTCAGTTCTGTATTGTGTGATATTTAGCAAACCAGTCTTGTATTGGTGATCTAGGAACATGGTAATGAAGTTTTGTTAAACACTTGAAACACTCATAATAATACATGCAAAAATCGACGTTTCTACCAAAAGGCCACGTCATGACTACATTTACAACTTCAAAAATAATGGCATGTAATAACGTGACTATTGACGTTCACATGGCAGAGCTAAATATAACACATATTATTGGTGATCTTCCTGACGTAAGATTAAACCGTTCATTTCGTGCTCAAGACGTTACAGATGAGAATCCTACTCGCGATGTCTTGTCTGCATTCGTTCTCAAACTCCTGCAGAATGTAGTCCACGGAACGGAATGTGCTGTGTCATAGTTTACAACTTGTCTACATCTACACAATTTGGTCGGACACATCCTACTTCATCATGGCTTCAGTGTCGCTTTGACCCTTTATGGTATGAAATGGCCAATTCCACCCCACAACCACCTTTTTCAACTCTTACCACATGCATGGCAGGTAACAGTATCACTTTTATTTGCTCCTCTTTCGGGCTAAGGCAGCATACAAGCTGACCTCTTTATAAAGTGGATTTTTCCTTAGGTTCCTGAGAGTTATCACTTGAGGAATGGGAGTTGGTTTTTGGGTGGTACTCTCAGCAGGCTGCGCGCTGCCTTGTTAAGAACTGAGTACATTATGTGCTAAACCATGTACAATTAAGTAAATCCTCTACGCCTTTTGAACTTTTTTAAGTGTATTGTATCCTCTGTCAAACCCCAGAGTGGTTCGTTATTGTATGCAGTTGATACGTGGGCCTAAAAGTGGAGCAAAGAATGACAAGAACAGACAGACTACCTTCCACGCATGTCGTAAAAGGCGACTGCGACTAAGGAGGTTATGGGATGGAGTTGGCTGTCCCATCCCATATAGGGTAAGTGACCCAAAGCCATGCTGAAGTCGGATGTGTCAGGCCGAAAGTCGCAGATATCGCAGCAATGCTGTAAACTATGGCGCAACGCATTCCGTTCTCCGGACTACATCCTGTTAATCTACAGGAGTTTGAGAACGAACGCAGAAGAAGAAGAAGAACGAAGGAGTTTAACAACCCATCTTCGTAAACTCCCGCAACTCATCGATTGTGTTTAGCTACCAAGCTCTGTCATGGTCTACGACAGGAAAATGAAAACGTGGAAGACCCAGAACAACACTACTAAGAACAATCAAGAACCAGGCATTGGCAATGGGTATTAGTACCACCGCACAACTACAACTTGCAGCGTACTACACGGCGTGGAGAAACATGACTTCTGCCCTTACGTGCTGCCCTTAACACCAAATGAACTAACTATACCAGATTTCTGAATTATAATTTGTGAAATTGACATGGTTTGTTTATTCACAAGAGGTTACAAATATGTTTGCACACTTTACACGAGGGTTCATGCGCACTCATCTGTGATATGCAGAACATAGGTATCGATATTGCAAATTGAGTTGGAAATGATATATAACGATACTATCAGAGAGAAATCGATGTTTTACAAATGCAGCACAACTGATCATACAGTGATTAAATTAGATACACGGAGTAAGGAAGTTTTGCTCATTACTGGAAACACAAATCTATGTTTCGACCAAAATGCCTTTATCATGAATACAATATAGCATATGACGAGTAGAGGACGCGCTGTCAACGATCACTTGATAACTAAATTAGATCAGGCCAAAGTGAATGCAGATAACTGGTAATGCATAAACTAGAGTGACAGATAAAACAAGATTAATAGAAAATTGACATCAAGACATGATGTCTGTATGTATGAATGATGAGTGTTGAGACCAAAAGGCTGTAGTGTAATAAATTGGTGGATTTACCAGTTTCTCGAGCGCATATCAACCCCAGTCACCCAAGGATCATTATTTAATGACAGTCACCTTAACATTCCAGATACACAGATGGTATATGCTGTTGAAGTAGTAAGACGTGACTCACAAACTGGTGTTTAATATGTTTGATGATGACCATATGTCACTTGCACGGGATGAAATTCGGTTAGTTTTATGTCTATGACTAGTGAGTTGGCATGGTAATACTAGCGTAGTTAATATTGATACTATGCAGATGTTGACAGAATCGATCTCCGTGTCTCTTACCAGTCTTCTCTATGTAAGCCATGGTGCAACATTTGCAAATGATGGCATAAATAACGTTGTTAGTTAGTGTTTATTTGGTGCCAAGGGCGGCACGGAGGACAGAAGTATTGTTTCTCCATGCCTTGCGGTACAAGCTGTTGTAGTTTTCGTGTGGTGTTAATAACCCATTTTCATTGCTTCGTTCTTGATTAGTTTTTTTCGTAGTGTCCTGAGTCTTCCGTGTTTTGGTTTTCCTGTCGTAGACCATGTCAAAGCTTAGTGGATAAGTCTTATTCTCGTCTCTTGGTGGGTAAGTATTTTCGTCTCATGGTCGGCAAGTCTATTCTCGTCTATAAATAACGTCACGAGACATGTTAATATTTCTTAAGTAAAACTTCATTATCTTGTTTCCAATTTTTGCTTATCTCTCTCTCATACACACACACACACACAGAGAGAGAGAGAGAAGAATCTCTAGCCAAATTTCATGTTTACCGTTTCCATCAATGATCTACGAGTCGTGAGAACAGCTTCATTCAGTATTTTCGAGAGCAAACTTGCATTTATTCAACTAAGTCGTTCATAACAGCTGCCGCGGAGAGACACCATTACATTTTTATTTCCAGATGAAAAGGGAATGATTGGTTGGTATTTGTTTACCGTTGTGTCAGTGATGAAACAGTAACGATCTTGTGGAAGTTGATTGTGTATGAATACAGGTGTCGGCCGGTGTGGTGATTCACCCTTTCCATTCACCACCGTCGGTAAAACGTCAGGGATTTGGAATGTATTAATTATACCTGTTGTAAATCGCCATTGTACTAACTGTAGTGGCATATTGGTTGAATGAAATAAATTGCGAAGTGTAGATTTAATCCGTGAAAAAAAAGACGATTCATAATTGTGTTAGTTAGCCGGTAAAATGCATGGAATGTATGCGGAAAGACAATCATGAGGTTGGAAAAAAAATGTGTGACAATGATTCATTAATTTGTAGTGAGCATGAGTGTCGTTGTGTACATGTGTAACTGGGACAATGCAGACCAATGGCTGGTTTCTGGTGGCTCACTTCTGACTATGACAAAACTGTGCTGTCTCGTCACTCGTATGTTTCACTCTCCCCCTTCTCGTAGTATGGGCAGACTTGTAGACGTCACGTGTTCAGAAATCAATGCGCCATGTTGAGTGCTAGCCAATGGAATACCACCACTGAGGTGGCGCGATGTAACCAGTTTGCATCATCATCGAATGGCATTGTAACCCCAGCCGAACGTTCATGATAGTATTGCGTTAACGATCTATATTTTTGTTGTTGCCGTTTTTACCTTCCTCGCAAATTGGTCGGAGCTAAGGTTTGGCAAGACTAGAGTCATAAGTGCAGAGTATTGATAGCGGCAGATGTTAAAATTAGCGGGGGGAAAATATAATCAGAACAATTATTAATCAGGATTATTTTTACATAACGGCACAGTTTATTCAGAACTGTTGCATATCAGTCGCGTCTTATTCTGCAGTACATCAGTATCTCATCGGCTGAATTCTTCAAAAGTAACGATATTGTGACTTGTACCGTGATCTTCATTAGATGTTCGACACAGGGCGATCAATAGAAATCATGGGGGGGGGGGTATATTGTCACTTTTGAAGGATTCACATATTAGTTCACAGGACTGTATAATTGATGAGGGGGTTCGGTACCAAGATATTTCTTGGGGATGTAGGCACTGGTCTTCTGCGTAAACATGGTTGTTGTATATACTTTACTTGCAGTCTAAATGGAAAAAAATTCGTTGTTGGTAGTTGTTCGCTGCTGGCTATCAATGTTTTTGAGAGTTATACGGGAGAGTTCGGGTTCCTACCCAGAATAATCGATTGTAGGTTAATACGATGTGTTGATATTGGCTACCCCTCTATGTAATGTTTTTGTGTTCCTTTGGTACACAGGGCAGAAGTTATGTTTCTCCATGCATTGTGGTTCGGTACAAACTGTTGTAGTTCTAGTGTGGTGGTAATACCCATTTTCTGTTGTCTTTTGTTCCTATGATGCCTTTTTAAGTCGAAACGTCGTTTGTCGTTTTGTGTGGTTGCTAGTGTATTTCGTTATTAAATTTGGTAACACGTATAATTATTTCCGTTTATATTGTCGTTAGTATATTTTTAAAAAGTCCAAAATTTCAAGGCAGTTGCCAGGACAATAAATATTCTAATACGACCATCGAAAGAGGAGTAAGTTTTCAGTTATCTTCGAATCTTTAGTAAAAGAGGCAAGTTGTTCAACAGTTGCAGAAAAAATGTTTAAAATGTGAACAGATACCACAGGTAGCTGGATAACACAGATGAATATGTCTGTATTAGTTGTGTACTCATTTCACTTTTTGCAAAGTATATTTCTTGAAAAATTTGGCGGGCATTTAGAGATAGAAATTTTAAGAAAAAGATATGAGCATTAGGTAGGCGCGCAGGTAGTTAGATTGATAGACTCAACCAAGTTGGATAGTTTTGAGGACGGAATGGTCTATCTATTGTCATTTCCACTTGTGTCGTTTAGCTATTTGGGATGGGGGGATCCTGAGTTTTTTGTTTGTTTGTTGAGTTCCATTGGCCAAGGTAAGTCCGTGTCTATTTAATGTTTCTTGATTGTCTCTGCCCATCTAGTTCTTGGTCTTCCTCGTGTCTTGTAGCCCGGTCTTCCGCTGATGTATGCACGAAGGGCTGGTTGCGCAGGTTCCATTCTCATGACGTGACCAAATCATGTGGTTTGCTGCCTCTCGATGTCGTCTTGACGTGAGATAGTCTTTATTTCTTTCCTGATATCTTCATTTCTCCCTCGGTTTCTTCTATATTTTATATAGCTTGACATTTATAGCTTTCCTCAAACATCTCATTTCACAAACTGATCTTTTTCGCTAGTGCCTTTGTCTAGGGCTACTGGTAACACAGAGTTTATAAAAAATACAGTGTATCAATTGTCGTTATCAGATCATGTTATAATGTAAAGATAAATGAAAAAGTTTACATGTGAAATAGTTTGTTGCTGCCATATAAGCCCTCGTTCAGGATAGTCATGCGCGCTGGTACCTAACAGCGTCATTTATCTTGTTTTATCAATACTTTTCTACGTGTTTTCTTATTGGCTGTCGATATAGAGTATACACTGCCGACATAAGTCACGATATGTGATATTGTTTAGAATCAGTACTATTCTGTAGAAAAGCTTGCGGTCCTATGAGAAAATATCATTGTCGTTGATTGCCGCATCGGTTTCTGGGCCATCGACAAACAGATGAATTATGGAAAACGGCAAAAGAAAAGATAATGTAATCGGGTCCCTCAGTTATAGATATACGGTACGTGAACTTATTGGAAATCCCCCATGAGAAGTGACTATTTCAATCTTTCCGTGATTTGTAATGGTCACTTTGTGTTAGCTGCCAATAACAATCACGGTGAAAATCAAATAGCTTCATGTTTGGATTATGATAACTGTGAGTCCACAGGACTATATTTTAACAGGGGACTTGGTGTAGTAGTCTTATATCCGGATCATGCCGTAGTGTGCTTCCATACACCGCGCATGTGTTCATATGTTACAGTTCAGATTTATTACAGTTATCCATTATCCATAGCGCGCGCGTGATAAAGGATATCTTGTGATACTAAAATTCAGAATGAACTTACAAAAAGTTGTAAATAACTTATATTTAGATTGTTGAATCACCTGATACATGACGTGTTTTCTATTTTAAGTGCCAAGGGTTATCCAAACGATTGATAACCGGTACAACGTAGAGGAATCAAGTGGTTGTTTTGAATGTAGTTTGGGTAACTCAATGGATATTTGAACGTGGTTGGAATAACTCAAAGACGTATCTTGAATCATGTGTTGTTATTGAGATACAATTGTGTGCGTGTATTTGTTATATCTTAAATAGATGTTTGTCGTGCCAGATCTGATAAGTGATTTTGGTAATGTCATCACCGTTATTTGTATATAACAATTAGCGTAGATATACACAAGTCTTCATGTTTCTGTGTTGCTCTTTGCGTTCTTATACACCGACTTTTTCTCCACATCATGTCTCTTTCTCTCCCTTCCCCCCCCCCTCCCATAGTTGATGACAATACACAGTATTATCCAATGTGTAATACACGCTATAGTGGTCGTAATGCTGTGTATCCAATCTGATCTGTCATTTATACCAGATGGATAGTAAGTGTTATGAATATTAGAATTGGCCTGTAGGGGGGGGGGGGGGGGTGTGTGTTGCTTCCCGCATTTTAAATTATATTCTGAAGTTTTTGTTGATGATATATTATTTTCATTTTGCGCCAGTCCAAACCAACTTCATATCCATGGGGGGGGGGGGGGGGACCAAGAACTACCCCCTTGACATGACTATTTTCTCAGAATATTTCATATGAAAGGAAAGTATCTTATTAAGAAAACTAACTTTGTATTGGTGGGGGTAGGTGTGTACTGGTAACCAAAATATAGACCCCCTTTTTGTATATACTGTTCTATTAAATCTTTTCTTCCATAAATAAACATTAGATTAGTACTAGTTATTAGACCCGTCTAAACCAGTAATCAATATTGTTTGCTCCTTTCAGAATACTTAGGAACCTAAAAAAAATAGTTTCAGCTTCATTGGGTCTATTGTTACATTCCTGGGTCTTATTTGATATCCTTAAAATGTTTTATCTTTCTAGAAAAAAGTCACCCCCACCCAGGTGGGTCTGGTCCCAAATTATGTTCTTTGTTGCTACCTGGATTTACACTTGATTAGGGGAGGGGGGGTTATGTCTCACATTGAGAACTGCTGACCACTACCAGTGGTAGTAATATTAGTCTCCCGTGTGGCACCCCTAATATATTGAGAACCACTACCAGTGGTAGTAAAATGATTCTCCTGTATGGCAACCCAAATGGGTTATATGCCTTATTATTCTGATTATATGATTCTTCATATATCATTGTTAAAGTTAACCTTTTTCTATTTTTGACTCTAGGCTGCGATCCTTCAACATGCCACAGAATACATCACGTGTATGGAGAAGGATAAGGCCAGATTACAGATGCAGTTGGATCTTACCAAGAGGATGTTGTCTGAACTTGGACAAGACCGTATTGTGACAGATACATATGTATCAAGTTCACCTCCACCTTCCAAACGGAAAAAACGAGACACAGGTACTTTTTAAACATAAATCCATGATGTATTTTTGTACAGGTGATAGTCTAGTTTTTGTGCTGTGTGTGTTCGCACAGGTGGGAGTCTAGTTTTTGTGCTGTGTGTGTTCGCACAGGTGGTAGTCTAGTTTTTGTGCTGTGTGTGTTCGCACAGGTGGTAGTCTAGTTTTTGTGCTGTGTGTGTTCGCACAGGTGATAGTCTAGTTTTTGTGCTGTGTGTGTTTGCACAGGTGGTAGTCTAGTTTTTGTGCTGTGTGTGTTCGCACAGGTGGTAGTCTAGTTTTTGTGCTGTGTGTATACAGATATTAATCTATCTCTTTGTCTACATATTTGTCTGTGTATATGTACAAATGTAAATTTGATAAATCAATCTTTTTTCTGTGTTTCTAGAATCTTCAGATGAGGGTGTGGGTTCGTTATCCGATGCATCTGATGAGGGTAGTTCAGACCTGCAGAATGAGAACGTCACCCTGCGTCACCAACTGGAGGTAGAGAGACAGCGCTGTGCAACATTAGAGCAACGCATCTGTGTACTAGAGACGCAGATCTCTGCAGTGTTTCAGGGCTCGCACTCTGGTGTCATGCTAGATGTAAGTTGTATCTTTATTTTGTCACTCATGCTTAGACACTGCTGGTGATAAGTGAAGCTGGCGTTGTTAAAGACCCCTTCCCTCCCACAAACAGATCTGGGATTGTTCTAGTATTTTTTTTAAGTAAATTCACCATAGAAATTCGGGTCATGACTTAAATACTCAGAAGTTATGCAAAAAGTCAGGTAAAATTATCTTTCCACTTTGAAATGATTTTTTGAACAATTTCAACAACCAAAACTCATTGGATCAATGGAATTGCAGACGAAAATGAGCAAATGACCTTATTTTTAAAGGTAAAACTGCTTTTCTTATTCAAGGCATATTGCAAGCTTTGCTGGCAAATTTCATATTTAGGTGAATTGTATAGTCTGGGATTTTTTTCCAGGGCGATCTGTGGTTATTTCTAAAACATCAGTGGTAACAGTGTGGGATGATAATTTAATTGTATGTATGGATGAGTTCTTCAACAGATCATCCTCACTTGCACATCCTCACTCTCATATCTATCCATAAGTTCTGGAATATCCTGCCTACTCTGTGGTGGTTTACTGATTTTCTCTGGTTACTTAACATTCTTGTTTCATCACGCACGCACACCCTTGACATTACATTATGTTCTTATAGTCTGCTCAAGGTTACAGATTCTAGTCTTTTTTTTTCTGCGTTAATTGTCTGACTCATGCAGATTCAGGATGTAGTCCAGAGAACGGAATGGGTTGTACCATGGCTTACAGCTTGGCTGCGATATCTGTGCCGATGTTCTGCCATATCCAACATCACCTTGACAGATTCACAAGGAAATGGGTTTGTTCTGATATACGAAAGATCAGGATGGAACTTGTCTTACAAAGCAAAAGTGATCAAAACGTAGAGGAAGATGGTTGAGGAAGGTGTACAATCAGTGGCCAAAAAAGAATCATACTAAATCATTGCCAAGATGATAGGTTACAATCTTTCGACAGAAACCCAGCATTGTAGATATATTTCTCAATGGCGAGGATGACGCCCGCCATTTTATGCAATGGGGGCACTACTGCCCATCATGTGTAGAGAGGTATCTTGATGGGTGTACTTACCACCTGGTATCAGTTCAGTCATTTATCTGTTAAAGTTATGTGTTGTACGTTTTAATAAAGTAAACATATGTACTGCATTCTGTATTATTTTGCAATTTGTGTTTATTATTGCTTTGTTCTTTTCACCAGGAGGTCCATTCAGTTAACTTCGACCATCGTCACTTACAACGGCAAGAAACATTGTATAACAGAAAAGTAGAGTTAAGTGCATCTTCTGAGACACTTGTTCCAGCATCACACAATGAGGGCTTCCAACCTCCAAGACCTATGTCTCCATCACCAGAAAGAGGCATGATAATGGAGACTTCAGTTTCTATTGATACCATCATCCCGAGGTCTGATAACGACTCTAGTCGATACTGTGCCTTCAGTGCAGAGAATCTGTCATCTGCACTTAAAATGGAGATCATACCCAAACGAGAAACTAGCACACCACTTGTATCATCTTCAGATATCACTACAATTACAGTTACCACAGCCACACCAACCACAGCAGTTACATCAGCAGACCAACAGATCAGTCGTCATCATCATCACAACTACTGCCATCGTGACCACCCTAGACGTCGCCACAGACAGCAGGCACAACTTGAATTACAGCTGGCAGAGGAAGAACAGCGGAGGCGACATGAGGAACAGCAAGAAATCACAGCAGCTGCTCCAACTTTATACCGCCCGAAACACAATACCCAAAACTTAGAAAACTTGGTTGAGGCGATCAGACAAATTGAAGGCGACAGAGTCCTGTGTGGTGAACGCAAGTTTTATGATGAAAAATATAGATTTTATGACCAACATCGGCCTGAGGAAGGTGAAAGGGAAGCGAGCAGTCTAAGCGACCAAGATGAACTGAAATCAGAAAACTCTGGTCGAGACTCTCCACTCCGACAGTATCACCAACAGATCATAGTTAGTAGTCATCCACAGACACCATCATCTGTGACGGCCAATCTAGCAAGTAGTATTACCAACACTAACAGTAATTTCTCCGAAAAATACCCTATCGCTGCGCATCTTCTTCATCGGCCTCTCCAGCTGTCCTACGTCAGACCAGGTGTTATTGTTCAAAAGCAATGATCTACATGTTTCTGTTTTTCATGTCCATCCTGTGACTTCATCTCGGAGACGTAGCAAATGTTGTGTAAAACATCACAGTGGTGCATTCTCCCAATTTGGTTTAAAATATAACTTTTGGAGTAATGAAGGCTTTAAAAACACAGTAGTCAACATTATCAAACTCATCCGCTACATGCAGTGACGGCTCATTTTCATTGAATAAAGAAAGAATGGATATATGAATAACATTTGCAGTGCCGAAGTTTTATTGTTATTCCGCGATCATTTTGCAGTGTTAAGCAGTATAAACAAATCAATGAGTTGCCTCAATGAAACCAGTCTTCAGCAGATCCTCACAGCTATCCCACGGTTGATTTTAAATTTCATCTATTTGGTGCCAGCTTTCACGTCACCAGAGGGCACATGTCTTCAGAAAGTGTTATGAAGTTTTATTAAAAAATTGTGCAGCTTCAGATAATTGATGGCCAGCTTATCTTGTTCTAATTTAACCCAAATTTCTATACATTTCTAAGAATGAAGTCAGAAATTCACTTTGTTGCATATTGTGAATTATACTGTTTGAGAACTCTCTGAGTGATATTCACAAATATGTATTTATAGAGCACAGCTGTTAGTAAATCTGGAAAGTCGAGAAACAACGTGGATATAAATAACACACACTCAAACAAATATTAGAAAAACTTACGCTGGCATGAATTTGACTGAAACCAACAAATATGTAACAATTTGTTGGGGATGTAACTAGACCCAAGATTTTCATTAGCAAAACTCAATCAAATACTTGAAAAGGAGATCAATGAGAGGTACAGTTGTAGCTGTATGTTTCTTTGAAAACAAACAAGCGCAATCATTGTTCAGAATTCTTCACATTTTCATTGTTTTTCCATGTCTTCTCACTCACTTTAGTTTACCTAAGAATCACATATGTTACGAATAGTAGTAGTCTGTATTAAAATACTTGTACATTTTTACAAAACATTTGTAATTTATTCAGCCAAAGATAGGCTGACCTTTATTTGAAAGAAATGTTCTTGTTTGTTTTGAAATATTATTTTGAGGATGAAACAGGTGTCTTAAGATTTGTTCAACCCTTGACCTGTTAGTCAGTTTTTATTACTTTCTTAATTTACAGTTGCTTAAATAAGATAAAATATTTATTTTGTCCCATGCCAAAGATATCATTTTTTAATGTCATATACTCTGTTCATTCTAAGAATGAAGTGGGTCAAAACACACCCCCACATTACTCTGCGACAACAGGTGATTTGTAAACAGCTGATGATATATAAAAACAATATTATTTAAAAATTAAAAATAATATTTAAACATTTTTAAAAAAATATTTAAAATATTATTGGGCACTTAACAATCATTTAATGCGCTCTTGTGTCCAACAACCAACCAGAAGCAATGACCCACTTCATTCTTAGAGTGAACAGAGTATAAATTTAGTGTGTATATTCTGTAGAGAAAAAGGATCAAAGGAAAGGTTGTAGTTCTGTTTTCAATTTTCTCATTTATCTTTTATGTTGTTCAGATTTTCTTGTGTGTGTTATTTTAATGAGGTTTTTGAGCAAATCCTCTTCCAGATATGTCCTACAAAATAGTTATACATGGCATTGCTTATTTTGGCTGGTCATACATTTTCATTGGCTGATGACAAATTTGTGTACAAAGGGACCATGAAAAGCACTGATAGTTCACATCTGCCAAAATGAATAATGCTTATCTGTCTAGTTGGCAGGACCTATATTTAAAGGACTTGTTTTGCGAGAACTTAATTGGTTGTGAGAATATGGTTCTTAAATGTGAAATGACGGATTATATTTGTATTCTTCTTCAGCTTTCATTCTCAAACTTCCGCTGGTTCTCTCTTGTAGCAGGACGATTATCCTACTAGATTTCATTCTCAAACTCCCACTGTAGCAGGACGATTATCCTACTAGATTTCATTCTCAAACTCCCACTGTAGGAGGACGATGATCCTACTAGATTTTCAGCAACATGTAGTCGAGAAAATGGAAATGCGTTATGTCTCCATTTTACTTAGCCAATGACCAGGCACATCCGTCTTTGGCAGTGTACATGTATGATATGATTTGTTACTGCAGTACAGAGTGATTAAGAAACATGAATAAGAAACTCCCAACAATTTTGGTAAAATTGCCAAGATTAGCCTGGAACAGCAGCAAGTTGACAATGGAAACAAAGATATTCAACTACTAAACAAGTGTACTTTGTGTTTTCTTTTATGTACTTTCTTATTCAGCATTCATTCTCAAACTCCCACTGGATCTCTCTTGTAGCCGGACAATGGTCATACTAGATTTCCAGCAGGATATAGCTCAGAGAATATAAATGCGTTTTCCGCCATTGGTGCAAATAAAACGGCAACGCAACGAATTTCCATTCTCTGAACTACATCCTGCTGGAAATCTAATAGGACCCTGGTCCTGCTTCAAGAGAGATCTAGCGGGAGTTTGAGAATGAACGCTGAAGAAGATCATCTGTTAAAATAAACCAGGCACCATGTACAGAGTCAGTACGTCTTAGAAGGGCTGAGTTAAGATTTCTGAACGAACTTATTCTTCTAATGTTTTGGTCTTTGTGCTCAAGACAGCAACAGAACTACTCTTTTGTAATGTTCTAGTTGTAGCCCACTGCTCCAGTTCTTTGCTTCTCTCCTTCCCCCCCCCCCCCCCCCCCCCCCCCCCCCACATAAATCTTAGGTCTTCCATATGTTTGCTTAGCCTCTGGCATGTCCATCTTATGTTAGTTGTTGTCATTTTGTTTCCTTACGTAACACATGTTCTGCCCATCAATACAACGTTGACTTTTCCATCATCTTATGGTAGTTCTTGGTTAGAGTTTGTTTCCATACATAACACATGTGCTATCCTTCAACATTATGACTTTTTCATTATCCTATATTAAGATGGGAAGCATCTACATCATACTGATCGGGTCTCAACATCATTGGGCAGTTCAACATTATCTGCATGCCATGAGAACATCTTCAATAGAGACTGTTATAACTGTGTCTTGGTGAGTGTTCAAGTGGAAGTACTTCTTCTTCTGCGTTCATTCTCAAACTCCTGCAGATTAGCAGGAATGCGTTGTGTCATGGTTTACAGCATTTCTGCGATATCTGCGCCTTTCGGCCTTGACACATCCGACTTCAGCATGTCTTTGTGTCACTAACCCTATATGGGATAGGACAGGCAACTCCATCCCATAACCTCCTTAGTAGCCTTTTACGACATGCGTGGAAGGTAAACAGTGTTGCTATTCTTTGCTCCCCTTTCAGACCCCGACAAAAGTGGAAGTACGAAAAACTGTTTCAAGGACTATTTGACGTCTCTCTCGAGTACTGTAGGATTGACTTATTGGGAAATCACAACTCTTGATTGTTTAGCCTTGAGGAATCTGATTAGTGTGGGTACTGACAGCTTTGAACAGTGTAGGACAATTTGAAGCGGACACAAATAAAAGGAGAGGCCAGACTGTTTGCCCTCATCTCAAGATCTACTACTTTCATACTCACACTGCAGTGTGATCTTTGCACTGCTCAGCCATTTAAGAGTATTCAGTGTATGTCAAAAGGGTTGAAAGACAAAGGGGATTGACACTCGGGATAGCCCATGTGCGTGTGCTCTATCCATCAATGAAGTGGCATGTCACCTGCCTAGAGTACCACTGATAGAACGCAACTCCATAGCTCCAAGTGATTCATCTTCAAGGGATCTTTTAGAATATCCACTTTGTAAAAAAGATCATCATGAGCGGGGTATCAACCCACAAACTCTTTTGCACAAAGTAAACTGCTTAACCACTATACGTGAAGTATCTAACCAAAAAATTATACATAAAATCTGAGGAATGTGGCTAGATACGCTCCAGTGTCCAAAACAGTGATTCACTCATGTGACTAGATACGCTCCAGTGTCCAAAACAGTGATTCACTCATGTGGCTAGATACGCTCCAGTGCCCAAAACAGTGATTCACTCATGTGACTAGATACGCTCCAGTGTCCAAAACAGTGATTCACTCATGTGACTAGATACGCTCCAGTGTCCAAAACAGTGATTCACTCATGTGACTAGATACGCTCCAGTGTCCATAACAGTGATTCACTCATGTGACTAGATACGCTCCAGTGTACACAACAGTGATTCACTCATGTGACTAGATACGCTCCAGTGTTCGAAAATAGAAGTCTGCTCCTGTCAATATTATAAGAGTATCACACCACTCCCGTGCCCCCACTCCAGTAACCCTAGATAAAATAATTGGTTCAATTGTAACAATATACCATCACCGTGTTCATCTTGGGTTCAATATAATTAAATTATTATTTTTCAGTGTTTTCATTTATCACTGAATCACGTCATTGTTCATCTACCTCCTCGTGATGTTGATGTGCTTTTATCATGCGAGCTCTTGGTGGGTTCAAATCTTGTGAGAGTTGAACATCATATTCTTCACCATTCTGCATATTTCTTCAACTGAACTTAAGGACATGCATATATGTTTGTGTGCAAGTGTGTTTGTCTAGTTTAGTTGTGCTTGGATTAGAAACAGTTTGTAATTGTCTATTTGTGCTTGAGTTTGGAGACTACATTATGTAACTGTCAAGTTTGACTAGAAATTAGCAGCTTACATTACTATCTCATTTGTACATTTAGTTGGATTGAACTACCAAGAGAAAGTCATGAGATGACATCTGTACCACGGTTATTAACACTTGAAAAAATCCAGCTATGAGAAAGGTGTGCTTAAAGTAATAAAATATCAGTCATTTTGTAAATAAAACATGTCAATCTTTGTGTCGAAGGAGTTACTGAGTTATCTTGTTACATCAACTCATCCAAATGAACTCAAGATCCTGTTCTGCATACACAACCAAATGTATACTTAGAGATTACAGATTCAACGATTGTTGAAAAGGCAATTGTTGCGCCAGATATGTATGAATTAAAATTATTGTACATACAGACAATAAGTCCAGACTTGGGCTGTCCAGACTTCATTATTCGCAAAACAACATTTGGTCCACAACAGCATCTCTGCAAATAATGATGGTAGGGAACATATTGCAGTTGCTCACCGACATTATGTTTTTGGATAAATTATCCATGCAGTTTGTTGACTGGAGTTCAACATTTCAATTGCTTACATATCAGAGTGTAAGGATCAAACCAGCATTTATTGGTGTCTGGTGATTCTTTAGACATGCTTTTATCCAACAAAAATTTCGTTAATGACCGTCCTACAACTTTAAAAAATACTTAACGAATGTATTGCAGGGGCTATGATATACACTGTTCCTACAAAGATACCAACAGACCACAATATTTCACCTTAGAACAGGTAACTGCAGACTTTTCTGTCACCTTTACCCACTGAGGATCTCATACAGAGGAGAGACAGCAGACCTGGCCAGAGGATACAGATTTAACTCACGCCATCCCCCATGGATCTGGAAACCCAATTTACAATTTCTTTTCATGGCACCCATCCCCCTTTCAAATGCTGTGAACCCCAGAGAAATTATGGCTAACGTTGAGAACCACTACTTCTTATACAATATTTTTATGTTTAGTAGATTGCCATTGCTTTTCTTAACTGCCCAACTATCTGCATCAAAGTTCAAACCGTTTACATTGGGCTTCAGAAATAATCTCATTTCCTCCGCCCAATCACTAAAGCTTACATCTCTCACCAGCTACTGTTTGTATATCAACTTTATCATCCCACACAATACCATCTGTATAAAGACTTCGCTAATTTATTTCATCAACTTATCATCTCCCATTTTTGTAATTAACAACAATCCCATATTTTTGTTCCTCACAACACCGGGTCCAATCCCACCATTTATTTATTCCTTCGTGACAGTTGTCAATAATCCTATGTTCTATTTTTCTACCGAAATGTAACATGAAAATATATGTACATATTTTGTACATAATAATGTTTTGTCTCTGGATGTATTTGTTTAAATGTTTATGCTTTTTTTTTTTTGTAATATGCCGGGGAGAAATATTTTGAATTTTTGTTACGCTTATCAACCTGTGAGGTTTTTTTCCTCTTACTGTGTAACTTTTCATCATTTTTAGATTTTCCCATACTTTTTAGATGAACAGTTTAACTGTATCTTTCTCTAACCAATCCCAGATATGCTAGCTAAATAATTTTCCTGTGTACTGAATTTGTTATTGTCCTATAAGAGCTTCAATAGGACTATTTCTCCTATTTTCAAATAGGATAATAATTTTTTTATTGTTCTATAAGAGCTTCTTGTCCCATAAGTTTACTCCAATCAAATTTATTGAATTGGATTCTTATTGACACCAGAAAATCTATACTGCATGAATAGGATGTTTGATGTATGGCGATTGCTGAGTGAAATAATTTTTAGTAATGTTATTCTTCATCTGGGTTTATTACTCTTTGTAGATTAGCATAATGTAGTCTGGAGAATGGATTGCATTGTATCATAGTTTACACCTTTCTGCCGGACGTGTCCGACTTCAGCATGACTTCTGGATCACTTTGACCCTATGTGGCATGGGACAGCCAGTTCCACCCCATAACCTCCGCCTTAGTCGCCTCTTGCGACATGCATGGAAGGTAAACAGTGTTGCTATTCTCTTTTGCTCTCCTTTCAGAACCTGGCAACACACTGGCTATTTTTAGTAATGAGCTTTGCAGGTTCCCCTACATCTTGAACACTACGTGCTGGTTCCCCTACATCTTGAACACTACGTGCAGGTTCCCCTACATCTTGATTTAATGAGACTTGCATGTTCCCTACATCTTGAACACTACGTCAGGTTCCCTACATTTATTGGGGGGGGGGAATCATAGTTTATTAATACTTTTTCAGCAAAAGAGTGTTGTTTTTTTGTGGGTGTAACCGTGTGTGTAAAGTTAGGTCCTTGATTTTTTTTTTTTTTACAGTATTGGGGGGGGGTGTACAAAATTGACCAAAAAAGTATTGCAGTAATTGATCAGGTTCTTTCCCCCTCCCTTCCACACACACACACACACACACACAGGTAATTCTGTTATAAGCATGTATGTTATAACAAGACTACACTATATATCTATCTTCTCTGCAAGGCTTTTTTATGGCTTGTGTTTTATTTTGTATGGGTTTTCATCTCGACAGGTTGACAGGCATGTCTTTGTCTGTTGTGCTTCTTAAGAAAATGATTGACCTCATGTGCATGTTATGGTTTCTCTTCCATGTTCCAGTTTGTGTGCTTGTTGCTTTTTTATGTCAACTTTGTGTCTTGACCAGAAATGAGGATTCAGGACATGAAGTTTTGTGTGTATTTATTTTGTCAGATTTGATAAAGTTTGGGATTAATAAAATGAAAAGAATTACAGTAATATGGTTTGTTTTATAATTAGATATTGTATGTAACTGTGTTTGTATATTAGTGTGTAACTGTCATGAGATGTGTCTAAGACAAACACCATGTTAAATTGTCTTATAAATAATCAAAATGTCAAGGATGTCCCACAAAGTGGAGAGTCCAGCAGTCACAAAACAAAGAAGCAATAAATATATTATATTAAATAATAATTATATTAAATAATATATGCTACTGGTACAGCCTATACTATCACATATGAAAACGAATGTAAAAATAAATAACAAAGGAACAAGAACTTGTTCCACGTTACTGTCCTATAGGGACCTTTTTTCAAAAACTGAAAACAAGAACACAAAAATTATTTTATTATTCAAAAAATATATATAATATATGAAATAAAGATCAAGCTAATAAAATATTTTGGACACATTAAAAGATATGACACCTTGTTGAAAACCGTAGGCCTACATGAGGGCAAAGGCAAGCGAGTAGGAGGTAGACAGAGATACAAGTGGGAGAGTAACATCACAAGTTGGACAGGTTACATCCTAGTAGATTGCACCACCAAAACAAGAGACGGGATTTTAGAGATCTGTTGCAGCCAACCTTCGTTGCGGAGACGGCACTTAAGGACGATGAATAATAGCTAAGAGAGAGTTCACTGTAGCGGTAATAGTAGCATTGTAGCTGTAATAGTAGCATTGTAGCAGCAATAGTAGTAGCATTAAGTGTAGTAGTAATAGTTTTGGTTTGAAAACCCCAGGAATTACGAGCGATTAGCTCTTACTTCCTATGTGCAATGAGGAGGTTCCTGAGCTTTCTTTCATAACCAGGAGGTTTCACTTTTCGGCTTAGAGCAATGCCTATTGAAGGGGCTTTCTACTCAGGTGGGGTACATGAGGTGAGACGAGGCGAGCTGATAATTTGCTTGGGGAACCCATTGGGAAACCAGGAGGTTTCGGCTTAGTGCTTTGCCACACACGTCGGGGGTCTGAGATTTCACCGGTGCATTTTTCACGCACTCACCTCGTCTACTTGAGATGGCCTTCCGACCCATCGCCAGGCAATGTCTGTGTATTTTTACTCTTCACAATTGCGTATATTACCCAAAGAGGTAGAGAAAATACGAATCTCGGACAAGGAGCTTCGCAGTGGGCCCTTAGGTACTGAATCCAATTCTCTCTGTATGAACCGTGTTGGACAACCGCCGACAGTCAAGTTGCGCTAGATTTGCAGTATCATTAGATACTTGCGCCCCACCCTCTACGTTGCCCCCAGTGTTCAGATTCCGAGTCTCAACGCTACTTCGGTCAGGCATTTGAATAATGCTCTCCCAGACATTTGTTAAATGCTTGTGTGTGCATGGGGAACTGTATTCAAAGCTTTCTTCCATACCCAGGAGTGCATGTTCGAGTTGGTGTATCCAGTACTGAGTCATGACTCCTACTTTGAATGGGGTCAATTGTGATGGAATATGTGGGCTTCTGTGTGTTCTCGAGCATGGACAGCACTTGCGCCAGTCGTTCTCGTGCTGGACCACCGTAGCACCGTTGACACTTAATCGACTTAGTACACTACTCTGCCCTCTAGCGCGTGACCTTTTCCAGATCCGATGTTTACTTCTAAGATCACTGTATGTTAGGGACATTGACATTGGTCGCCCCTCCAATGTCTCTACTTTCTAAACCTGCCAAGACTGAATGCACAGATACTTTTCATATGTTGGAGTCCAGGGGCAGAGACGTAGCACTGTTGAAGACATTATTCGGAGGCAGAGTCCATGGGCAGAGACGTAGCACTGTTGAAGACATTATTCGGAGGCAGAGTCCATGGGCAGAGACGTAGCACTGTTGAAGACATTAGTCGGAGGCAGAGTCCAGGGGCAGAGACGTAGCACTGTTGAAGACATTAGTTGGAGGCAAAGTCCAGGGGCAGAGACGTAGCTCTGTTGAAGACATTAGTTGGAGGCAGAGTCCAGGGGCAGAGACGTAGCACTGTTGAAGACATTAGTCGGAGGCAGAGAGCAAGAGGTATGGCAGAGATGCAAGTGGAAGGAAACATCATGAGGTGGACAGTGTAAGGGTTGTCAAAGAGAACCACTGTGACACGAGACAAGATGTAGAAGGTCCGTCGCAACCGACCTTCAGTTCGGAGACGGTACCTAATAACAATGACATCCTTGTTAATACCTATTTTGTACCCCGTGCCACATCATTACTATGTGTGTGCAGTCTCGGGTCCCAATCATATATGTCCCAGGTGTGTGTGTGTTCGTCCATCTCAAGTGATGATGACCATTTTTACATCCACTTGTGAAAATTCAGTTAGAATTATGACTATGCGTAATAGTTCGTAGATGGCTAATGAGCCCTATTCGAGCTGTAAATGTTCTTGGACAGTTCAGACATGGAATGTCGCCTGTAGGCGGATTTTGATCTATCCGTGACTTTCTAGCTACTCTCCGTTGTTGGACTGCAGCATTTCTCCTTTTTTCACAAGATGATTCGCTCTTTTTGATTGTAGAGTTCCATGTTGATATATTTTGTGCAAGTTCTTCCCATGTGTCTTGGTCTACTTCAAACACTTTCAGCGAGATCTTTAACAAGTCCTTGTAGCGCTTCTTTTGACCACCTTGAGATCGTTTACCCTTCTCCAGCTCACCATAGAGAAGTATCTTTGGTAGGTGATAGTCTGGCATACGTACCAAATGACCTGCTCAACGAATCTCTCTGTATCACATTTGTTGCATCACATTTGCCCCAAGTAACGTCCCAGCTACATCCGATGTACAATCAGGGGAGATTCAAAAATACGTCAACGCCATTAACAGATCTTATCTGCAAAATCTTCCACTGTTCATATTAGTGACACACAAAGCAAAAGCATATGTTCTATCAAGGGAATTCCCGATAACCATCATTGCACAGCACTGAAAGCGCAATATAATGAACGCATTCAAACAACCGGGATCCTGCACGCCGTCTTCTTATTTGATTAAGTTGTTGACACTTGTCCGTGGAACCTATTTGTGTAACCCCGTGTCATTTAAAATGCAAATACATCGTGCATGTCCAAGTTTTGCCGCCAAATATTAGCTCATAAGCAGATGTTGTGGTTACTCTAGGCGCCATGGTTCATGTTTTATGTATAAGGCCATGTACAAATTAATTTATTGAATAGAAGGTTTGAAATGGTATGGTCTATTGAAGGGGTCGGCAACCTATGGCACGCGTGCCACACTTGGCACGCCAAGTAATTTCAAATGGCACGCAGACTCTTCACATGTGATGAATCTGGACTCATTCACATTCTTCTTGATATGTGATGTTGGCACTCTGAATAATTTGAAACCTTAAGTTGGCACACAGTTAGCAAAAGGTTGCCGACCCCTGGTCTATTGTATACACACACATGATCAACTGAGCAACTAAACAATGAACAAAATAAACTGCTTTTCGCAGACGACCAGAGTCTCATATACGAAAGCGAAGAACTACTACCAAATCATGTTATCTCACTATCCGCCTTACACATAGACAATATAGAGGTAAAACAAGTAACAGAGTTCAAATATATCGGTAATATTTTTTACAGAAAATGGAAGCGTCGATAGAGAGATAGAAACAAGATGTAAAAAAGGCAAATGCAGTAACATACCAACTGTCACCACTACTTCTTCATCCCAGGATGAGATGGAAGGTAAAAGACAAATGATTTACACTATGTTCTTACCAACACCGTGTTACCAGTGTCAGACCTGGTCTCTCTCATCGTCACATTACAGAAAGATAGGGACATGTGAGATGAAATGCTTGAGGAAAGCTGCAGGGGTCACCAGGCTTGATAGATTGTGAAATGAAGACATCAGGGAAAGAATAGGTATACTAATTTGCACAGAGTACATAGAAAGGCAGCAGATCAAGTGGTTTAGCCACATTATGAGAATGCATCACAAGTTGCCAGTACAAACATATAACCAAATGAGATCAGGGTACAAATCCAGAGTAAGACCACGGAAAAGATGGATAGAAAACGTCAGGGACATCCTGAACAAGCACGGTCATAGCACAGCCGAGGCCACACATCTGGCTTTAGAACACAAGCTCGAGCTCCAATCACCCCTACGCTTAACGGCAAGAGTGGATCACAAACCACCTTGGAAAATACAATAGACAACACCTGGGAAAAGACAATAGACAATTAACAAAAGATCAACTGAGAAAAAAAATTGGATCGAAAATAGCATAGGTATTATATATATATATATATAACAGGCAAACAGACAGACAGGTAGGTAAATAGATAGGTACATCAGATCAGACTAGGTACGTATCGATCACTGGTTTAACAAAACCAATAACAATAGTACATTTTCCCATTTTAACAGAACCACTAACAATAGTACATTATCCTATTTTAACAAAACCAGTAAAAATAGTACAGTATCCTGTTATTGTAATAAAACCGGTAACAATAGTATATATAACCACATGGTCAGAGGGTGTCCGACAAAGTGGATGGTGCCGCAGTAACCTAATGAACAAATAGTCAAGCAAAATGAATTAAACAGGTTACTAAAACACTTACCTAGCCTATTAATAAAAATATATTTTTAAAAGTATATATAAAAAAACATACAATAAAACTAAACAGGACAATTCTCCACGTATCGGCTCAAATTGAACCTTTTTCAATTTTTTTGACAAACAACAGAAAACAACAAAATAAAAAACAAAATAGATGACTAGATTTCATCAAGCCCCGTCTCCATAACGCAGGGATGGCAACGCATCTAGTAAAAGAGAAAATGCGTGCATTCATCATAAACAAACCGAAAGTGGGAAATTAGAGGCACTATAGATGTAGTTGGGATGTTTATAATGAGTGCAAGAATAATAAAAGAAAAAGATAAGAAAAATACCCCTTATGTCACTTTATCAGACAGGCAGGTTTTAAGAACATAGTCACAACAGGCACGACTGAAGGGAACAGAGACAGATGGGGACGTGAGAAAATATTCATGTGACAACCTAGCAAGGCTTGGAAACAACGATCCTGATAACAATACTGTGAACAGAGAACCATGGTCACCTACGCCAACCAGAATGGCATATGATAATGATAAATCTAGTCATCTATTTTGCTTTTTATTTTGTTGTTTTCTGTTGTTTGTCTCTTGAAAAAGGTTCAATTTGAGCCGATACGTGGAGAATTGTCCTGTTTAGTTTTATTGTATGTTTTTTATATATACTTTCTTAAATATATTTTTATTAATAGGCAAGGTAAGTGTTTTAGTAACCTGTTTAGTTCATTTTGCTTGACTAACAATAGTATATTATCCTGTTATTGTAATAAAACCAGTAACAATAGTACATTATCCTATTATTGTAATAAAACCAGAAACAATAGTACATTATCCTATTATTGTAATAAAACCAGTAACAATAGTACATTATCCTGTTATTGTAATAAAACCAGTAACAATAGTACATTATCCTGTTATTGTAATAAAACCAGTAACAATAGTACATTATCCTATTATTGTAATAAAACCAGTAACAATAGTACATTATCCTGTTATTGTAATAAAACCAGTAACAATAGTACATTATCCTATTATTGTAATAAAACCAGAAACAATAGTACATTATCCTATTATTGTAATAAAACCAGTAACAATAGTACATTATCCTGTTATTGTAATAAAACCAGAAACAATAGTACATTATCCTGTTATTGTAATAAAACCAGTAACAATAGTACATTATCCTGTTATTGTAATAAAACCAGAAACAATAGTACATTATCCTATTATTGTAATAAAACCAGTAACAATAGTACATTATCCTGTTATTGTAATAAAACCAGAAACAATAGTACATTATCCTAGTCATCGCTTCTTGGTTTTGTTATTGCGGCATTCTCCACATTATCGGATATCCTCTGACAGTTGAACAACTTGCGCTAGAGTCCTATAGAGTGTATACATATATATTAGTAGTAGTAATACTAGTAGTAGTGGTAGTGGTGGTAAAAGTAATAGTAGTAGCTGTGATAGTCGATTGTATCACCCATCGATTATAATATAGTGTCTCAGCAGTCTGCTGTAGCGGTATTGTATCTGCGGTGCAGTATCTCAATGTATTGTAAACATTGCGTATGTGGTACTACGTCTTGGCATGCTGTGCCAATACTGTACCTGTAACACAGTTTGCGATAATAATTATGTATATTTATAACTACATTTATAACTATTATTATTCCATCACTCTGCTACCAGTGTCAAACCTGGACAATGACAGCACAAAACAAAAGAAAAATAGTGACAGCAGAAATGACATGTCTAGGAAGAATACTCGGAGTGTCATTAAGAGATAGAATTAGTTAAAAACGATATCATAAGACAGATGACCAAAACAATACCAGTATTGGAACACATCAATAGACAACAGATCAAGTGGTTTTCACACGCTTCCAGACTACCGACAGATAGCATGACACAAATGGCCATGACACATAGACAATAACGGTTATAAAACCAGAGGCAGAACATGTAAAAAATGGATCACAGAAATCAAAGAAGCCACAGAAACAAGCTTACAAACAGCACACAAGAAGGCCATCTCCAGAGAACTCTTCTACCCCTGACGCTGCAAGGCAAACAAAGGCCACAGCGTATAGATAAATTTATAACTACATTCAGTCTGAAATAGACTCGAACATTTTCGGCGTTCATGAATGAATACATCTGAAAGAATCAGATCAAGTTGTACATTTCAAAACGTGTTACCATCTGACCCGCTCGTGTGTGTATATATATATATATATATATATATATATATATATATATATATATATATATATATATATATATATATATATATATATATATATATATATATATATATATATATATAGAGAGAGAGAGAGAGAGAGAATATCCACACAAGGCTAGAGATACGATCAGAAGACCAACAGGGAAACTCTGCAATAATTATGATGCAGAAATTCAAGCAGTTAGGGTAGCAACTGAAAAAAACTGCTGAATTCCAATCCTGATCCAGCAGGAGTTTGAGAATGAACGCTGAAGAAGATCTCTGTTTCTTCTACCCTCGACTGTTCCCTGCAAGATTGGGGGTTTTTTTTGGGGGGGGGGGAACAACTAATCATGTCAACATATGTTCACACCATGCAAGGTTTCTTAATTTTACTATTGATAGTTGGGAGTCATGTGAGCATGTGAGATTATCTAATGCACTGTTTCCCAACCTTTTTTCTACCATGCCCCACCTGTCTTTTTAAAATTCTGATGGCTTCCTATGTAACATATGCATATTTTTAATGTTTAAAAATTGGATTATTCCCCAAAACTTTTTCGAAATTGTCCACCTGACTTACTCTGTGGGGCGTGCTCCCCACGTTAGGAAACCCTGCCGTAGCCCGTCATGGACATATGGGTACACATTGGACCACATTGTGCTTGCTACACAATCTTTCAGCAATTTATATCTTCAATGATGCGGATTAATGAAGAAAAATCTTGTTTTGTCCAGTCCTTGATATTGGCTGTCCAAGCTTTTATTTGACCTCTGCTTCCTCCACCTTCGACGGTTCCCTGCAGTGTTGTTTTGCCACGGAATCATATCGGCAGACATGTCCAAACCATGCACGTTTTTGTCGTCATTAACAACACATTGGACTATCCTGTATCGAAAAGGGCACGGTCCTACATAACACCGCGAACATTTCTTCACAAATATTTCATTTATCTTTACAAAAGGGAGGGTGCGGGATCTTCAATCAGAGAAGGTCAAGGACGAATTGCTATCCAATCGGATATTTTATCTTACGTGAGAAGCTTTCTCGTCGTTTGAAGATTTTGTTTCGTTTTTTTCTTTTAATCATTTTCTTCTAATCTAATTTTTAAAAAGTGGAAGGGACGCGACACAAGACGGCGACGTCCAATCAAAACAAGTCGCTTACACCAGCAGCCATTATTGATTGAGAGCCGGTGGCGTGGACTTTGAAATTGTGTTATAGAATCGGACCTATAAGTGTTCCATGTCACACCCTCACTCCCAACACCTTTTTTCTCAATATTACTTCTGCTGCTCCCCCAAATTCTAAGAATTACCAACAAAAAAAAAGAGACCTATTTATTCATTCGGTTTTTCCAAGCAAATGTAATGTGTTTCACTATCTTTACACAAACAAATGAAAATATAGGCATATAAAACACGGGTTTCTAGAAACAAGGATTCATGACAAGGATTTGAAACGTCACGATAACAGCTCGTTATAAATAACAATTGATTAGTTTCTTTACAATGTCAACATTTTCTAGATATACTAGAGAAAATAACCCCGCAGGACGTTACTGTTAATTTGAAAAAATGTTCACCTAGCTCAAAATATTCTACAACACTCATAAGTATTGTATTTGTAAGTTATTCATCTATCCCAAAGTGATGTTTGTTATTGGTCTATCACAAAGTGATGTTTGTTATTGGTCTATCACAAAGTGATGTTTGTTATTGGTCTATCACAAAGTGATGTTTGTTATTGGTCTATCCCAAAGTGATGTTTGTTATTGGTCTATCACAAAGTGATGTTTGTTATTGGTCTATCACAAGTGATGAGGTCTGTTATTCGTCTACCAGAAGTTATGAGGTCTGTTATTCGTCTACCAGAAGTTATGAGGTTTGTTATTCGTCTACCAGAAGTGATGAGGTCTGTTATTCGTCTACCAGAAGTGATGAGGTCTGTTATTCGTCTACCAGAAGTGATGAGGTCTGTTATTCGTCTACCAGAAGTGATGTTTGTTATTCGTCTTTCACCTAAACACAGATAGTACATTTTTCTTCTTCTTTCGTTCACTTGAAACATGCCTATATCTGTAATTCTGTCTCCTGAATAAATTACACTGTCTTTTATAGTTCTTACACTGGCCCATCGAGCTATGATTCCAGTGTTGTTTCATCTGGCAAATATGTTTGCCTTAGCGTTTCATACTCAGAACACTCTTGAAGTATATCTTTTGGCATCCAGCCAAAAGGCTGCCCGAACCACTGATCTTTCCTGAGGTGTAACAACAGCACCTGACGACAGCAAATCAGCTTTCTTTTTGCCTCGAACTCCCACTTGTCCAGGTTCAAAAATAAGAGCCCATCTCCAACCTCAACCCTCTTAATATCTCAGTCCATTGTTCACGAGCGAGACTCTTTTGTACTTTCATAATCATACTCATCGAGTCACTCAGGATACAGGTCCACAGAGCCCACTGTGAGCTGACCCATTCTAATGTCATATTCGCCGCCATGATCTCCATAGTCATACTACTCGTAGTCACAGCAAAAGCTCCACTCTCTTCCCTAACACTTTTCCCCACACATTGAGCTGTGAAGGCCTACGCACCACAAACATATCGAACCACCGATCCCTCTATGTATATAATCACATCCACTGCACAGGAGTTCTCATTGACCAACGCTTGCACCTCAGCCGCCACTTGCCCCCATTCCTTGCTTGCCGTATCAGGTGTTAGTATAACTCTTCTTCTTCTTCTTAATGTTTCTTCAGTCAGATATCAGGTTACTGCGCCAATAGCTTCAATGAATTGTGTGATCCGCTTCAGGTCATCCATGGAACCCCTCAAGTCTGGAACTAGTGCCGTCTTAGTAGGCCATGTTTTCTCCTTCTTGGTAGAGTTGACAGGCATGAAGAATGTGTTCTGCGGTGTCTGGGCTCAGTCCACAGTTGCAAAGGTCTGTCTTGCCAATCTTCAACTTTCGGAATATGTGACTTCTCAGTCTGTTATGGCCAGTTCTCGTTATTATAACCCTGAAAGAAGTTTTGCAATCCATGGGCTGGCGTATCCATTCCGCATCTGCAGCTACATCCTGCAACCTACACACGCTTTGTATGATATCATCTGCCCGTTCCATCCACAATTTTCTTCTGTTCATTCTACTACCTTTGACTTTGATTTCGGGATGTAAAGGATGTTCTTTATCCGTATTTATTTGAAGGTACTCTTTTGCACGGCAATAGTAGTATATAAGGCGCATTACGAGAAGCTTTTTCCTACCGCAAAGATTATATAGGGATTAATCTGGCGCAAAGACATAATAAGGATTAATTCTGAGGAAGGCGGTGGTTGGTGGAGCTTATTTTAGGGTTTTCTTGAATTTTTATTTAAATTTGAGAAGTCATTTTTTTTTTATTTTGATCTAGATTTTAAGGTTAATTATCTAGTATTTTCTTCTTGTTATATAAATAAATTGTCAAAAGGGTAAGGGCGAGTCGTCTCTACATACACAAATGATTCTCAAAAACCGTCTACCTCTTCTGTAATGTAGGTGTTGGTAGAATACACATGTCGGTTATTGCCAGGTCGGGTGTTACATGTGATAAGTCTCCTTGGTATTATAGATAAAAGGGGAATACATAATGATCACATATATACAAGCAACCATAGAGAAAACATGAAGCTTTTTGAGTTGTGTTGAATAGGTTTTTTATTCAGGTTTTCCATTGTTTTAAATGAACATACATATATAATTAGCATGAAAATTGGATTTATGTATACTTTATTTGTAACATATATTCATATAGGCATAACACTCGTTAGTAGTCACATAGTTCAAGGAAATACCCGTTGTTTACATATATACATACAAAGCTTAGATAAAACATGAAGATTTGAATAGTTTATTTCATGTTATGACAGGGTCGTCCACCTAAGTTAACATAAAAACGCTTTGATGATAGGCATAAAGTTCATATAATTTATACATATATACAGACAAACATAGTACCCTTTTAGGCCTCTATTCGGCGTTTACACAAATATACAAAAAAAGTTAATATGCAAATTGTGCTTATGCAGGTTTTATTAGTAGCATACATTCATATATACATGAAATAACACCAGTTGGTAGGCACATAACTTAGGGAAATACATTATGCTTACACATATACCTTAAAAACATAGATAAAATATGAAGAGTTTGAGTGGTGTAATTCATATGTTCGTCTTGGGATGGAGTCCCATAACATGAAAATATGTTTTATTAATAATAGAGTGGTGGTTTAAATAGATAAAAAGGGTTTACAGAGGTTGGCCAGGCCTCATATAATGCTATATATATTATTATATACATGAAATAAGGATTAATAACTGTCGTAGAATTAGATTTTGTGTCAGATATTCAGGGGAATAGTCGAGATGTCATCGGTCTGTACCTGTTGCTTTATGTAGAAATAGGACAGTGCGGCTCTATCTTGTTCGTATGTGTAAACGGCTGACTTGTGAACTTTGAAACCTACATTCTTACAGCCGTGTGCCTTTTGTGTGCTTAAAACAGCTAAAAATATGTTTCTGTCAAATGTGTTATGTTGATGACTCAACCCTTTAGTCGATATCTTATTATAGTCACCAAAGCAAAAATACGTTTACTACAAAGAGCTATAATACCCTTTCCTGAATATTCGAGTTTGAATAAGCCTGGACATCTTTTATCAAAGACTCTAACTTCGAGGCAGTGTGGACACTCTTTCGGAGGACTGAGGGGCCTTTCTGTATGCAAACAAGCTACAGGTTGATACTCAAGCACTTGATAAATTTCGGTTACCACCAACCCATGATCAAGATACCATTTTAACAATGGTGTAGCTAGTAGAATTATTTTTTTTACCGAAATAGCTACCGATCAATGTACGTCTAGGCGTCGTTAATAGATTATGCCCTTCTGCATATCTCTGCATTAGAGGACCAATGTCTGCTCTAGTAACATCTATATTTTTGAATATAGGTGTCATTTCAGCAAAGTGAGCCTTCAGGGGTTCTGGTCCGTGGATATCGCACTCGACTAATCCAAATAAGGTCTCGTCAGTGACAGAAACCAGAATCTGCTGAACCGATAACGGGTATTTTTCAATAAAATAGTCCCCCGAGCGGAAGGTTCCGAAGTGGTGAACACCGAACAAGTCTAGACAAGTTCTAATACCATTGAGGAAGATAACTTGAGACAACACAGTGGAACTAATTCTGTGCTAACGCGAATAGATAACAACATAGCCCAAAAATAATCAGCAAGGGTAACAAACAACACGAAAACGATAGAAAATAAACAAAATTAACTATAAAACTAAGATTAAAATATAGAATTTTAATGGAACCAGGTTAAAAGGGTTTATCTAGTTGTGAATAGTATTAGCATGTGAGGAAACACATCTAAAACACTTCAAATGTTTATATGAGAACCAGGTTTGTAGACAGAGAGAGATTGCTACTCATCACGACAATTTGGTTTATAGCAAGACATGACAGCACGTAATAAACACAGAATCTAGGTACTTGTAACAGCAAAATAGAAGATGTAGAGAACTTTCGTTGTAGGCGGAGAGGGCCCCTCAGCACATAGGACAATTCACTTATTTAACAAGACATCACAACCGAAAATAAACACAGAATTTAGGCGCATGTAGCAATATAAGAAAAGATATATAGAGATTTTGAGAAAAATTATTGTTGGCGGCCTTTCATGACAACAAACTTATATAACAGAACGCAAAGAACGGAGACACCAGATGGTACTACATTAAACAAACACAAAACAATCAAAAATAGGACAATGGTAGACACGTCACTCTTAACCACAACCTATGGTTAAAAGGTAACATACACCAGTATAAATAAATTATATCTGTAATTAACATTACAGACATTAAATAAACATCTTTTATTTCACTAGTAGTAGCCAACAGCAAAGTTATAAATCCGGTTCAACTCATTTAGTAGGACATAATAAGATCGCTATTTTGTATTATATTAAGAAGACCATCGAATTATATTATAGTAGATCTTGTAGAGAAATATACCCTGTATACAAAACACGCATTTACATCAGTAAATAAATATAAATGAAATTGATTTATGTCATATGCCCGTGATGTTGGTGAAAAATGTTATTATTTCCCTTTACTAACACTACTTATATTTTTTGTGCAAGGGGATATAATCACATTTTTATGATAAACTTCATATTTATCTTTTTTCGCCTCTAGGCAACCAGCCTTTAAAAACATTTGTTATGGTCACAGATACTGAGTCGTCGTTTTTTAGACTTACAAGACAAAACTTCCTATTTTTATGTAGAAACAGGGTTCATTTTACATAGTTGCATATGTCAAACTGTATATTTTTCACTTTATAAAACGAAGCACGCCGCTATTAAAACGATTCCGTATGATAAACTTCATATTTATCTCTTTTCGCAACTAGGCAAAGGCATTAAAAAACATTTGTTATAGTCACAGATATGGATTCGTGGTTTTCTAGACCTACAAGACAAAACTTCCTATTTTATGTAACAACAGGGTTCATATTACATAGTTGGATATGATAAAGTGTATATGTTTCACGTTTTAAAAACTAAGCAAGCCGCTTTCAAAACTGTTCCATGTGATAAACTTCATAATTAGCACAATTCACAACTAGGTAACCCAATTTTAACAAATTTTGTTATGGTCACAGATATTGGGTGGTGGTTTTCTAAACACACAAGACAAATGTTCCCTGTTTTATGTAATAAAAGTGTTCATATTATATATTTGTATATGAGAAACTGTATATTTTTCACGTTTTAAAACTAAGCAAACCGATTTTAAAACGGTTGAAAATGATAAAATTCCTATTTAGCTCTTTTGAGAAATTGGTAAAATGCCTTCAACACATTTTGTTATGGTTACAGACATTGGAGGGTGGTTTTCTAGACTTATACGCCAAATCTTCTTATTTTTTATGTAACAACAGAGTTCATATTACACATTTGTATGTGACACACTGTATATTTTTCACGTTTTAAAACGAAGCAGGCCGCTTTTAAAATGGTTCCAGGTGACACACTTCATATTTAGCTCTATTCACAACTAGGCAACACACCTTGCACACATTTTGTTATAATCACAGACAGTGTATGGTGGTTTTCTAGACTTACAAGACACATGTTCCTATTTGTATGTTAACAACAGTAGTCAAATTACATATTTGCATATGACAAACTGTATATTTTTCACTTTTTATAACGAAGCACGCCGCTATTAAAACGATTCCGTATGATAAACTTCATATTTATCTCTTTTCGCAACTAGGCAAAGGTCTTTAAAAACATTTGTTATGGTCACAGATATGGATTCGTGGTTTTCTAGACCTACAAGACAAAACTTCCTATTTTTATGTAACAACAGGGTTCATATTACATAGTTACATAGGACAAATTGTATATTTTTCACGTTTTAAAAACTAAGCAAGCCGCTTTAAAAACTGTTCCATGTGATAAACTTCATAATTAGCACAATTCACAACTAGGTAACCCAACTTTAACACAGTTTGTTATGGTCACAGATATTGGGTGGTGGATTTCTAAACACACAAGACAAATGTTCATTGTTTTATGTAATAAAAGTGTTCATATTATATAGTTGCATATGAGAAAATGTATATTTTTTCACGTTTAAAACTAAACAAGTCGATTTTAAAACGGTTGAAAATGATAAACTTCCTACTTAGCTCTTTTGAGAAATTGGTAAACTGCCTTTAATACATTTTGTTATGGTTACAGACATTGGAGGGTGGTTTTCTAGACTTATACGCCAAATCTTCTTATTTTTATGTAACATCAGGGTTCATATTACACATTTGCATGTGACACACTGTATATTTTTCACGCTTTAAAAATAAGCAGGCCGCTTTTAAAATGGTTCCATGTGACACACTTCATATTTAGCCCTATTCACAACTAGGCAACACACCTTTCACACATTTTGTTATAATCACAGACATTGGATGGTGGTTTTCTAGACTTACAAGACACATGTTCCTATTTGTATGTTAACAACAGTATTCAAATTACATATTTGCATATGACAAACTGTATATTTTTCACTTTTTATAACGAAGCACCCCGCTATTAAAACGATTCCGTATGATAAACTTCATATTTATCTCTTTTCGCAACTAGGCAAAGGTCTTTAAAAACATTTGTTATGGTCACAGATATGGATTCGTGGTTTTCTAGACCTACAAGACAATACTTCCTATTTTTATGTAACAACAGGGTTCATATTACATAGTTACATATGACAAATTGTATATTTTTTACGTTTTAAAAACTAAGCAAACCGCTTTAAAAACTGTTCCATGTGATAAACTTCATAATTAGCACAATTCACAACTAGGTAACCCAACTTTAACACAGTTTGTTATGGTCACAGATATTGGGTGGTGGTTTTCTAAACACACAAGACAAAGGTTCATTGTTTTATGTAATAAAAGTGTTCATATTATATATTTGCATATGAGAAAATGTATATTTTTTCACGTTTTAAAACTAAACAAGTCGATTTTAAAACGGTTGAAAATGATAAACTTCCTACTTAGCTCTTTTGAGAAAATGGTAAACTGCCTTTAATACATTTTGTTATGGTTACAGACATTGGATGGTGGTTTTCTAGACATATAAGCCAAATCTTCTTATTTTTATGTAACAACAGGGTTCATATTACACATTTGCATGTGACACACTGTATATTTTTCACGTTTAAAAACGAAGCAGGTCGCTTTTAAAACTGCTCCATGTGACACACTTCATATTTAGCTCTATTCACAACTAGGCAACACGCCTGTCAAACAGTTTGTTATAGTCACGGACATTGTATGGTGGTTTTCTAGACTTATAAGCCAAAGCTTCTTATTTTATGTAACAACAGGGTTCATATTACACATTTGCAAATGACACACTGTATATTTTTCACGTTTTAAAACGAAGCAGGCCGCTTTTAAAACGGCTCCATGTGACACACTTCATATTTAGCTCTATTCACAACTAGGCAACACGCCTTTCACACAGTTTGTTATAGTTACAGACATTGTATGGTGGTTTTCTAGACTTACAAGACACATGTTCCTATTTGTATGTTAACAACAGTATTCAAATTACATATTTGCATATGACAAACTGTATATTTTTCACTTTTTATAACGAAGCACGCCGCTATTAAAACGATTCCTTATGATAAACTTCATATTTCTCTCTTTTCGCCCTAGGCAAACCTCCTTTAAAACATTTTGTTCTGGTCACATATATTGAGTGGTGGTTTTCTAGACTTAAAGACAAAGGCTCCAATTTTATGTAACAACAGGATTCATATTACATATTTGCATGTGACTCACTGTATATTTTTCACGTTTTAAAACTAAGCAGGCCGATTTTAAAAATGTTTCATGTGATAAACTTCATAATTAGCACAATTCACAACTAGGTAACCCAACTTTAAGACATTTTGTTATGGTCACAGATATTGGGTGGTGGTTTTCTAAACAAACAAGACAAAGGTTCCTTTTTTTATGTAATAAAAGTGTTTCTATTATATATTTGCATATGAGAAACTGTATATTTTTTCACGTTTTAAAACTAAGCAAGCCGATTTTAAAACGGTTGAAAATGATAAACTGCATATTTAGCTCTTTTGAGAAATTGGTAAACTGCCTTTAACACAGTTTGTTATGGTTACAGACAGTGGATGGTGGTTTTCTAGACTTATAAGCCAAATCTTCTTATTTTTATGTAACAACACGGTTCATATTACACATTTGCATATGACATACTGTATATTATTCACGTTTTAAAACGAAGCAGGCCGCTTTTAAAACGGTTCCATGTGACACACTTCATATTTAGCTCTATTCACATCTAGGCAACACGCCTTTCAAACATTTGTTATAGTCACATACATTGTATGGTGGTTTTCTAGACTTACAAGACACATGTTCCTATTTGTATGTTAACAACAGTATTCAAATTACATATTTGCATATGACAAACTGTATATTTTTCACTTTTTAATAGCTAAAAAGTGAAAAATATACAGTTTGTCATATGCAAATATGTAATTTGAATACTGTTGTTAACATACAAATAGGAACATGTGTCTTGTAAGTCTAGAAAACCACCATACAATGTATGTGACTATAACAAATGTTTGAAAGGCGTGTTGCCTAGATTTGAATAGAGCTAAATATGAAGTGTGTCACATGGAACCGTTTTAAAAGCGGCCTGCTTCATTTTAAAACGTGAATAATATACAGTATGTCATATGCAAATGTGTAATATGAACCGTGTTGTTACATAAAAATAAGAAGATTTGGCTTATAAGTCTAGAAAACCACCATCCACTGTCTGTAACCATAACAAACTGTGTTAAAGGCAGTTTACCAATTTCTCAAAAGAGCTAAATATGCAGTTTATCATTTTCAACCGTTTTAAAATCGGCTTGCTTAGTTTTAAAACGTGAAAAAATATACAGTTTCTCATATGCAAATATATAATAGAAACACTTTTATTACATAAAAAAAGGAACCTTTGTCTTGTTTGTTTAGAAAACCACCACCCAATATCTGTGACCATAACAAAATGTCTTAAAGTTGGGTTACCTAGTTGTGAATTGTGCTAATTATGAAGTTTATCACATGAAACATTTTTAAAATCGGCCTGCTTAGTTTTAAAACGTGAAAAATATACAGTGAGTCACATGCAAATATGTAATATGAATCCTGTTGTTACATAAAATTGGAGCCTTTGTCTTTAAGTCTAGAAAACCACCACTCAATATATGTGACCAGAACAAAATGTTTTAAAGGAGGTTTGCCTAGGGCGAAAAGAGAGAAATATGAAGTTTATCATAAGGAATCGTTTTAATAGCGGCGTGCTTCGTTATAAAAAGTGAAAAATATACAGTTTGTCATATGCAAATATGTAATTTGAATACTGTTGTTAACATACAAATAGGAACATGTGTCTTGTAAGTCTAGAAAACCACCATACAATGTCTGTAACTATAACAAACTGTGTGAAAGGCGTGTTGCCTAGTTGTGAATAGAGCTAAATATGAAGTGTGTCACATGGAGCCGTTTTAAAAGCGGCCTGCTTCGTTTTAAAACGTGAAAAATATACAGTGTGTCATTTGCAAATGTGTAATATGAACCCTGTTGTTACATAAAATAAGAAGATTTGGCTTATAAGTCTAGAAAACCACCATACAATGTCCGTGACTATAACAAACTGTTTGACAGGCGTGTTGCCTAGTTGTGAATAGAGCTAAATATGAAGTGTGTCACATGGAGCAGTTTTAAAAGCGACCTGCTTCGTTTTTAAACGTGAAAAATATACAGTGTGTCACATGCAAATGTGTAATATGAACCCTGTTGTTACATAAAAATAAGAAGATTTGGCTTATATGTCTAGAAAACCACCATCCAATGTCTGTAACCATAACAAAATGTATTAAAGGCAGTTTACCATTTTCTCAAAAGAGCTAAGTAGGAAGTTTATCATTTTCAACCGTTTTAAAATCGACTTGTTTAGTTTTAAAACGTGAAAAAATATACATTTTCTCATATGCAAATATATAATATGAACACTTTTATTACATAAAACAATGAACCTTTGTCTTGTGTGTTTAGAAAACCACCACCCAATATCTGTGACCATAACAAACTGTGTTAAAGTTGGGTTACCTAGTTGTGAATTGTGCTAATTATGAAGTTTATCACATGGAACAGTTTTTAAAGCGGTTTGCTTAGTTTTTAAAACGTAAAAAATATACAATTTGTCATATGTAACTATGTAATATGAACCCTGTTGTTACATAAAAATAGGAAGTATTGTCTTGTAGGTCTAGAAAACCACGAATCCATATCTGTGACCATAACAAATGTTTTTAAAGACCTTTGCCTAGTTGCGAAAAGAGATAAATATGAAGTTTATCATACGGAATCGTTTTAATAGCGGGGTGCTTCGTTATAAAAAGTGAAAAATATACAGTTTGTCATATGCAAATATGTAATTTGAATACTGTTGTTAACATACAAATAGGAACATGTGTCTTGTAAGTCTAGAAAACCACCATACAATGTCTGTGATTATAACAAAATGTGTGAAAGGTGTGTTGCCTAGTTGTGAATAGAGCTAAATATGAAGTGTGTCACATGGAACCATTTTAAAAGCGGCCTGCTTATTTTTAAAGCGTGAAAAATATACAGTGTGTCACATGCAAATGTGTAATATGAACCCTGATGTTACATAAAAATAAGAAGATTTGGCGTATAAGTCTAGAAAACCACCCTCCAATGTCTGTAACCATAACAAAATGTATTAAAGGCAGTTTACCAATTTCTCAAAAGAGCTAAGTAGGAAGTTTATCATTTTCAACCGTTTTAAAATCGACTTGTTTAGTTTTAAACGTGAAAAAATATACATTTTCTCATATGCAACTATATAATATGAACACTTTTATTACATAAAACAATGAACATTTGTCTTGTGTGTTTAGAAAACCACCACCCAATATCTGTGACCATAACAAACTGTGTTAAAGTTGGGTTACCTAGTTGTGAATTGTGCTAATTATGAAGTTTATCACATGGAACAGTTTTTAAAGCGGCTTGCTTAGTTTTTAAAACGTGAAAAATATACAATTTGTCCTATGTAACTATGTAATATGAACCCTGTTGTTACATAAAAATAGGAAGTTTTGTCTTGTAGGTCTAGAAAACCACGAATCCATATCTGTGACCATAACAAATGTTTTTAAAGACCTTTGCCTAGTTGCGAAAAGAGATAAATATGAAGTTTATCATACGGAATCGTTTTAATAGCGGCGTGCTTCGTTATAAAAAGTGAAAAATATACAGTTTGTCATATGCAAATATGTAATTTGACTACTGTTGTTAACATACAAATAGGAACATGTGTCTTGTAAGTCTAGAAAACCACCATACACTGTCTGTGATTATAACAAAATGTGTGCAAGGTGTGTTGCCTAGTTGTGAATAGAGCTAAATATGAAGTGTGTCACCTGGAACCATTTTAAAAGCGGCCTGCTTCGTTTTAAAACGTGAAAAATATACAGTGTGTCACATACAAATGTGTAATATGAACTCTGTTGTTACATAAAAATAAGAAGATTTGGCGTATAAGTCTAGAAAACCACCCTCCAATGTCTGTAACCATAACAAAATGTGTTGAAGGCATTTTACCAATTTCTCAAAAGAGCTAAATAGGAATTTTATCATTTTCAACCGTTTTAAAATCGGTTTGCTTAGTTTTAAAACGTGAAAAATATACAGTTTCTCATATACAAATATATAATATGAACACTTTTATTACATAAAACAGGGAACATTTGTCTTGTGTGTTTAGAAAACCACCACCCAATATCTGTGACCATAACAAAATTTGTTAAAATTGGGTTACCTAGTTGTGAATTGTGCTAATTATGAAGTTTATCACATGGAACAGTTTTGAAAGCGGCTTGCTTAGTTTTTAAAACGTGAAACATATACACTTTATCATATCCAACTATGTAATATGAACCCTGTTGTTACATAAAATAGGAAGTTTTGTCTTGTAGGTCTAGAAAACCACGAATCCATATCTGTGACTATAACAAATGTTTTTAAATGCCTTTGCCTAGTTGCGAAAAGAGATAAATATGAAGTTTATCATACGGAATCGTTTTAATAGCGGCGTGCTTCGTTTTATAAAGTGAAAAATATACAGTTTGACATATGCAACTATGTAAAATGAACCCTGTTTCTACATAAAAATAGGAAGTTTTGTCTTGTAAGTCTAAAAAACGACGACTCAGTATCTGTGACCATAACAAATGTTTTTAAAGGCTGGTTGCCTAGAGGCGAAAAAAGATAAATATGAAGTTTATCATAAAAATGTGATTATATCCCCTTGCACAAAAAATATAAGTAGTGTTAGTAAAGGGAAATAATAACATTTTTCACCAACATCACGGGCATATGACATAAATCAATTTCATTTATATTTATTTACTGATGTAAATGCGTGTTTTGTATACAGGGTATATTTCTCTACAAGATCTACTATAATATAATTCGATGGTCTTCTTAATATAATACAAAATAGCGATCTTATTATGTCCTACTAAATGAGTTGAACCGGATTTATAACTTTGCTGTTGGCTACTACTAGTGAAATAAAAGATGTTTATTTAATGTCTGTAATGTTAATTACAGATATAATTTATTTATACTGGTGTATGTTACCTTTTAACCATAGGTTGTGGTTAAGAGTGACGTGTCTACCATTGTCCTATTTTTGATTGTTTTGTGTTTGTTTAATGTAGTACCATCTGGTGTCTCCGTTCTTTGCGTTCTGTTATATAAGTTTGTTGTCATGAAAGGCCGCCAACAATAATTTTTCTCAAAATCTCTATATATCTTTTCTTATATTGCTACATGCGCCTAAATTCTGTGTTTATTTTCGGTTGTGATGTCTTGTTAAATAAGTGAATTGTCCTATGTGCTGAGGGGCCCTCTCCGCCTACAACGAAAGTTCTCTACATCTTCTATTTTGCTGTTACAAGTACCTAGATTCTGTGTTTATTACGTGCTGTCATGTCTTGCTATAAACCAAATTGTCGTGATGAGTAGCAATCTCTCTATGTCTACAAACCTGGTTCTCATATAAACATTTGAAGTGTTTTAGATGTGTTTCCTCACATGCTAATACTATTCACAACTAGATAAACCCTTTTAACCTGGTTCCATTAAAATTCTATATTTTAATCTTAGTTTTATAGTTAATTTTGTTTATTTTCTATCGTTTTCGTGTTGTTTGTTACCCTTGCTGATTATTTTTGGGCTATGTTGTTATCTATTCGCGTTAGCACAGAATTAGTTCCACTGTGTTGTCTCAAGTTATCTTCCTCAATGGTATTAGAACTTGTCTAGACTTGTTCGGTGTTCACCACTTCGGAACCTTCCGCTCGGGGGACTATTTTATTGAAAAATACCCGTTATCGGTTCAGCAGATTCTGGTTTCTGTCACTGACGAGACCTTATTTGGATTAGTCGAGTGCGATATCCACGGACCAGAACCCCTGAAGGCTCACTTTGCTGAAATGACACCTATATTCAAAAATATAGATGTTACTAGAGCAGACATTGGTCCTCTAATGCAGAGATATGCAGAAGGGCATAATCTATTAACGACGCCTAGACGTACATTGATCGGTAGCTATTTCGGTAAAAAAAATAATTCTACTAGCTACACCATTGTTAAAATGGTATCTTGATCATGGGTTGGTGGTAACCGAAATTTATCAAGTGCTTGAGTATCAACCTGTAGCTTGTTTGCATACAGAAAGGCCCCTCAGTCCTCCGAAAGAGTGTCCACACTGCCTCGAAGTTAGAGTCTTTGATAAAAGATGTCCAGGCTTATTCAAACTCGAATATTCAGGAAAGGGTATTATAGCTCTTTGTAGTAAACGTATTTTTGCTTTGGTGACTATAATAAGATATCGACTAAAGGGTTGAGTCATCAACATAACACATTTGACAGAAACATATTTTTAGCTGTTTTAAGCACACAAAAGGCACACGGCTGTAAGAATGTAGGTTTCAAAGTTCACAAGTCAGCCGTTTACACATACGAACAAGATAGAGCCGCACTGTCCTATTTCTACATAAAGCAACAGGTACAGACCGATGACATCTCGACTATTCCCCTGAATATCTGACACAAAATCTAATTCTACGACAGTTATTAATCCTTATTTCATGTATATAATAATATATATAGCATTATATGAGGCCTGGCCAACCTCTGTAAACCCTTTTTATCTATTTAAACCACCACTCTATTATTAATAAAACATATTTTCATGTTATGGGACTCCATCCCAAGACGAACATATGAATTACACCACTCAAACTCTTCATATTTTATCTATGTTTTTAAGGTATATGTGTAAGCATAATGTATTTCCCTAAGTTATGTGCCTACCAACTGGTGTTATTTCATGTATATATGAATGTATGCTACTAATAAAACCTGCATAAGCACAATTTGCATATTAACTTTTTTTGTATATTTGTGTAAACGCCGAATAGAGGCCTAAAAGGGTACTATGTTTGTCTGTATATATGTATAAATTATATGAACTTTATGCCTATCATCAAAGCGTTTTTATGTTAACTTAGGTGGACGACCCTGTCATAACATGAAATAAACTATTCAAATCTTCATGTTTTATCTAAGCTTTGTATGTATATAT